>CM076677.1:94701441-95198941 GCA_038501925.1 Xenopus petersii
ATTAGTGCATAAGGTTCAATGTGGAGTGCTAATCCCAGTGAAAAATGATACAAAACAATTGTTGCAAAAAGTAAGTAAAAACAGGATATATTTTGATACAAAAGTTTGTTTCATTGTGTGAAAGTATATTATTTACAAGAGGCGAATAGAAACCTTTTTCATTTCTATTTTTAGGTGATGATATCATGTATCTGCCGCTTCAGGAAATGGAGTAAGCAATGATTTTTAATTTTTTTTGTATCAAAATATATCCTGTTTTTAATTACTTTTTTGCAACAATTGTTTTGTATCAATTGTCACTGGGATTAGCACTCCACATTGAACTTTATGCACCAATATGCTACTATGTTATAGAGCGACATCTAGTGGGAGAAATGTATAATGCTTTTGAAATGTTTTCACCAATAGCATCAATAAGGGATCTATGACGCCATTTTGGCATCTTTTTTGAAGGGGGTTGTTTGGAAAATTATTGGAGTGCTGGTTCACTGTACACACTATATATATATATATATATATATATATATATATATATATATATATATATATATATATATATATATATATAGATAACTGCAAGAGTCCTCTGCACTCAACCCATTATCAATATATTTAAGACAGACATTTTGTGCATACTGCTATGCACAACTTTCCCTTGTTTGTTATAGTTATACAGGAGCAGTGACCAGCTCCATGTTGTAGCTCCCACCCTTCCCAGCTATAGTCAGGTGATCCCACTGGTGTCTAACAAAAGGGCAGCCAAGTTTGGGAGGTTTACTTTGAAAGCAGCAAGTAAGTTGCAGGTAAAACCTAGTCCCTTTGTAAAATGTATAATGAAGTCATAGAATTCTTAATGAATCAGATAAAATTGAGCATAGGACTGGCCAGATATGGGATGACTTTGACGTAGTTGGCCAGCTTAAATATATTACAATATATGGACAAACAATCCCTGTTTTGTTTAAAGGGTAAGGCATTTTTCAGTAGCAGTATGCACAAAATGTCTCTGTCTTAAATATATTGATAATGGGTTGAGTGCAGAGGACTCTTGTATTTGACTATATGTATTTTGTGGTGACAGCCTCGTTGCACCCCTGCCTAATGGTTTTAAAAATTAGTGGTGAGCACAACTTTTCCTTGTTTGTTTTATATATATATATATATTTTATATATATATATACAGTATACTGTATATTATAGGTACAGTATATAGATCTATTAATCAATGAGCCTTCTGTTCCATCTGCATTCATAAATACCCCATTATTATTATTAACATGTATTTATATAGCGCCAACATATTGCGTAGCACTGTATTCTAACGTTACATGCATAATACTGTAGTGTTATTGCTCATTTCATCCAGTCTTCATTCTGATTTAACTGTATTTTACTTTTAATTTTCATCATTTAGTTGGAGGTCACTGCTGCTTAAAAAGATTGTAAGAAATGAGAAAATATTTTGCAGAGGGAGTATAGGTCAAAAAGAAGCATTTTGAGGCTGGAATAACAAAAGGTCACTGTTTAAATACTGTATAAAGATTACAGTTTTGATATTATTAGACTTGCTGTTATTTTGCTAGACAATGAAATACAGAATGTACAGCTAAATACAAAGAATGTGCCTTAATGCATTATGGAATTGGTTATATGATTCAGTAAAGGGTTGAAGGGCAGTTGTCACGAAGCACAAATTGTTTGTTGATAAAGACAACATGGCAGAATGACATTGTTTCCATTAATGCTGTTTTTGCATGGAAATGTAAAAGGTAACCGTGTTGTTATGTGGACCTTTGACCAAACTCCCAGTGATGTTCTCCAAACACCAACCATTTACACATTTTTAATCTAGACTTGTCTCTCTTCTATTTTACACAACAGAAATGTTGATTGCATATCTTATCTTAAACCTCTGCCATTGTGCCACTCTGCTGTCAGTTGGTCTTCCCGATTTAGTAAGTAAATAAATAAAAAATAAATAAATGGGGAAGACTCATGATCGCCTTGGGAACAAAGCGTGTGGTCAGGCCATTGATTGCCCTGTGACACTTCTAATTGGTTGTTTAATTGAGCTGGAATCACTAAAAGTAGTGACAGAGCAACCAAGGGCACAGTTCTTAGCTTGGCTAAATAAGTATCCTCTGAGAAAGCAGGCAGCCTTTTTGACAGAGGGCTTTAGAGATGGATTTACAAAAGGGGTGGGTTCTGCTCCTTAAGTAACCTTAAATCAATGAAAGAACATTCAGGTTTTGTGGCCCAAAAATTGGCTAAGGAGGTATGTTTAGGGAGAATGTTAGGGCCATTTGTTGAGCTTATTATGTGTGGTCTCAGAGTCTCTAATTTGGGGGTGGTCCTGAAGGAGGAGTCGGGTAAGTATTGGCTTATTTAACACCTGTCATATGTTTCTTTCGATACAGAGGTGCGCATGGTTAAAGGGATGGAGCGGCTTTTAGATTGTTGCCCGTGCTTGCAGATTGTGTACATTTGCTTGGCTGTTTTTTCCAAGAGGGATATTATGTGCATCGATCCTTGCCCATGGGGTATTTGATTCCCTGCAAATCTGGGGTTCATTTGGCAAAAGAACAAAAGAGGGGCCTATGAAATGTATAAAAAAGTTTTTGGGAATCAAGCTTGATTCTGAGCATCAGGAGTGCAGGCTGCCCAGGAATAAGATTTTGGATTTATGTGATAATTGTGTTGCATTTGGGAGGGAAAGATTTGGGGCCTCGTCCTATGTGTGACCTTGTTCAATATGAGTTCAATAAATAGGGCTTTAGTTGAACATGAACTATGAACTATGGTCCATGTTAATCAAAGAATGAATTTCAACCACTTTCAATGGAATTTTTGTCAGTATTTGTCAAAGGGTAAACTCTTTTACTTGTCTCCTATAGAAATCCTATAGAAATGAATAAAGAGTTGCGTAATTTCACTAGCAAACAGTGGCAAGCTCTACTTTGACTCTTTTATAAATATGCCTGTGTATTATGTATGGAAACAGAAGGCCATACTACAAAATTCCAAAATAGGACATTTGCCCAAAATAGTTCAGAGATACGTTGGCTAGTGATTGCTCCACCCCAATAGCAAAGTGATCTACAAGTTTCATAGTTATCAAAAGTTTCATAGTAATACTAATTCCAGTATGTAGCAATTGTTTTGTTCTTGTTTCCCCCATCTGTAGGTATGTATATATATATATATATATATATGAAGTAAAATACCTTATATTTTATATTCTGTATTCTGTAAAATGTCAAACATTATAATGAGTACAGGTATGAGATCTGTTATCTGGAAACCCATTATCCAAAAAACTCCAAATCACGGAATGGACTACATTATAACCAAATAATCCAAATTTAAAAAGATTTTCTTTTTCTCTGTAATAATAAAACAGTAGCTTGAACTTGATCCAAACTAAGATATAATTAATCCTTATTGGAAGCAAAACCAGCATATTGAGTTTATTCAATGTTTCCACGATTTTCTAGTGGACATAAGGTATGAAGATCCAAATTGCAGAAAGATCCTTTATTTGGAAAGCCCCAGGTCCCGAGCATTCTGGATAACAGGTCCAATACTTGTACTAGCAAAATACAAGAAGAAAAATCTTAGCGTGATTTTTTTTTAAATCTAAAGTAGACTTGGATCCCTGCTGCCATCTAGTGTAAACAAACTAAAAAGGATGCTGCACAATCCACAGATTCTGTTAAAATCATCACAGTACTTCTTACACACTGGCATTTTTTTCCTGCGTTTAAGGGTAGGACTACACGGACATTTTAGGTGTGATCCGACGCGCTGTGACAAAACGCATATGACAAATCGCACGCAACGGAAATAAGGTAAGAGATAGAAATGTCGGATGAAGTCGCAGCGTAGATCCGACGTGACACGAGAGTCGTGTCGCTTCGGATCAACGCTGCGACTTCATCTGACATTTCTTTCTCTTACCTTATTTCCGTCGCATGCAATTTGTCATATGCGTTTTGTCACAACGCGTCGGATCGTGCTGAAAACGCCTGTGTAGTCCTACCCTAAAGTGTGTTTAAATGTAGGCTGAAGAGCAAATAAACACATTCGCTAATTGATTCCATTTTATTCTTCCTGGCTGTACTAATGAACCTTCTAAATTGCATTTTACTCCATTTGTTTTTCAGTGCATTTGTTTAGATGCAGCATGTCACATTTTCTTGCAACTGATGCCCATTCAGTTATCAATAGACTAGAGGGTTTCGTTTGGGACAGTAAAAACGTGCTTAATTGCGTTACAAAAGAAGCGAAATGCTATATATGTGTTTCTCCGTGCTCAGTATGCATTTGAAAAACGTAGAAACAAGTGCCTGTATGTAAGAGTCCTTAGTATTGCAACATAAGAAATTAGAAAGAATTTCCTGTTATGCTTTATTTATAATGAATTAGGATTCAGCCTGGATATGCCTCAATTAGCCTGAGTGAATTGCACTAAATAGTAGGGATACACCGAACCCACTATTTTGGATTCAGCCGAAGCCCCAAATCCTTTGCGAAAGATTTGGCCGAATACCGAAAGTTATCCGAATACTAATTTGCATATGCAAATTAGGGGTGGGGAAAGGGAAAACATTTTTTACAAAAGGTCCCGCAATATCCCTCCTTGCCACTAATTTGCATATGCAAATTAGGATTCGGATTCAGTTCGACCGGGCAGAAGGATTTGGCCGAATCCGAATCCTTAGAAAAAGGCCGAATCCCGAACCGAATCCTGAATTCGGTGCATCCCTACTTAATAGTAGCATTTTTGTGTTTTATAGCTCCCAGGCTTGAGAAACTATATAGTTGCTAGTTATTTAATTACCCTAGCAACCAGACAACAGTTTGGAAGTTGCAATAAAAGATAAACAGGAGAAGGCCTGAAAAATGGCCTGAAAAAAATTAGGTTTTCTGAAGTCGCCTGAAGTTTCCTTGTGAGGCAACCTCGGAAAGTGAAGCGATTCGAGTGCCATCCCGCCGGCGATTGACATTGTAGCCGGCGGGAAGGCATTTTGGGGAGATTAGTTGTCCCAAGAAGAGGAGGTGTGTTGCTGGGCGACTAATATCCCTAAATCGGAGCGTGTGCCACCACCCTAAAAGGTCCCATACCTGTATACTGATAAACAGAATGGTTCAGCTGTTTGCATGTCTTCATGTACAGTATACTGTAGTAATATACAATATAATCACAGTTCCACTATCATGAGTGATCACTAAGTACTCATTCACTTCCCCAAACCCTTGTTCAAGAACTCATGTCTACTTTGATATACAGAAAATAAACTTAGCAGTCCTATTGACTTCCATAGACATCCAATACCATCCTCTTCATACCCCTAGAACCATGTCCTGCCCTTTTATGGGGTGATTTGGGGGTAAATGAATGCCAGAAAAAAATCCTGAGCTTCAATTTGCTTTAATGCACCATTCCAAAGCATTGCCAACATAATGGCATCATTGCAAAGGAGAGGACCAGAGAAACCCATTATCCAGAAAGCTCAGAATTATGGAAAGGCTGTCTCCCATAGACCCCATTTTATCAATATTATGCAAATGTTTTTGAAATTATTTCCTTTTTCTCTTTAAAGGGATACTGTCATGGGAATAATTTTTTTTTCAAAATGACTCAGTTAATAGTGCTGCTCCAGCAGAATTGTTCATTGAAATCCATTTCTCAAAAGAGCAAACAGATTTTTTTATATTCAATTTTGAAATCTGACATGGGGCTAGACATATTGTCAATTTCCCAGCTGCCCCAAGTCATGTGACTTGTGCTCTGATAAACTTCAATCACTCTTTACTGCTGTACTGCAAGTTAGAGTGATATCACCCCCTCCCTCCCCCCCCCCCAGCAGCCAAACAAAAGAACAATGGGAAGGTAACCAGATAGCAGCTCCCTAACACAAGATAACAGCTGCCTGGTAGATCTAAGAACAACACTCAAAAGTAAAAACCCATGTCCCACTGATACACATTCAGTTACATTGAGAAGGAAAAACAGCAGCCTGCCAGAAAGCATTTCTCTCCTAAAGTTCAGGCATAAGTCACAGGACTGGGGGCAGCTGGGAAATTGATAAAATGTCTAGCCCCATGTCAGATTTCAAAATTGAATATAAAAAAATCTGTTTGCTTTTTTGAGAAATGGATTTCAGTGCAGAATTCTGCTGGAGTAGCACTATTAACTGATTCATTTTGAAAAAAGAAACATGTTTTCCGATGACAGGATACCTTTAATGATAAAACAGCTTGTACTTGACCCCAACCCCAATCCTTATTGGAATCAAAACCAGCCAATTGGGTTTATTTAATGTTTACATAATTTTCTAGTAGACTTAAAGGGATTCTGTCATGGGAAAACATGTTTTTTTCAAAATGCATCAGTTAATAGTGCTGCTCCAGAAGAATTCTGCACTGAAATCCAGGTCTCAAGATGACATTTTGAATGGTTATGAGTTTCATGCCACCAGCAATGTTTTGTACTGGATGACCTGCTGAGGTGTTCAGTCAGTCATAACAAAGTAGTGTTGTTCAGGAAGAACTAAAATACACCAGGCTGCCCTGTGTGGGACTCACTTTGCCTGAGGCAGAACAAAACTCGGCAGCATTGGCAGGTACACTGTGCTTTTTAAACATTTATTTGTGTTATAATTTTCTCTACATGTCATGCAATCCTATGCCTAGTGCAAACTTGTCATGCCTTGAAATTAACTGGAAAATGTGGAGGTTATAAACATTTTCCACAGAGGTAAAAGCAGAATGGGGCTGTTCCCATGTGGTCATGCTTGGTGGCTGATAATCCACAAACTTCATTGTTCTATATTAAAATTGGGAGGGTTCAGAAAAAAATGAGGGGTGAGGCTAACTGCATTTCATGGCAAGCATAACACAATTACTTATCATAACAACATTTATATATAGCCAAGTGCTGGATTTTACATCAAGTTGCACTTCTTGATAGGAGCACTAGGAGCCTACTGTGAACCAGAAGAGACAACTGCTATGCTCTCTACTTCTGCAAGGAATTCCTCTAGCACTTTTGATCACACAGTGAAGAAAATCTGGGTAAAACCTGTATATCATCATCATCATCATTTATTTATATAGCGCCAACAAGATACGCAGTGCTTTACCTTAGTTATAACAAACAGGGAATAAATGGTGGATTACAAACAAGGGTTTACAGTACAGGAGTACAATAGGATTAGAGGGCCCTAAGAATTAGAATTTACAAACTAAAGGTTAGGGCACAATTGAGACATTAGGATTTTAGAAACAATTGTGTGATTTATGATATAGCAATGATTGATTAATTAAGGTACATTGAATAAGGTGGGTCTTTAAGGAGCGTTTGAAAGTTTGGGAAGAAGGAGAAAGTTTAAGAGCTCGTGGCAGAGATTTCCAGAGAAAAGCAGAAGCCTGAGAGAAGTCTTGTAGACGAGAATGGGCAGATGTGATGAGAGGAGAAGCGAGGCGAAGGTCATGTTGCATGCAGGAGAGTATTTGGAGATCAGAGATGAAATATAGGGAGGGGCTTCATTGTTAAGTGCCTTGAATATAAGTTTTAGTAATTTGAATTTGATTCTAGAGGAGACTGGGAGCCAGTGAAGGGATATGCATATGGGAGCAGCTGATGTAGAGCGGTGAAATAGAGGGGCAGATTCACTTAAGGGCGAAGTGACTAACGATGGCGCAAATTCACCAGCGTGACCTCATTTCGTAACTTTGCCAATTCACTAACGGGCGCTGGCGTAAATTCTCTAGCGAAGTAGACCTACTTTAGCACTACTTCGCACCCTTACGCCAGGCGAAGCTGCGCTATGGTGAATGGGACGTAACTACGCTAATTCACTAACTTGCGCATTTTACTGAACGTTACCTCTTGCGCCAGACTTGCCTTCGCCACCTCAGACCAGGCGAAGTGCAATAGAGTAGATAGGGATTGCTTCAAAAATAGTTGACATTTTTTCTACGTCCCAAAAAACGCTGGCGTTTTTTCCTTTTTTAAGGGTGAAAAAGATCGTAATTTTTTTTGGGGGTACCCTTCTTTCCCCATACATTTCCTAACATGTGGCACCTAAACTATACAGTGGCCACATGTATAGGGGAAAATAACAACTCTATTTTATTTTATGAAGCTTTCCCAGGTTTGTGTAGTGTAATGTATTTGCTGCTACATATATGTCCATTCAACTTTAACTTGGCGCCGTATGCAAATTAGGCATCGCTAGCGTAACTTCGCTTTGCTTGATGAATTAACGCTTGCGCGAATTTGCTACCGTTCGCCTCCCTGAGCGCAACTTTGGATTTTAGTGAATTGGCGGCGCCCTGGCGAAAATTCGCCTGGCGAAATGGGGCGAAGGTGTCGCTAGCGCATTTTCGCTGCTTAGTGAATTTGCCCAGAGTCTAGCAGCCACATTTAGAACAGATTGGAGTTTTGAAAGGTGACTTGTTGGAATACTTGCAAGAAGTAGGTTGCAGCTGGGAGATGATAAGAGACTGAATAAGTGTTTTGGTTGATTCTGAACTGAGATATGGTCGTATTCAGGCAATGTTGCACAGATGATTATGACAAGATTTTGCAAGTGTTTGGATGTGTGGTGAAAAAGACAGATTTGAGTCTAGGATGACTCTTAGGAAGTGTGCCTGTGTGGTGGAATGGTGTACAGGTGGTGTTGTTTACTGTGAGTGATATCTGAGGGACAGGGGAAGATCTTGGAGGAAATATAATGAGTTCTGATTTTGAAAGGTTTAGTTTCAGGTGGTGCTGTGACATCCAGGAGGAGACAGCAGAGAGTCTGTAACTTGGGAAAGGACAGAAGGAGAGAGGTCAGGAGTAGTCAAGTAGATAAATCTGATGATTTAGGTCTACACGTGTGTATTGAAATGAATGATCTTTCCTGGAAAGATCGTAATTGCTACGTCTATGGCCACCTTTACAAGGAGGGTATAATCAGATCAACTGCGAAATCTCCAGCCTGTGGTACTTTCTCCTATTGAGTGTACAGCCTCCTAGTACTTCCTCTTCTTCTGCCACTTCTGAACTCAAATGTCTCTTCCTGAGAAATTTAGTGGGGATCAAAAAAAATTCAGAGCCTTTGTAAACAGCTGCAAGCACTGCTTCACTCTTAAGCCACAGACCTATCTTACTGAACAGGTCAAGGTGGAATTTGCTATTTCACTGCTACAAGTGCAACCTCAGTCCTGGGCTTTGCAACTTATGAATCAACAAAATCCTACCCTATCATCTGTTGAAACATTATTCAGAGCAATGGCTACCCTCTATGACGACCCATACCACACAACTGTTACTGAAGTTGCCTAATGTGCCGCTAGTCAAGGTATAGTCCTGTGGAGGACTATGCTGTGGAGTTCCGTGACTTTGCTGTGGACACTGAGTGGAATGAAGCAGCACTCAAACATCAATTATGTTTGGGTTTATCCATCAGATTGAAAGATGAACTTGTTCAAGTTGGGATCCCTGGCTCTCTGGAGGACTTGATTCTCCTCATAATTCATTGAGAAAGGAAAAAAGAAAAACTTTCTGAACCTTTTCCCTTCTGGTTCACCCCTAAAGCTCCTCCCTCTGCTTGCAGTAATCATGAAACTCCTGATCCGGAACCTATGCAGATTGGACCATTAGACTGACCTTTTCCGCTGAAGAGAGGTTGACAACCACATTTAATTCAGGTCTTTACTATGGGCAAGCAAGACATCTCCTTTGTAGCTGTCCCATTCGAACGACCACCTCCAGAAAAAGAGCTTTTTTCTCTGTTACTAATCAGTCTGCAATATATTCTCCCTTACTGATTGTGTCCCTATCCTTACAGTAGGGAGACAAGCAAGTGGCCCTACCAGCCCTCATTGACTCTGGAGCAAGTGGATGCTTAATTGACTCCCAAGTGGCCAATCATCATCATATCCCTCTTCTATCCAATAAAGATCCAGTTCTGGACCTGTAACTGAAGAGATTGTTGCACTTCTCATCTGTCTAAGTAAAAGTCACTTAAAGCAGTTGAACGTTGATGTTGTTGCTTCTCTATCATTTGCTGTAATCTTATGACTTCCTTGTCCTTTCAGACATCTTGTTTGCACCCCTCAGTTCATCATCACCCTTGTTTTGTCCCCTCTATTAACAAGCCTGATCTCCTTTCTGAAGTTAACCTTGAATTAAGTGACATCTTTGTTAAGAAGGGTGCTGACACCTTGCCTCCTTTACAGAATAAATCATTGTCCAATTTAACTTTTGCCTGGCAGTCAAGTCCTGTTTGGGATAATTTACCCTTTATCAAAACCACAATTAAAAGTTCTTAAAGACTATCTTGATGAAAACCTGGCTCCAGCTGGAGCAGGTATTTTCTTTGTAGAAAAGAAGATGGTAAGATGGTTCTTTGAGTCCATGTATCTATTATAGGGAATTGAATAAGATCATTATTAAGTATTGATATCCGCTTCCTCTTGTTCCAGAGCTTTTTCAACAGCTTCAATGTGTCTTCTCTAAGTTAGATCTTTGTGGCACCTATAATCTGGTAAGGATCGACAAAAGGGACAAGTGGAAACTGCTTTTCGCACTCACTACAGGTATTGTGAATATTTAGTCATGCACTTTGCATCGTGCAACATGCCAGCTACTTTTCAGCACTTTGCAAATGATGTCTTTCAGGACCTTGCTGATATTTTTGTATTTGTATATCTTGATGATAGTCTTATATTCTCACAATCTCTTCAGAAACATTGCATTCACATGAAGAAATTATTTACAGGCATGGGACCTGTAATCCAGAATGCGCAGGACCTGGGGTTTTCCAGATAACGGATCTTTCCATAATTTGGATCTTCATTCCTTAAGTCTAAATCATGTAAACATTTAATAAACCCAATAGTCTGCTTTTGTTTCCAATAAAGATTGATTATATCATTGTTTGGATCAAGTACAAGGTACTGTTTTATTATTCCGGTGAAAAAGGAAATGATTTTTAAAAATTTCAATTATTTGGAGAAAAATCTATGGAAGATGGCCTTTCCGCAAAGGCTTTCTGGATAGTGGGGTTCCGGATAACTGAGCCCATATCTGTATGTTAAATTAGAGAAGTGTGAATTTGAGAGAGAATCTGTGGAATTCTTAGGTGTCATTGTTTCTGCTTAAAATTAGGGATGCACCGAATCCAGGATTCGGTTCGGGATTCGGCCTTTTTCAGCAGGATTCGGATTCGGCCGAATCCTTCTGCCCGGCCGAACTGAATCCGAATCCTAATTTGCATATGCAAATTAGGGGTGGGGAGGGCAATTGCATGACTTTTTGTCACAAAACAAGGAAGTAAAAAATGTTTTCCCCTTCCAACCCCTAATTTGCATATGCAAATTAGGGTTCGGATTCGGTTCGGTATTCGGCCGAATCTTTCACGAAGGATTCGGGGGTTCGGCCAAATCCAAAATAGTGGATTCGGTGCATCCCTACTTAAAATAACAGAATTATTTCAGAATTTACCCATGCTTGCCCTCTTCTGTCTCTACAAACAGAAACAGCTTCTTCTCAGTGTCATATCTTCTTAGTATCAGAATATATGCCTTTATAAGCCCAGCCTGCTGTGAATTTTCTTAGAATGGTTGATTCACCACAGGAGCAAAGTAAAAATTGCCTAAAGCACTGTTTAATGTGCTCTATAAATAGCAACGTGCACCCAAACCTGCCTAGGAATGATTCAGGACCAGATTACCTTCAGCTGTCACTATAAAATTGCCATCTTTTGTTCATATAAAATACCAGATCCAAGATCTATTGTAAGAAAATACCCTACTGAATACAGAACAACAATAACCCAATCTGTAAGATAGGCATATTCCACCTCCTAACCCCTTTTGCCAAGCCATTACAACATCACTTGCTGCTAGGGCAGACTGCGATATTAATTTAAACACTCTTTCTTGCTCTATTATGTGCTCAGAAAACAAAGGAGTACCTTTTTTATATGTATATCTTCATTTTTCCTGTGTGCAGCTGGATATGCATGTTAACAATGTATCAATTGGGAAATGAAAGAACACATCACTGATCTCACTGATTTGGCTTCTTTGTATCCACATTGTTCCAACTGAAAGCAGTGATTTTGTCAGTTGTATTTGCATTTTGTACCCATATGAGTGGAGTCAGTGGATCTTAGCTTTATTTGTGGTAGAGCGGGTTTGACCACAATTGCCGACACACAAGGTGCAAGATGATTGTGGTGGTTTAGTATATTTCACTTAACTAACGATGTCCTTATTACAGTACAGTATATTAAAAAAGGCAAATAATGCCCCTGTCTCTAAAAGTCATGGGCAGTTGACCATATATGATCAAGACCAAATGAAATAAATCATAGCAAAGAAGTGGCTGGTTTAAAGACAAAAAAAGCGGTAATCATTCGCCCTTGAATAATATCCATGTTCTGTTCTGTGATGCCATATACTGAACATCACACTCTAAGAAGGGAAAAGCAAGCCTTTTGAGTCTAAATTAATAAAGGATCATTTCGCATCTGGTGGTTTTACCTTTAGCAGCTGTAGAATCGTGGATCTCTTCATTTCCATTTAACCTGAATGCCCCCTAGAGTCCATTTCAAATATGTATAATATATATTTTTCGTGTATTTCATGTTTGCAAATTAAGATGTGCCTGTTAACCAAGGCCTATTTTGCATTGCAGTGCATTTACTGTGCAGTAGACATATGTAAAGTGTAGTTAACCAGGTTTTCGCTACGGAACACAATAATCAATAATATTAGATCTTTAATTTCTTGACAAGCCAAACTTTTAAATTGGTTGTCATTACTTATTTTTTTTTTTTTATAGTTTTTTAATTATTTTTCTTTTACTTGTGACTCTTTCCAGCTTTCAAATGGGGGTCACTGACCCCTTCTAATAACATATGCTCCGTAAGGCTACAAATTTAATGTTATTGCTACTTTTAACTACTTGTCTTTCTATTCAACTCCTCTCCTATTCATTTTCCTGTCTCTTATTCAAATCACTGCATGGTCGCTAGGATAATTTGCACCCTAGCAACCCTGAAAATGCAAATTGGGGAGCCGCTGGATAAAAAGTAAAATAACTCAAAAACTACAAATAATAAAAAATGAAAACCAATTGCAAATTGTCTTAGAATATCCCTCTCTACATCATACTAAAAGTTAATGTGAAGATGAACAACCCTTTTAAACAGCAGCTAAACACTGAAATGTTTCATCCTTCTAAGTTCAACACACCCTGCGGTATTTTTGTTCTACTGGTGCATCATGGGATCTCTGACCAGACTTGTAGTTGTTTGGTTACAGCTACAGCTCCCTGGGGCTCATTTATCAACACTGGGCAAATTTGCCCATGGGCAGTAACCTATAGCAACCAATCAGTGAGTGGATTCAGCTGCAGGTAGAACAATGAATACAACAATTTGATTGGTTGTCATGGGTTACTGCCCACGGGCAAATTTGCCCAGTGTTGATAAATGACCCCCACTGTGTGCTCAGCCCCATTGCTCTTTACACAGCGTTAATGCTTTCTGTGCTTGAAGTTGCTGCTAAACCTGCAGTCCTTTCCCAATTCTAAAGGATTATTTGTACCTCCCTGCCTCCAATATAAACAGTTTTATATAATGTAACAATATAAAGAGGACAGTTGTGTGTTTAAATTTCTATTACCTGGCGTGCAGCTGTTAAATGTTATAATGAAGTTTTAACTATTATTATCTTCATAATGTTAAATGTTACTGTTCTGTTCTTCATAAACGCGTTCCCATGTTTCAGTCTCTTTAGTCCCAAATGGAAATAATTGAACATATCTATGTATTTAGGATTTTTAGTTTCCTTTTGTCCACACGTGCCGGTGGCCAAGGTATAAACACGTTGGTCATCTTTGATTCAGACTGGAATCCACAGAATGATTTGCAGGCACAAGCCGCTGGTCATCGTATTGGCCAAAAGAAACAGGTTGGCAAAGGGCTTATTTTAAGGCAGTATACTTTGCTGTTCAACGTGATCCAATAAACTGGGCTATACTTCATAATTCTTCAATATTTGTAGTATTTACAGTCACTGTTCTCCTGAGTTTATCTGCCAATTATAATGACCTCTTCTTTATCTCTTTATTATGATACCACTGTCATCTTAAGAGAACAGGAACTTCTTTTCATTCCTTGAACTTCAGGGGGGAGGAAATCTGATGCCATTTTTAAAAGTTCCTCCTTTTCGCTTTGTAACCACATTCCCTTTACTCATAATGTTGAATTGGTGGCAGCTTTACATTACAAACAATGACTTACGTACTATTGAAAATAATATTAAAAGTAGTATCAGTTCTGCTGCCAGTAAAATGTGTAGTGACCACTCTACCCCACCAGGTGTCAGTATATTACACCCAAATTCTATTATTCCACTTTTAAAATAAAATAGAACAAAAGGTGATGTTACAGTAACAACAGATACAAGCTAAATCCGTCGGTCTCTCCCTCTCTTTCAGTAACTGATATTTTCTGAATGCTTGCTATGGTTATCTTAAGGTTACTATTGATTTAAAGGGCAAGTCAACCCCAAAATAAAAATTTGCCTAATAAAAGAATAGCCAGTAACCAGGTTAGAGAATAGAAAGGGACAGACAAACACTGCTTTCAATAGCAATACATTTACAAATAACTTAAAAAACATATAAAATTTGTAATCAATGTATTTTGCAAAGTTGCTTAGAATTATATTTTATTGTTTATTAGGGGAAATTTTCTTTATTTGGGGGGTTTACATTCCTTTTAAACTGCTGATTTGACTCTTTAAGACTAATTTGGCAGCTTATCTGCCCACATATTTGGCCCTCCAAACAGGTTTACCAGCCTGATATCTGGTCATGAATTGGCAGACGTCGATCAAGCAAGTTCGATTCTCATGGTGGATTGCCCCAAAAGCCCCTATTCTGATTATGGGCATATTGGGGGAAAGATACACTCGTTTGGCAGCCTTACCAGAGCAGATCTTATATGTATGGCCACCTTTAGTTAGCAAATTAAGATAGCATATTTGAATGTTAACCTCTTCCTTAGAAATATTATCAGTTATATTATTATTATGTTATTATATTAGCCATTTATCATCATTAGTGATGGGCGAATTTGGGGCGTTTCGCTTCACCGAAAAATTCTCACTCACTTGATTTACAGTGATGGGTTACCAGGCAGTAACCAATCAGTGACTTGAAGGGGGGCACGTATGTCATATCTGTTGCTTTTATATCTGAGCTGAATGCTGAGGATCACTTGCAAACTCACTGAACATTTATGTCCCATGTGGTCCCCCTTCAAGTCCCTCACTGAGTTATAGAGCTGAAAAGCAGGAAGTAGTGGTCTGGCTATTATGTTAGACATCCAGTCACTCCAGCCTTTATACATTACATTTCTGCATAACTAACTATAATAGAAACATTTTTTATTTTGTGCATCCAATCTATTTACCCAGTTTTTATTTGTACACTGAACTATTCCTTTAAATCAAGTGACAGCAAGATTTATGCTTCATAGAACTGCACACTAGAAATATAGTTGCCATTATCATTAAAGGGGTGGTTCACCTTTAAATTAACTTTCAGTGTGATGGGTGATAGTCTAAGAAATTTTTTTGGTTTTTAAGTTATTTAGCTTTTTATTCAGCAGCTCTCTAGTTTGACATGTCAGTAATCTGGTTGCCAGGGTCCAAATTACCCTAGCAACCATGCATTGATTTGAATAAGAATATGAATATGAAAGGGACTGAATAGAAAGATGAGTAACAAAAAGTAGCAATAACACTGAGGGGCAGATTTATCAAAGATTGAGGTGAATTTTCGAATGAAAAAAATTCGAATTTCGAGCTAGGCAATATTCCAAATTTGATTTGAATTTGAAAAAAAAAACAAATATCGAAATTTATCATGTACTGTCTCTTTAAAAATTCAACGTCGACCATTAGCCATCTAAAACCTGCTGAATTGCTGTTTAAGGGCTCTTACAGACGAGCGTTTTTACCTGCGCTCCCCTGCGTTCCGTTTTTCTGCGTTCAGCCGCAGGGGAGCGCAGGGATAGATGCATTACATTTTTTCCAATGCGGCTGTACTCACACAGGCGCGTGTAGGCGCCGAACGCAGGAAAAATGCAGCATGTTGGGTCTCAACCTGCGTTCGGCGCCTACACGCGCCTGTGTGATTACAGCCCCATTGGAAAAAATGTAATGCGTCTATCCCTGCGCTCCCCAGCGGCTGAACGCAGAAAAACGGAACACACGGAGCCCTTAGCCTGTGGCGGACCTCCTAGAACCTAGTTGGAGTCAATTGGTGGACTTTGAAAAATCAAAGTTTTTTTTGGGAAAAACTTTCAATTGAATTCGATCAAATGCGCTATTCCTTCAATTCGAATTCGGGCGAATATGGACCTTTTCGATAGAAAACGGACCTATTCGATCCAAAAAAAACTTTGACTTGATTTCGGTTGGTTTTTTTTAATTCAAATTTCGACTTTTTTTAATTCAAATTTCGATCCTTGATAAATATGCCCCTGAATGTGTAACCTATCAGAATAATTTTCTTTAAATGGGTTCATTGACCCCCATTTGAAAGGTGCTCAAGTGTTAGAAAAAGAAGGCAGATAATTCAAAAACTATAAAAAATAAATAATAAAAACCAATGGAAAAGTTGCTTAGAAATGGCCATTCTAAAACTTAATTGAAAGGTGAACCACAGAACCTCAGGTCAGAGGGGGTTTTGTGCTTAAGCCACCTTCTAACATAAATGAAAAAGAAAGCTGTTGTGTGATGTGTATAAAGCCCATGACACTCGATTTAGTAAATGTTAAAAGCATTATAAACATGAGTTATATAGTGAATCAATCAAGGTTAATCCAGTGCAGCAATATTACTATATTCAGCTCTGTTGTGTCCCCCTTTCTTCACTCAATGACACAGAAGTACCAGGGCCACAGAAGAACAAGTACTGGAGCAATTATTTGTACATATAATGGCTGAAGGCTTGTGATGTTAAAGGATAAGTAAACCTTTAAAATAAATGAATGTAAAATTTATAAGGGTGCTATTCTAAGATATTTTGCAATGTACATTGATTATTTATTTTATTTTTATTTCAAGATATTAAGGGATACATGTACTGTTAATATGAACGCATTTTGTTACAACAGCGCCACCTGCTGGTCAGTTTCCCACCATTCCGATCAATAGTAGTCAAGGAAGTTGTCAGGAGAAAGAAAGATGCTGCTCTGATTAACTGAAAATGCCGTCTGAAGGCAGGAGACCACTGAAGATGCTACAGCTGATAGAAACATGAAGCACAACTAATGTTCACCAAATCACATCTGAACAAGAACAAATTCTGGATAAAAGTCCTGTGGACACATGAGTAACATATATCTGCTTAGAGTCAAACCCAAAGCCTTCAAAGAAACAAAAACCATGCCTACTGTCAAATTAATTGGTGCTTTATGGATGAATTAGATTTCCAAGGTATTATGTAGCAAAGGAATAAAGTTGTTGTCATAAAGCTGGCTCTCCATCACAGTTGTGGGCCTTCCAGTAGGGCACTGACCTGAAGGACACTTCAGAAGCTGTTTGTTGAGGTGGCCAACAATGAGTCCAGATCTAAATCCCATTAAAAACTTGTGGTGAGATCTGAAAAGCACCTTTTGGGGAACGCATTCTTCCAGTAATTGGATGTAAAAAGCTCATTGCGGCTATAGAAGGAACTTGATTTTATTAAGTCTAGGTTGTCAATAATTTTGTCAGTGCTTTTGTTTCAGATCTGTTCTGAATGTTGTAAAAAAGATTTGTAATCTTCTTAATAGCGAAACAAGTAATTGTGGAACCTTTTTTTTTTAACCTTGAAACTTATTGCAGCAATTTGAGTCATTTTGAGTCATTTTGAGTCATTTCTGAGTTTAATGAAATAAGCAGCAATGTTTTTGGATATGGATTTACAGTGGTGCCAGCCCAGAAATTTATTTCGGGTGCCTCTAGCCGCACTTCATTATGCCCCTGACCAGGCTCCTGTCACCCCCTTTTATGTCCAGTGCTCCTTGTTTCTAAGGGTTTTCATGTGTGTTTCAATGCCTTTCACTGATAGAGGTTCACATTAATTTGGGGGCAAATGACATGTAGAGGAAGAGGTGGGGTTTATTAGGTGACATTTCCAATCTGTTTAGAATGAATGACAACTGACATTCATCTAAGAAGGCTGCTATGATAGATTTAAAGATTAGGGAGACTTCGCTCAAAAGATACCAACTGCTTAAGATTCATTTATAAGTTTGAACCTTCTATTGGTAGCCTCCCTCTCCAGAAGGTGCCTCTAACCTTATATATAATAGAAACAATGTTGGCATTCCTGTTTATGTTAACCCCATACCAAGGAGAAACCATATTTTCTTTCTTTTCCATCTGTATATATCGCAATTGAAAATGTGGCCACATGAGGGAAGCACATTACCACCTGTCGGTGGCACTTATAAAGATTTCTTGTTACATTCATTTCCAGAGAGCAGCAGAAAACCAGGACAAATCTAATGTATGGGTAGGGTTGCCACCTTTTCTGGAAAAAAATACTGGCCTTCCTATATATCTATCATTTCTCCCTATTAATAATATTGGGATCAACCATCATTTTCACCGGCCAGGTGGCAACCCTATGTATGGGGCATGAAGTAGCACTTTTAAGTGTGGCTCTGTCATTTTTATTCTCACAGTTCCCATTACAAAGGGAGTGTCCACATGGGAGTTTGAGTTACTGAAATAAATTCAGAACGGAGGTACGCCCTCTGCACGGTGGAGTTCGTATGAGTGACGGCTGAGAAGGGAGGGTAGAGGATGGAGGTGTGATTGCAGATTTGGACGATGGGTGATGGCAAAAGCAACCGATGCGCCTTTCCGAAGGCATAGGACATTGCATGCAGGACAGGTATTTCACTGAAGAATATCCTAAAATTCGTTCTGTACGGGTATGCTAAACACCGGTTGATTTATAGAAAACCCAGTCACGGTGAATTATTGTCTCATACTAGGGTGCATGAGGGCTTTGGACTGGGGTGGATTAAACTAAGGACCTCATGATACACCTAACAGTTAACCTAGTAAACACTTGATCTTGTTTGGTTCCATAACACGTCACTGCCTATGATCATTTTAATTAAGTGTACTGGACATTTGCTATTTTTACCATATTATTAAATGTTACGTTATATTTGCTCAATGGAGAACTGGGATATACATGGTGGGATGGTGCAATATTATTAGGGGTCGCTCCTCTCTGCTCAATAATTACAATTAGTATGTGGCACTGATGTAGGGATCTATAGCAACCAATCAGGTATTAGCTTCCATCACTCACAGGTAAGGCAGGAAAACCAAACATCTGATGGCATGCTGGGGGTTACTTGGCTGATTCAATGTAACGTTCATGATAATAGAACCCTGAAAGTAAAAGCAATGTGCAATTTCCTGAATAGGAAGATGCAAAAGCCAGTTAAGCTGTATTGCTACACACTGTAGGTGACATTTATGGGAATAAGAACTGAACTGAAGCAGTGTTTCTACTCACTATTTCCTTTATATTTTGCAAGGAATCCCCTGACATATGGAATACATGCTGGCAGGCCAGCAGTCTAAGTGCCAAGAACAAACAGTATGTAATATGTTCAGCACAGTTAGAGCTTCCTCTTCTGCATCGGCAGCTTTTGCCACTTCCACAGAGGGTTACAACCCCTAGGCAATGAGCCAAGGGGGCTGACACGCTGGTCCTGTGATGCAATCGTCGCATGACCCGACTTCTACAGGAAGGTGCCCCCTTTTTTTCTTAGAATTAGTGATTGGCAAATTTAATTCACCAGGCGCGAATTCACTGCGAATTCCCGGGATTCTCTGCCGTTGAATAAATTTGCTAAACTGCTGAAAAAATTTGCCCGCGTAAAAATAATGGATGCCGCCATTTCGCAAATTTTTCGCTGTTTCGTGAATTTCGAGGGAAATTCGCAAATTTTTCGGCAAAGCAAAATGCCCCACATTCACACATCACTAGTTAGAATGTGTACAAAAATATACCATATGGTTTTCGAGGGTCTTTGTACTGTTAGGGTAGTCTTACAGCACATAATACGCAGTCAGGGGGCTTTGTTCACAGAAGGCAAATTGGCCTGAGAAAATTGATATGCACTATATTCATTTTGGTTCTGTACATGCCACTTGCTTTGGTATTTCTATGCATATTGGGCATCAAACTATTCACTAGACCCTTGGCATTCATATTTAGGGTGGTTTGTATGTAAGAAATTGGATGAGATAAATGCAGCAAATTGCAATCATTTTATGGAATTTTCAGAAAAGGCATAAAAACTGCTGTCTATAGCATAGTTTGGTAGTTTGGAGTAGAAAAACATAATTATCCACATTGGATTTGTCAGAAAGTGTACTTGAAAGAAATACATGATTTTAAGGGTTTTGTTATGGTTTCCAGGGTAATGTTATGGGGTCTTACATCACATAAGGAAGGGTCACATCTGCCTGTGTGTCACTAGTTGGCGGTATTGCTGCATTGCACTGCTGCAATAATTGCTGAGATACGGTTTTTAAATGTGCAGATCTGTAGGCATATACAGACCCCAAAACAATTCCCATCATTGGAACTCATACAGACCAAAATGTGTTAAATGTATATAAAGATGTGGTCATCAAATGCGCTGAGAAAAATTGGGACTGTGATTGGTAGGTTGGGCACTGACGTTGAGGATTCACTCTGGTTCGCAGGAGTTATTCCAATACATCCCAGAGGTGATCAGTTGGGTTGAGATCATGGTTCTTTGCAGGCCAGGCAGGTTCTTCAACTTCCAGCACCTTGGCAATGCACCAGCTGCACACAGGCAAGTTCTCTTCCAAAATGGACCTCAAGCTGCAATGTTACTGAACAGCTTTGAACTAATCAGTGCAATGAACAATTTGTTATCTCCAGACTACACCATTCAATAACATTGTGTGTGGCCCCTATGGAAAATGTGCCCAGGCACAATAGGTGACACAAATCTGGTGTACAAAGCCCACATCAAGCTCTACAAAAGCTGCAGAGCTTCATATTCTGTAATGTTGTAGTAGTTTGCCAGCCTGATTTTGGGCCCTTTAATTAGGATGATAGCTAAACCCCTGCCATTAGTATTATTGATACCGCCTAAATGTGACCATGGTGAAAGATTTGTCTTGATGGTAACGAGCAGTTGTCTGGTATCATCTATAGCAACTATATAGCAATTGCTGGCCATGTTAGGACTTTCTGTTGATTAAAAGGTTAGAAATGTTGCCAATGGCACCCTATATTTTAAGCTGAAATATCAATCTGTTGAAAATGTAATATTTTTCTAGAGTCTATGTCACAGTGGGGTGCAAGAGACAGAGAAAACGATCCCTAGAATGGGCTTTGGGGGGATTAAAAAAAAGAAAGACGCAAAGCTTGTTGTTAAAAATTTTTTACTTGAATTTCTTTCAATAAATAATTTACATTATCTACAAAAGGCAATGGTTCTATAACTTTAATAACAGAATTTGTTTCCCCCTTTGTCCCTTGTACTATACTGCTGGGTCTATCTTGGCATTATTTAACCAGGTCCTTTGTTAAATGCCAAAATAAAGTGCTTCGCTTGAAATTTTTAGACATGGGAAATTCCATCAATAATCCTTACTCCACTAATCACAATGGGCTTCCTGCAAAGCGGTAGGTCAGAATGGAACAAGGTCACATGAGCATTTAGCAGACAGGATCTCTGATTGGACCAACATGGTGCCCCATTTGGTGGGTGATGCTAAACCTTGTACAGGGGTGAATACACTGCTGTGGTGTTAGGTGTTATGGAAGGGAAATTTTAAAAGGAAAAATAAATGTTCACATACTGAAATAGGTAGCGCTTGATGCAAATGTATAGGGAAATACTGTATGTGTGTATATATATATATATATATATATATATATATATATATGGATTTAGTGTTGCTCTCCATGTATTTAAAGGGGTGGTTCACCTTTAAGTTAACTTTTTAGTATGTGCAGCTTTTCAATTGGCCTTCATTATTTCTTTTTTTATCATTTTTTTTAATTATTTCCCTTCTTCTTTTGACTCTTTCCAGCTTTCAAGTGGAGATCACGGACTCCAACCAAAAAAAAAAAAAAATGCTCTGTAAGGCTACAGAGATATTGTTATTGCTACTTTTTATTGTTCCTCTTTCTATTCAGGCCTCTCCTATTCATATTCTGAATTGCTGTTTTAGCCTATGGGGGACCTCCTAGAACCCATTTGGAGTCAATTGGTGAACTTTGAAAAAAAAACTTTGGGAAAAACTTTGATACAAATTCAAACGAATACGCTATTACTTCAATTCGTACAATTCAAATTCGACCGAAAACGGACCTATTCGATTGAAAACTGACCTATTCCGCCAAAAAAAAGACTTCATTTCGGTTGATCTTTTTGAATTCGAATTTCGACGTTTTTCAAATTCGACCCTTTGGCCCTTAAAGTTAAATCAAAGGTGCACAACCCCTTTAAAATTACTCGTGGTTCCACACAAGCCTGTGTTTGTGTTTCTTCTCCCACATTCCATCAGTCCTGCCCTGCCCTATAATAGATATTTAGGAATCACAATAACAGCAGCAAGTCACAGAAGTCATAGATGCTCAGGCCAAAGCCCATTACTGGGAATCAAAGGAGCTGCCATTCATTTTAATGCTCTTATTTCATTTTATGTATGAATTTCAGCAGCACTTTGCTTTCGTCTTCACCGGTTAAATGTATGAATGGTATAAATTCTTCTCCGCATGAATGTCTTGTAACTGAAGAAAATACGTTGCTCTTTTTCTGATTCTGACAGGACTGATGTTTGGAAGGAAACTACAGGCAGTCATAGGGTAGGACTACACGGACATTTTTGGCGCGATCTGACATGCTGCAACAAAATGCCTGCAACAAAATGCCTGCAACAAATTTCATGCAACGGAAATAAGGTAAGTGAATGCATTGTCGGATGAAGCATGCAGCGTCAGCATCAGACAGTCATGTCGGATCAACGCTGTGACTTCATCCAACATTTCTATCTCTTACCTTATTTCTGTCGCATGCATTTTGTCGCAGCGTGTCGGAAACGCGCCGAAAACGTCCGTGTAGTCCTACCCATAGGATTGCTGGGCAATAACCAGGAATACATTGGGATAAGGAGGAGGTAATCTCCTATTCAGGAAGTAACATGTGCAAAGGAAAAATACTTCTGAAACCTATATATATATATATATATATATATATATATATATATATATATATATATATATATATATATATATATATATATATACATACACACACATACATACAAACGCTCGCACTCTGATCCAGTCTTGGAGTTACTGTGGGTGCTGGGTCAAAGCTTTAGCATACAGTAATTAAATAGGGACCCGCACTCCAATGTTGTGTGAAGAAAAAAAGGTTTTTACTTCAACTTGTGCATCCAACGTTTCGGCCCTTGCCTGGGCCTTTATCAAGGATAAATCACAAGTGTTAGTGGTGCATATTTATACACATAGCCCATCCCAAAAGGAGGCGCTCAATTATGACGTCATACATGTGAATCACATCTCATTAGAATCATTAGCTTAGTGAGCATATTAAATCAATTGTGACACGTAATTAGCATTCTCACCACAAGATGCCACTACCGAGTGGAGTAAGTGAAAAGGATGCATAGGATGCACAAGTTGAAATAAAAACCTTTTTTTCTTCAAACAACATTGGAGTGCGGGTCCCTATTTAATTACTTTATTTATATATATATATATATATATATATATATATATATATATATATATATATATATATATATATATATATATATATATATATATATCACCACTTACATGAAACCCTACAGCAATGTGTGGCTCTCCAGCTATTCCCCTGCATGGGAAGCTGAAAGATGCAGTTCAGCAAACACTATAGAGCCTCAGACTGAAGATCACAGCCCTACGGCATTTACCTCTGCAGCAACCAGGCTTCTACGGTTTTTTTTGTGTTAAGAAAGAGTTAAAATAGGAGAAGAAAGTAGTAAACACATCTATTTGTTTTTTTACACTGGAACAAATGACATTTTTTCCTATGTACAGTGAGACTAAAAAGAACACGGGAGCTCCATATATTAGAGACAACATAAATTACATCCAAATACACGTTGCATTTCTTTGCTTTACATAGGAATTATTCTTTCATTGTATTTACACTGTACAGTTGTTCCAGTAATTCAGTTGGACTGATACCCTGCCTGCACTTCTACAGCCGCCCACTGGGGGGCACCGGGTAATGTGCAGCCATCCCTCCCCTCCCCCTGTCTGAAGCCTCAATGATATATATATATATAAATTTATTTTTAATCCTTCTCTCTGGGCCTTATTTATATGGCATTCAGGCAAAGTCAGGGAAGTGTGCAAGACTCCAGCTCTAAGGATGGTGGATTTTATAGTCCCAAACACTGTCTCACCCCCAGACAGGCCCCCCCTTTTACTGGAGTGGGGCTAAACATAATGGGGGGGAATTCACAAAAGTGGTGATATTGAGACAAAATAAAAGTGGAGATTAAAGTGTCAGATTTGCCACCAAATTCACAAACCTCTATTTCCACTTCGCCTTTTAAAAACGACATTTTAGAGACATTTTTCCTGAATCTGTCCCTTTGCCCTTACTATACCTGTCAGTCAGTCATCAAATTGTAATTTTTTCGGGGAGGGCGTTTATCTAACCTATGAAAATGATACATCATTTTTTTCAGGCTCTCTACATCTGCTTACACGTTTGTGTAAAAAAAATGGCTGGGAGGCTTTACTTTTCCTTTAGATAATATATTCACTCAAATTGCTAATATTGCCTCATTCGTTAAGATAAAAGTGTGAGTTCAAAACGTTTTACATATCAAATTGTATAAATTGCACTTTTTGTTTAATCAGTGTTTTACTTGTTTTGTTAATGAGGATTTTACACCTATAGGATTAGACATAAACCTGTTCCCTGACTATAATATGCTAATACCTATTAATATGATAATTCTTCCCCAATGGGGCACCTACAAGAGGTGTGAAATGAAGATTGTCTGAACCAAAGCAGAGCAGTTTATGTTACAATTGATCTGATACATGGGGAAGAGTAAGACTGAACTTTACTCCATTTTTAAAATGATGGGAGAAATGTTGTTTAAAATGTTATTTTTTGTTGTTTGAAAGACAAATTCATAAAAGTGTCTGTAAAGTGTCTTTCTTTCACTAAAATATGAAAAGTGGCGGTTGAGTCGGAATTTAGGCGGGTTTCTGCTGTTGTGAATATGGAGAAAGTATTTTACACCAGTTTACCACCACTTTAACTCCAAAAATGGTCTCTCTCCAATTTTGTCAATTCCCCCCAATGAGGTGTAGTCTGTTAATCGCCGGGGAAGGGGAAGGACCAAAAAGCAGCCCTACAGCAGTTTGCTGCCCCATTTAAAGAACTGAATAAATACCAGCACTACACAAGAGAATGTTTACACAAACAATTTTCTGGCATGTCATATACTTGTCATTCCGTATAAGGCATCTCATACTGGGCCAGAATCAATAACAGTTCATGCATTAAGAGCTTATTATCAAACACAAAGCCACATTCACAAGTTTCACAGCCACCACAATGCCCGCAGTACCATGAGTGAGCTACAGAGGGCACCCCCTGCCTTTGCGCTTGGTATCTCCTGTAGATGAGGTATGATGCCTTTTGAACTGCCCTAGGTAATAATAAAACTACCTGTGCACTAATTTCCTTTCGGCTAGAAACACTTGCGATTTTCATGAGGCTGCCTGACAGCTCAGTAACCTCCCTGCTCTGCATCAGTAAGAACACTCTTCTCTGAAGGGTTTAATATTCATTTCCACAGCTACTTTCTCCTGCCAGCAGTCCCTTTTCATTAGGCGCAGTTCCAAACTAGAATCCCAGAGAAACGCTGCTGCCTTTTCTGAGTCGACAGTTGGGTGTGCAAGTTAAAGGGTAAATGTTTTAACATTTCTGAGTGCTTTCAATATACCTATTACACTTCACAACTACAGCTGTCTCTCTCGTTTTTCTTTTTTTTTTTATTATTTAAATAGTCCTATTCGGTTGGGGATTTACACAGTAAACAGATTTACAGCAACATTGCACAGCACTGAAGAATCAAACACACCAAAGCCACAAGGATTTCAGGAAAGTTCATTCCAGCTCGGGGAGCTGTATTCGGAGGCCCTAAGTCTGTGGTCCTTTCAAACAAATGGACTTTGTTCTTGTTGGAGTGTAATAGTTTCACATCCTCGAAGGCGTAATAAGCAGCTAATGTGAAATTCACATCCCCTGTGGTGAGGAGGTCAAACACGCAAGACTGGAAGTAGAGGTCCTCCACCGGCAGCTTCTCCTTGCACTTGGCTTCTGCCGTTTGGGGGGTGAAGGAAGCAGCACTGGAGGCACTGGTTAGTCTCTTAAGACCAGTTTCTGGGGCTTGAAAGTGAAAGTTTCGAAAGTCAATCTGCTGGTTTTGAGGGCAACCATGAAGGCACAAGTAGAGTCCTTGGTTATCCTTGTCCTCCACAGCATTCACAACCTCCTCTGGCATCCGGACTGCAAAGGTCAAGTAGCGACCCACCTGACGGACTACAATTGTGGTGCCGATGTACTTGGCCTGAATCTCAATGTGCTGCCCTGACACTTTTTCAATGATTCTCAAGCTGTTGGCTCCACTCTTGTCTCCGCCATTTTTAGAACCATCAACGAAAGCTGCAGGAAGCTCATCCATCTCAGCCTGGTACACTTTCTGGTCCACGCACTCCTGGAAGTTCTTGAAAATTATTGTCAACTGAAAGATAGAATGAGAACACGTTGTATAAGTTGTAATTGAAGCCATCTAAACTTTACAAGTGGCCTAGTAACCCATCAGATTGCAGCATTACTGATACCCCATTTGGTTGCTATGGGTTTCCCATTAGACATTTTTTAATTCCGCACCCAAAAATTCCAACCAGGATGCTGGAACAGACCTTGTCCATACAACCAAAAATAATGTACTGTACAGGCAATTTTTTTACCATAAGGATGGACAACATACATTATCCATATGATGAACTATTAAAGGGATACGGTCATAGGAAAAAAAAAAATTCAAAATGAATCAGTTAATAGTGCTGCTCCAGCAGAATTCTGCACTGAAATCCATTTCTCAAAAGAGCAAACAGATTTTATTATTTTGAAATCTGACATGGTGCAAGGCATAGTCAGTTTCCCAGGAGCCTCCAGTCATGTGACTTGTGCTCTGATAAACCTCAGTCACTTTACTGCTGTACTGCAAGTTTGAGTTATATCAGCCCCTGCACCCTAATAATAGAACAATGAGAAGGTAACCAGATAGCTGCTCCCTAATGCAAAATAACAGCTGCCTGGTAGATATAAGAACAGCACTCAATAGTAAAATCCAGGTCCCATTGTGTCACATTCAGTTACCTTGAGTAGGAGAAACAACAGCATGTCAGAAAGCAGTTCCATCCTAAAATGCTGGCTCTTTCTGAAAGCACATGACCAGGCAAAATGACCTGAGATGGCTGCCTACACCCCAATATTATAACTAGGGATGGGTGAATTTTACCCATTTCCCTTCGCCAAAAATTTGCAGTCGACGCCCATTAAAGTCTATGGGCGTCAAAAAAATTGTCGCGCGGCGAAATTTCTCTGACGCACGGCTTTTTATTTTGACGCACAAAGCCATACAAGTCTACGGGCGCCATTTTTTCGGTGAAACAAGGTCGAAAAAATTCGCCCATCCCTAATTATAACTAAAAAAAAAAAAATGCATTTGTTGGTTCAGGAATGAAATTTTATATTGTAGAATGAATTATTTGCAGTGCAAACAGTGTAATTTAGAAATAAAAACAACATCATAAAAATCATGACAGAATCCCTTTAAATGTTTCTGGGTAACCTCTTGAGTTGTACTTCAGCATCATCTGTAGGGACACAGGCTGCACTTTCCAGCCTTTCCAGCCAGTTAGACCTCTTGAAAGGTCTCAATAGCCGGAATGACAAAATAATTAAAATTAGGGAGATCTACTCCCTAATAACTGGGAAGAATATTAGGGAAAGATAAGAGTATAACTTTTTTAATTTACCAATAATAATAATAATAATAATAATAATAATAATAATAATAATAATAATAATAATAGCAGATTATTTCAAGAAGGAAATTCTTCATTCCTTTAGCCAGTGAGAGTGACCTCTGGAATAAGGAAATGATGTCTGGCTGTGCCATTCCTTTACTATGATATTCTCATTCCTTCTTAGCAACACGGAAATGCAATTAAAAAAGGTTACTTGATCCACTGCTTTAAAACATAAGAACCTTTTCAATCCCTGGCATTGTTTTATATTGAGGATAACATTCTATGTATCACACACACAACATCTCCCTATTGTACAGAATTGGCCTCTCCTGTCTATGCTTGAGGTCACTGCATCAGGCCTGAGTTACTGCTGACTCCCAGACTCTTATTCTTTTGCTTCCTCCTCTGAAATATTATACTCCCTGTACCTTCACTGGCAGCACATTTTTTTCTAGCAATTGCATCACAATCCGTTCTTTCTGGTCTACCATAAAGAAACAGATGCCCATGACTATTTATGCTTCTACTACTGTTGTTAACTTTTAGGAAATAGGCTATTGCCATGTAGGTTCCAGCACTGTACAAAGCCGGACCAATTACTATTACCCTTTAAAAAGCCTCTTCTAAGAATATGGAGCAAATGTTGGGTCAACCCCCTACAATTAAACTTCCTGCTATGATCTACAATTATTATTAAAAGTAGATACACAATTACTTCAAATCTTAAGGCAGCCAATAAACGGGCCACTCCTCGTAGGTATCTTCCCTGAGAGCTTAAAGGAGAACTAACCATAAAAATGAATGTGGCTAAAAATTCCATATTTTATATCCTGAACTTATTGCACCAGCCTAAAGTTTCAGCTTCTCAATAGCAGCAATGATCCAGGACTTTAAACTTGTCCCAGGGAGCCACCATCTTGGAAAGTGTCTGCAACACTCACATTCTCAGTGGGCTCTAAGCAGCTGTTGAGAAGCTAAGCTTAGGGGTTGTCATAAATTTACAAGCAGAAAATAAATTTATTGGTAATATAAGCTGATGCTACAGGGCTGATTATTAAATGATGATGCTAGTTGCAGTGTTTTCTGAGCTGCCATGTAGTAATTAATGTGTCTTAAGTACTGATCATTGAGACATTTATATAATATATATTCAGTTTTTTGTGCATCTGTCCCTAAGCTCAGTAAGTGAAAGCAGCACAGAGCATGTGCAGTCAATCAGCAGAAAAGAAGATGGGGAGCTACTGGGGCATCTTTGGAGACACAGATCTTCTGTGGGATGTGATTACTTTGGGCTGGTACATATTCCAAAACTTAATATACAACAATTCTAGCTACTTCTTTAGTTATGCTTTAGTTCTCCTTAAACAGATACCATACAGAGGAGCCATTCAAGTTATGGCTGCCTTCCTGTTGTTCGGATTGTTTGGGCAGACAACCTCAACAATCAGAACACAAGAAAATGAATAGGAGATGCAGCTTCTTCACCTGCTGATGCAACATACACTGGAGGATAAAAATCTCCAACATGCCTGATCTCCGGAACCTACAGATATTCCTAGTACATATATATCGGCTAGAATCGTCAGCGGCCACACAAATTCTGAATAGGGTACAATAAAGATATTTTCAGTAGAAGTATGGCTGGCTTATATCTTTTCTTGAAAAACTCACACTTGTTTCATCTAGATCCTACCCTACAATTGTCAAGAAACGACACAATCAACTATCCATGCAATGCTGGATCAATGCAATGCAGAAAACAAGTTATTTTAGTAATTAGAGGGGTTGTTTACCTTCCAAACACGTTTTCAGATTGTTCCCCAGAAATAAAGACTTTTTTCAACTACTTTCCATTATTTATTTTTTACTGTTTTTCCAAAATCTAGATTTAAAGTTTAATGTCCCTGTCTCTAGTATTTGAGTCTGGCAACTCAGTAACAGTCTAAACTGTTACAATTTTGCAACATTTAGTTGATACATTTCTCAGCAGCATCTCTGGAGTATTAGTAACTATTGTATCAATTCTAACAGCTGCCTGTTATGAAACTCAGGGATTCTGCTCAGAAGGGACAAAGATAAGAAATGTATCAATGTAGAACAGTTTACAGGGTCAACGACCCCCCTCCCAGAGCTGCTTCAGAAAAATTACACTTTACACTTCAATATTAGAAAACCGGTGACACCTAGAAAATAGAAAGTAATTGGAAAAAGTTGTTATTTCTGGTGATCTATCTGAAAACAACTAGTTGTTTGAAGGTGAACAACTCCTTTAATTTACACAACATCAACTGGCACCATTGTTGATGCCACATGGAAATGCTTATCTATACCAAGGAGGCAGCTATAATAGAATGGGGGAGTAATCCCAATTTATAAGTAATCATTGTGCTGGATGGGGCAAGAGAACCATCACACTGAAGCTGGAGAGAGTTCACAGCTCACATATATATATATTTAGCATTTCCTTGGGGCATAGCTTCCATAAATACAGGCTAGGCCTGTTATTACTAAATCAGTGTTCAGCCCAAAGGTCGTTAAAAGTTTATGTAAATGATTTGCATTTCCAGTGCTGCACCTTATCTAAACCTTAGGCGAGTGCCTGACAAGAAACTAACTTCCATGATCTGATCTCTGTTTGAAAGTTGCCATAAAGGCTTTGCAGGAACTTCTAAAACTGCCCTTCCAAGGGGCCTTCCTCAATACAGGTGCGGGGAGTGACAACATTTGTATTTTCGGGGTGATTGCCAGGGATCATCGCAGGTAATGTGTTTTACAGGTGGGGATTCCAACTAAAGTGAAGCAACAAGGATTGTGTTTAGTTGTGGGGGGCTGCCATATCATCAGGAACTTGCTGTGTTGCTTGGACTGCTCTAATGTGAGAGGTGGACTATGCCTTGAACCCGCAGTCTCATTGTATGTTTCAGAAGCTCTATAGTGAAACCAACACAAATGAATCCATCCCCGTGACAAAGGACAATGATGGGCGAGTTACAAAAGCCTGATGTGCCTTGTGGGAGGCTTTATTTCTGCTCCCTTGCTTTGTTGTCACAACAAGAAGCAGTTGTTTGCCTGGGATATTGGTATTGATCTTTTACATCAGCAGTGTTCAGTTTTAAACCAGTCTACTTGCTCTATTTATATGAATCACAACGGTATAAACGGGCACAATTCTGCCCGTGTGACATAAGTGTTCTATAAATATCCAGAGACACTGTCATTGAGGAAATATTGCGAAAATGAAAATGTAATATAAACTCCAGCATACAGAAATAAGAAACTATTTAAAGTTCTGTACTGTCTGTTTCTGAAATAATTAAGTTTATCTTCACTATTCCTCTCTCAGCATCTGTTTCTCCTCATTCTGTCTTCATTCAGGAGTTGGGTGTCATATGATTGATCCAATATATAGTATAGAGGGGCTTTTGCAAAAAAGAGCTCACTATTAAAATCACCAGAAATCCTGTCTCTCTACATGCAAAATTTGAGAGAAAGGCAGGTATTTTGTTACATTTTGTTTGTACTGGAATAAGTTATTTTTTAGTGAGCTCTAATACATCTGCTAGGAAAGGGAGTCCCCCCCATAAGATATATTGGATCATTCATCTGACACCCAATTGCTGCATGAAGAAAGAATGAAGAGAAACAGATGCCGAGAGAGGAATAGTGAAGGCAGATAAACTTGATTATTTCATAAACAATGCAGAATATTTAATTGATTGTATTTATAAAGTTTCTTATTTCAGCACGAGGAAGCTTATATTAAATTTTCTTTTTCGCGATAGTTCCCCTTTAAAATCACCAGACATCATGTCTCTCTACATGCAGGATTTGTGCAAAAGGCAGGTATTTTGTTAGATGTTATTTGTACTGGAATCAGTTATTTGAGTGGGCTTTAATACATCTGCTAGAAAAGGAAGCCCTCCTATAAGATATATTGGATCTAACGGTCAATGACTACCTGACAACTGCTGCAAGAAGACTAAAGAATAAAGAGAAACCGATGCTGAGAGAGGGATAGTGAAGATATACATGATTATTTCAGAAAAATGCAGAATATACAATTGATTGTATTTACAAAGTTTCTTATTTCAGTACGCTGAAGCTAATATTACATTTTCCTTTTTTCCGATAGTTCCCCTCAAGAAAGAAAGTCAATAGCTATATTGCCTACAACAATATAGGCCTCAGCAGCACTGTGGCAGCTTTATGGCCAGTTGGAAAGACTGCTGGTGTGTGAAAAGTACATACTGCAACTGTCACTAGGAAGCTTTTCCTGGCAACCCTTTAAATGAGATATTATCATGAGCAAATACCCAGTGTTTACCTTGCTGGTCGCAGTGGCAGTTGATCCTGGAAGCACGGGAGTGTTGGTAACCTGCACATTCAAGTAATTATTGTCTATGAGGGGCCAGGCACCTTGGATTTTGCAGGTCTGAAAAGTGTCGGAAAACGTCCTAAGATGTGGGTCTCCAAAGAGGCCACAGTGGGTGTAGTTTGGAAGGGCAGAGGGTCTGTGGAAGCTTTTTTCATAATGACATATTTCAGGGCTGTCCGACCTCTCCTGGCTGTCCCCTGGAGGCAAGATGCGTGCACGTGGCTGAGAGGTGGGGCCATCTTTGGAGCAGTTATGGTGGCTCATGAGGTCGTCAATGCCATGGACAGTTGAATGGTAAGCCAGGTCTCCTCTGCATGTGCGTGCCGTGCGTCGACTGCAGTGGGCGTAGGTGCGAAGTGCCGTGCAGATCTCCACCGTGTCCTCAGCTCCTGTGTGATGGTGCGGGTTGGAAGTCGCTTGCAAGTAGTCAGCAGTGCACTTCAAAATCTTGCACGAGGAGCTCACTAGACAGAGATACAGGGAGTTAATATACACCCTCTGCATAACAACTATAAGCCCTTCGTTTACATCAGCACTTGCCAGGAATCTTACTTGGTATTTAATAGACATTTACATATTTATATAACAGCATTTACTTTCTATGACAACAAAACAAAATCCCCCCCCCCCATTCAGAGTGGAGGGGAGTCACCAGCAAGTGCACGAACCCTGTAGTAAGCCGTGTATTAAAGCAAAAGTAACACCAAAAAATGAAAGTGTTTTAAAGGAATGACAATATAATATATTTTTGCCCTGCACTGGTAAAACATGTGTACCCTAAAATAGTTTATATAAACAAGCTGCTGTGTAGCCATGGATATAGCCATTTAAAGCTGAATGAGAAAAGGCACAGGATACACAGCAGATAACAGATAAGCTCTGCAGTATACAGTGGGATTCTTCAGAACTTATCTGTTATCTACTGTGTATCCTGTGCTTGAATGGCTGCCCCCATGACTACACAGCAGCTTGTTTATATAAACTATAGAAGAGTATCTGATCCAAACACACCCTTTTTATCAGTGCAGGGAACAGTATATTATATGGTCATTCCTTTAAAACACTTTCATTTATTGATGTTCCTGTTCCTTTAAAGGGAATATTCTACAGTACAAGCCCATGGCATAATGGTAGCCTTGAGGCAGGAGTTGTGCATGCCCCATGGTGGAAGGCCAGTGCCACATGGAACTCATTGCTATTTTATTGCACCAGCAGTCTGTTTCTCAACCACAAATAAGATTACTGTGAACCCCAGAGCAGTTCCATCAGGACAGCCTGCCTGTGTATTTAGCATAATCTGCCGTGAGTAAATAAGTCTTGGTTTATTGGGCCAAACAAAGTAGAAATGTCAGCCAGTGGCAATCAGCATGTATAATGCAGCAGGCAATAAAGAGTGATCCTGCTAATCCTGATACCAGCCCCCACAGAAGATATGTACTTGTGAAAGGAGCAGAGGGAGGGGGCGGCAGAGCTTTGTCTTACTGAAAGACATGGTTGAATGTGGGCAAATCACTATGGAGTCTTCTAATATTGTAAAGCGCTTGTGAGTGTGTGCAGCCAGCTCCCCCCATTACAAGCCCATAGGGGCAAATAGCATCATTTAAACAGTGGGAACAGGCCGCCCCTTTTAATTCAGGGGACTCTTTCCTTTTCTTTTTCTTGCAGGGGGTGGCTGGGAGTTTTCGGACAGTTTATACTTTATTACTAGATTGTTCGCAGAAGAAGCAGACACTGAACAAGCCTCGGTGCCAAAACAAACAAGCTGCCTGAACTGTATTGTAAAAAAAATAAAAATAAAAACCTAAAGGGCAACTCTAGAGGAAGGTGTAAAAAAGCCCAGCGATTCCTCACTTTGGCCTCTCGTGTGTACAGATGTGCCCTGCAGGGCCGCTCCTACCATGAGACAAGGTGAGAATCTGACAGCAGCGAGCTGGCAATTACAAGGGGCTGCATGATGTTTTAAGTGGAGGGGGGGGGCGGCAGAAGTACTTTGGATCGTCCCTGCCTGCAAAGTCACTGGGCTAAGCACTGCTCCACTACAGCACCTTATAAGCCAGGATCTGGATCTCAGTAGATACAAAACTAGACATTACGGGTCCCACCATGCTGCATGTACTGAAACTGGACATCACTCACAGTCTCTGCAGGCTCCTCTGGACTCTTATTAGGCCCACGGGAGAGATTGGCTCTGCCACCCCTATAACTAAGAGCCTGTATGGTACATCCCCTTGCACTCTAATTGTTCCTTTTTTTCCTCTTATGTTCAAGAACATCAATTTGTTCAGTAATTGAATGATTCACAGTAATTATAATAAATGGGTCTCTGTGCCTGGAAGCCATGGATAATGATGAGTGGAAGCAGCATGCAGAAGGGGTGTAGCTCCCAACCAGTCTTGTCATACTGACAAATATTCCACCCTGGTAGCAACACTCCATACTGTCCAGCCAGGGTATAATGCTGCAGCCAGAGCATGATGGATCAGAGAGGTGCACTGGGTTTGATCCCAGCCAGAGCATTAGCTGTATGTACTACCTGAGACAGCATGGGTTTCTCCCACGCTCTAAAAACACACAGGAAGGTTTAGTTGGTTCCTGAATACTAAGACCATATTGTATGTGAATGTGATAGCAACCTTATATTGTAAGCTCCACTGGGACAGGGACTGGTGTAGATCATAATATCTATAAAGAGTAATATGCCCACGCTTTAAACAGGACAATAAAATGAAAGTAAAAATGACAGCATCTGTGTGGGTCTTATTGCCCTAAATTAGCTAAAGTGTTGGCTATATGGCACAAACTGGTTATTACGCAGTTAATAAATCCAGATCCGACAGGCTTTATTGTCAACTTGAGAAGGCTGTACTATAACAAGCAAGTCCCCCGTGGCAATTAGGGGTAGTGGATTCTGAATTTCCTTGATTCTGAAAAAGCCTTTGACTTCATTGCGTGGCCCTATTTGTGGGATACGGCTTTGTGGACAACTACATTAAGAACCCCACAGCAAAAAAACAGGTTAGCAACTTTATCACTTCAGAATTCCCATTGGCCAGGGGAACCTTACAAGGGTGCCCACTGTCACCACTACTATTTGCATTGGCTATTGAGCTGTTAGCCACACAGGTTAGACTGTCTCCTCAACTGAGGAGACAGAGCCATCAAAGAATGAATATAGTGCCATCAAAGAATGAATTTCATGATATGCAGCTGCTCAACCTGGCTGACCTGCTGAGACCCTTACTAACAGCTATATTAAGCATTTTCTTTACATTCACCTATACACAGGTCTTTGTATCAATTGGTCCAAATCTATAATTTTCCCGCTAGAGCCTGATCTGGACCCCAGTCTAGCAGCTGACTCAAGATTGCAATGGGTCACAGGCTTTAAGTATTTAGGGATAAACATCCATGGAGACCCAAATCATTTTCTAGCCCGCAACATCACCCCCCACTAATGCAATGGCAGCCTGGAACTCCCTGCCACTTACCCTATGGGGTAAAATAAACACAATCAAAATGATTTTCCTACCTAAATACTTGTACTAACACACCAGTAGTCATGTCCAAAGGGGTATTTGACTCAATACAAGCATTAATCAGAGAAACAAAGTACCACGAGTCTTCTTTCATGCACTAACTGGACATACCTGTCCTTAGTGAGGAGCAATGAGAGGAGGTGAAAGATAATCTTTATAAGATCTGTGCTAGAGATAAGCTGATCCAACACATTCATATTGAGAACTTATCTGTCCCCCCAATAGGCTGCACAGCATGGGAATGGTTCCCTCCCTGACTTGTAAAAGGTATGGGGACAATGACGGGTCCTATTGGCACATGGTATGGATCTGTCCTATTGGCACATGGTATGGACCTGTCCTATCATCCATTGGTACTGAACAGCTGTCTCTAAATGTATGTTGGAAATGCTAGCTCATCCCCTGATCCTGTCCCCTGAAATATGCTTATTGAGCATGACCTTCTTCCTACAAATAAAGCAAGGTTGTTATTAAGATCCCTCCTCTATTTTGCCAGGAAAGGAAGAATCATGAGACAGATGTCCCCTCTTTCTCTGAAGACAGGTGCATGGGTAGACTATGTCAATTGCACCCATTAATAAAGTTAACATATGAAGCTTGTGGTTGCCCTGACAAATTTGGTAACATATGGAACCCCTGGCCAGATGTGCATTTGTTAGCTTTACCTTGATACTGTGAAACACTTACATTGCTGTACAACTGACTATGTAAATCTGATTAGATACTGCTGTACCCCACTCCCCTCTATTCTTCTGTAGCCTAACTCTGTTACTTTTTGAAAATAAAGAGTTAACAATATATTTAAAAAAATCACAGCATCTACAGTCTACTATAAACATATATGCAGTGGGTAAATATTGCAAAGCCTATGTTAAACACAGAACATAAAGCAATGCTCATCTCTCGTGATGATGTCATGTATGTGAAGGAGTGATTTGACATGCTGAGAGAGAGAGAGAGAGAGAGAGAGAGAGAGAGAGAGAGAGAGAGAGAGAGAGAGAGAGAGAGAGAGAGAGAGAGAGAGAGAGAGAGAGAGAGAGAGAGAGAGAGAGAGAGAGAGAGAGAGAGAGAGAGAGAGAGAGAGAGAGAGAGAGAGGCCATAAAGGGGCTCCTTTTACTTTGGGACAGGGATGGCTGCAAAGTATACAATGTGTCAATGTATTTATAGAGACTGAGCTAAGAAATCTAACCCCGGGCCGCTGAGGACAGCTGCATTCCCGGGTGAACCATTCAAGGCAAAAAAGAAAAAAAAAAAACCTCCACCTCCCTTATTTGAAAGTGCATATTGGCTGCAGGCATCAAAAGTGAACACCTGAAAGCAGCAATGACATGTTTGGGTACCTGGCAACTGGGACATAAACAGTTAATCGCTGTCCCAGTCAATGAAAAATAACATACCCAGCGTCATCAGCAGACAGGTCTCCTTTTCTTCAGGGCGACAATCTCCCTGAACTGCCTTCCCCCTGCCCTCCGCCGGCTAAAATGAAAATCGCCTGCGGCAATGCACACGCTGGGCTTCGTTTTCCGGAGTTGCCTCACAAGGAAACTTTGGGCGACTTCGGAAAACGAAGTGCCGCGTGTGCATTGCCGCAGGTGATTTTCGTTTTAACTGGCGGAGGGCAGGGGGAAGGCAGATTCTCCCTGAATCTGCTCGTGTGGCCTGACCCTTAAGAGCTATGAAGACAAGACACTGCATTGTTCAAGATGCCCGTATAATTACAATCTGAAATGCCTCCTAACTTGGAGGTTTCTCCTTTTTTTCTCCTTCCTACAGCAAAGTAAACAAGTATGGCATCTGTTATATAAGGAGGAAAAATTACATCTTGGGAAAAGATTAAAAAAGAAGCTTTGTGCTGTTTTTCAGTATCATAAATGCTCAAGCTAAGTGCTGTTTGCTTCTCGTTATATCACTGTGAATTAGACAGTTCATACAAGCAACATATTCTTTGCCAGTCTGCGGGTGTGTTCACCAGACGTGCTCCTTATATAACAGATGCCAAACCTAACTCTATACTTTTCCTATAGCTTGTTTGGATAAAATTGTGGGACGGCAATGGCCTTTGCAAAGAACTGATGCCTGTAACATGTCTGTGAAGAGTGCTGGAAATTATGTTAAAGGGGAACTATCGCGAAAATGAGGATTTAATATAAGCTTCAGCATACTGAAATAAGAAACTTTATAAATATAATCAATTAAATATTCTGTACCGTTTCTGAAATAATCATCTGTTTCTCTTCATTCTGTCTTCATGCAGGAGTTGGGTGTCTCATTGACAGTTAGATCCAATATATCTTATAGGGGGCTCATTTTGCCTAGAAGATATATTAGAGCTCACTCTATTAAAATCATCAGAAATCCTGTCTCTCTACATGCAGGATTTGTGCAAAAAGGCAGTCATTTTGTTAGATTTTGTTAGTAATGGAATCAGTTATTTGAATGAGCTCTAATACATCTGCTAGGAATGGAAGCCCCACTGTTGCATGAAGACAGAATGAAGAGAAAATGATGCAGAGAGAGGAATAGTGAAGATAAACGTGATTATTTCAGAAATGATGCAGAATATTTAATTGATTATATTTACAAATTTTCTTATTTCAGTATGATGAAGCTAATACTTTATTATAATTAGGGATGCGCCAATCGGGATTCGGGCAGGATTCGAATTTGGCCGAATCCTTCTGCCTGGCCGAACCGAATCCTAATTTGCATAGGCATAGTAAGGGGGAGGGAAATATCGTGCCTTTTTGGCACAAAACAAGGAAGTAAAAAAAATCTCCCTTCCCACCCCATATGCAAATTAGGATTCGGATTCAGTTCGGTATTTGGCCGAATCTTTCGTGAAGGATTTGGGGGTTCGGCCGAATCCAAAATAGTGGATTCAGTGCAATTGCATGAAAGATAGCCTTTCCGTAAATCGGAATTTTATGGATAAACAGGTTTCCAGATAACGGATCCCATCCCTGTATTAAATTTTCCTTTTCATGATAGTTAAAAAAAAAAAAGTGCATTATTTGTACAGGAAGATTCCAATGCTCCAATGAGGAGTGCAGAGGAGGCTATGGGAAAGGACTAAAGTTGATGAATGTTAGCACAGGTGGCTTATTTCATGGCTCTGGCTTTATGACTGATCTACCTGTACTCTGGCTCGTGGCTGCATGTGCGGCTTCTTGTTTTGCCGGCCCAGAGAAAAAAGAAAGGAGGTTTGTGTGGGAAGAGGCGTTTGCTAAATTAAGGTCAAGGAAAGCTCCATTAAAACCAGCGAATACAAACGTAGAGCTTTACAGCACTGGCTGCCATGTAAAAGACACAGATTCACGTCAGGCGCCTGCTCAATAGCACAGTTGTTTGAGACCTGGACCGATCACAAATCCTTCTTGTGTGACTCATGCCTGGCAGCACCCGTTGGTATTGTTGGCACCTACTGCTTTAGAACTTAGTTTACTTGGTTTTGACACAGAAAGAACGAAAACTGTGCCAACATATCTTGGCTAGTGGCAGCCACATCTTTCAACAGAAAGACCAGAAGATTGAAAAATTAGCTGATCGAAATGAACGCTAGAAAGAAAAAAAAAAACCTCTTTATTCAAGCTGTTTCACGACTGGTTTTCAGTGCCGCACACCCTGAAAGGTGCCACCGTCAGAAATCTTGTTTCTTTTCAATAGGACTAATTGGCTTCATGCATCATTTTTATGCCTGCGGGATTTTCTGACTTTAACTTCTTTTCTACAAACAGTATTTCCAGGAAGACAGAGAACCATGGGCAGGCCCGGACTGGCAATCTGTGGGTTCTGGCAAATGCCAAAGGGGCTGCTATAAAGTCCCATAGAAAGTCAGTATTTAGTGGGCTGGTGGGGGCTGTTTGGGCCTCTGTGTACCTGAAATGCCAGGGCCTATTTTAATTCTCAGTCCGGACCTGACCATGGGCCACACTAGAACCGCCCAGGCAACACTTTAACAACCATAAATGTCCCTGAAACTCCTGCCCTTGCAATATGGGAACTCTATAGAAAGTCACCATTAAAATGGCTGAGGCTGCTATTTTCACAGGTAACTTGGAGCAACGCCTGACCTGTACTTTGTAAGTTCTAAAAGGAACCGCCATACCTTTCATCTGCCGATACTGATAACCAGTGTTCCCATTGGAATGACATTAATCACCGTTACTATGTTGTAAAAAAAAAAAAAAAAAAAAGGCTGCGGTGGAATTTGTCGCACAAAAGGACACAACTTTATAGCCTTTTTTTTATTTAAAGGAGTGGTTTGCCTTTAAGATAACTTTTAGTATGTTATATAATGACCACTTCTAAGCAACTTTTCAATTGGTCTTCATTATTTATTCTATATCGTTTTTTTAATGATTTGCCTTCTTCTTCTGGCTCTTTCCAGCTTTTAAACAGGGGTCACTGACCCCATCTAAAAACAAATGCTCTGTAAGGCTGCAAATTAATTGTTATTGCTACTTTGTATTACTCATCTTTCTATTCAGACCCTCTCCTATTCATATTCTAGTCTCTTAGTCATATCAATGCATGGTTGCTAGGCTGTTTTGAACCTTAGTAACCAGATTGCTGAAACTGCAGACTGGAGCGCTGCTGAGTAAAAAGCTAAATAACTCAAAAACCACAAATAATAAAAACCAATTGCTAATTTTCTCAGAAAATCACTCTACATCATACTAAAAGTAAACTCAAAATTGCACAACCCCATTAAAAGGGGTCAACACATTAAAACGTGAATCATATTGTATTATATTTGTAGCCATACAGAGCATTTTTAGATGGGGTCAGTGACCCCCAATTGGAAAGCTACAAAGAGTCAGAAGAAGTAAATTAATTAATATTCAGTAAAATTAATTAAAAAGAAATATAAAATAAAAAAATAACGAAAAAAACAATTTAAATGTTGCTTAGAATTAACCATTGTAAAACATACTAAAGGTCATCTTAAGGGTGAACCACACCCCTTTAAGTGCAATGGCACTCAAGGTGTTTTATCTTCTGTGGTAAATCTGGGCAACAAAAAATCCTGTGTGTTCATTCCCACCAGTATCAATGGTATTTGCCAGTGGGAAAACATATGCTCTGTGAAGAAGCCAGAAGTATTCGAAGTCACAGCTAGATCTGCCACTTGATTCCATGGACTCTAGGAATATTTGACAATGATTATATTTTACCTCCCAACATTTTGGAAGTAAAAAGAGAGACAATTTTTTTACGCACGTACAACAGAGAAATGTTGTGACCACACTCCTTTCTGTGGCCACACCCCCTAACTACCATGTTCATGATACATAATTTGCCAGGTTATGAAAGGTTGAAAAGATTTCTCCTTATCTAAACCGTTTTTTTTTTGTGTGTCTCAAAATTGTTACAAAGTATCTTATTTGCACTTGTTAGCTGTTCTGTGCTTTCTGCTAAAATCCAATTAAGTGAGAAACTTTGTTTCTTTTTCTGGCTGTTCAGTGCAGAGAAAGTAGGGACTTTTCAGCACAAATGAGGGACTGCAGGTTGAGCTATCAAAAGAGGGACTGTCCCTCCAAAAAAAGGGACAGTTGGGAGGTATGATTATATCATCTTATACTGTCACTAATTCATTCTACCATGCAAAATTGAATTCCTAACACAGCAAGTGTATTTATTTTAGTTATAATATTGGTGTGTAGGCAGCCATCTCAGGTCATTTTGCCTGGTCATGTGCTTTCAGAAAGAACCAGGACTTTGGGATGGAACTGCTTTCTGGCAGGCTGTTGTTTCTCCTACTCAATGTCATTGAATGTGTCGCAGTGGGACTTGGATTTTGCTATTGAGTGCTTTTCATATATCTACCAGGCAGCTGTTATCTGGTTACCTTCCCATTATTTTGTTGTTAGGCTGCAGGGGGGAGAAGGGGAGGGGGGTGATATCACGCTAAAGGTGGTCATACACAGGGAGATCTGCTCATATGGCGATGTTGCCAAAGATCGGATCTCTCCCCGATATGCCCACATGGAGGTGGGCGATATTGTGCTGATCCAATCGTGGGCCCTAGGGCCCAACGATTGAATCAGAATGGAGGCCATACTGGTGGTCAGATCGCGAGACTGCATCAACAAACAATGACGAGATTTTTTACCCTGTCTGATCGGCATCTGGCTGACTTTCGGACAGATATCGATCAGGGAAGCCTGCCGGAGGGCCCCACACACAGGCCAATAATCTGCCGACTGTGTTTTGGAATTTTTATCGGCCGTGTATAGGGGCCTTTACTTGCAGTGCAGCAGTAAAGAGTGACTGAAGTTTTTCAGAGCACAAGTCACATGACTGTGGGCACCTGGGAAACTGACAATATGGCTAGCCCCATGTCAGATTTCAAAATTCAATATCAAAAAATCAGTTTGCTCTTTTAAAAAACAGATTTCAGTGCATAATTCTGCTGGAGCAGCACTGTTAACTGATGTATTTGAAAAAAAACATGTTTTTCCAATACGGTATCCCTTTATGGGAGAATCTGCCTGTTGTTTAATGACCTGACCTTCATGATTATCACATTAATGTGAAAAGCAGCTTTAACATGTGAATAATCAGTGAATATGCCAGTACTTTGCATACATGCTCTGCTAATCTCAAACCTCTACGGCCGGGAGATGCCCAGCCTCCCTCATTTGCAACACACTGCCGCATTAATAAAGATTTAATCCATGACATGTATAAAAGTGAAAGAATGAAAGAAAGAGGCTCTCCAAGGTTCATTGTCTAGTCAATTACCTTTGGCCTAAAGTGAAACTTTCAAGGGAAAGAAAAGGAATTCAGTAAACCAGAAATAGTGAATATTTGTCTGTGGGCTTTGGGGTCCTTCCAGTGACCTCTTTTGAACTGTTAATGGAGCAATCTTGCGGAATAATGAGCTGATTATTGTTGCCTTGTTTGCATAACAAAGTGTTCCAATAAAACCTATTTGACTGTACTCAGAGGGGTGTGAAAGATCAGCTGAGAACCGAGTCTATGGAATGCACCCGCCTCACTATAGCTTGGGCCCAGGAATAAAGACAATGCAATGTGCCATTAAGGGAGGCCCAACAGGCCAATAAATTACCCCATGTGCAAAGGGATTAGATCAGGTTTCAGTTACACTCAGGAGGTGGAAGAGTGCAACAAAAAAAAACCCTTTTCTTAAAGACACAGAACTTTCTTTCATTCAATGCCTTCACAACAGGGATCTTCTGAGACATGTGGTCTGATGCTTCATTATTCAGTTACTAAATAATGCATTGCTGGGTTCAATCATTCCTCTGCTACATACCATACCCTGCTATCTCTGGACCACCTGCATTTTAAAAGCTGCCAACTACATGATAATTGGGCAAATAATAATTGCGCAGGCTTGAAAATCCAGTCGGATGAGGACCTCATTGGCCCAACAATGGCATCAGCCAGATTTGGTCTGTGGGTGGCCAGATTGGGCCAAGAGACCCTCGTTTGGCAAGGTAGTTACCTCACCAGATGAGCAGATATTTCAGCACATGATCAGCATTAAATTGTAAGCAGGACCTTTACCCTATTGTGGTCTAATAATATTCTATTGTAATTGTGCCTCTGTTTCGCGAAAATGACGCCCATAGATTTGTATGTCGCTGCTCGTAAAAAAAAAAAATATATGACAAGTGTCAAAAAAAAAAATTTGACACCCATAGACTTTAATGGGCATCAGCAACATTTCACTGGTGGCGAATTTTTGTCAAAACGAAACGGGTCAAATTTGCACGTCACTATCTGTGAAGTGTTTGCCTGTTTATCTAAGGGTAGGGACACACTGGACGATTTGTCGCCAACGTTTTAAAAAAGTAAATCGCGGCGACAAGACGATCGTCTTTTTTGAACAGACGATTCACAGCGACTATTGGCACAGAGCGATTTGTATCCCATTACTCTGTGCGGTACGTGCTCCACCCAAACCGTTTGTGCTTCCCGCTGTAACCTGGCGTCTTTGCATTCTTGCGTCATTGCGTTCGCATTGTAATTTGAATACAATTGCTGCTACTTATCTGTATGTGTGTGCGTGTCTAGGAGATTTCAGTGCTTTTCTAAGTACATGCTATTTCTGATAAATCGCTCGGAAAAGGGTCTCAGTGCGTTTTGGAGCTACAGGCGATTCACAAACGCGCTGTGGGCACAGGAGCTGGCGTCTTTCATAGGGATGCACCGAATACACTATTTTGGATTCGGCCGAACCCCCGAATCCTTCACTAAAGATTCGGCCGAATACCGAACCCTAATTTGCATATGCAAATTAAGGGTTGGAAAGGAAATTATTTTTTACTTCCTTGTTTTGTGACAAAAAGTCACGAGATTTCCCTCCCTGCCCCTAATTTGCATATGCAAATTAGGATTCGGATTCAGTTCGGCCAGAAGGATTCGGCCGAATCCGAATCCTGCTGAAAAAGGCCGAATCCTGGCCGAATCCCGAACCGAATCCTGGATTCGGTGCATCCCTAGTCTTTCATTTGTTTTTGTTCAGAGACATAACGAGCGATATGTCGCCGCGATTTGCTTTTTAAAAACGTTGGCGACAAATCGTCCAGTGTGTCCTTACCCTAAACTGCTATGTCTTATATTTGTATCTCTTACGCTGCAGGAGATAATGGTGCTATACTCTATAAACAGTCACCAAAAGGTCTGTCCATGACTCTGTAAAACCTGAGGATCTTTAGCTATTATGAACTACACCTCTCAGTATCCCCTCCTAGAGCAGACAGCCGGAATCTACATTATAATAGAGCTGCCTAGACATTTCCCTGTATCCTGCTCAGAATACACTGTAGACATCAACCCACCACCCAAACAATATTACTGTCTGCCAGAGAAACCTGATCTAGTAACGCTGCAAGCTGTTTCAACATGGAAGCCGGAATGCATGTTTGGCCAACCCGGCAAGGCACCCCCAGAACAGGTTGCCAGCCATTGGCCTTTTGCATCATCTATGAAAGGCATGGGAAGATTTTACAAAGCAAACAAGGCTGGCCTGCCCCAATATTACTCTGACAGCATAAATGATAGAATGCTGCGAGAAGCTCACTGATCTGGCCGTAGCCTTTAATAGTGTAACGGCAGCTCACTTCCTACATTAATGAGATGGGAGAACACAAAAGCCATTGTATGCTAAAAACAAGAATGCACATATAGCCATAAAATATGCAGTCCCACCTTAGGGCCCAACTGCAAGGAAACACCCGGGGCATTTGAATAGGCTGCTCAGCTCACTCTATGTAACTGAACAGAGATGGAGAGAAAGAAAAGCAAGGGAAATGCCTGCAGAAATCCCACATGGAGTGGTTAATCTATGAGATAAGAATACATCCCAGAGCTGTCAGCAGACTCTCATTATCTTGCAGTACTTGTGAGAATACTCTCAAGTAGTCAGCGCAGATACTCCCAGCACTACAGACTGCACACAACTTTCAGATACTCCAAACCAGAGAGAAGCATCAGAACAAACGGTCAGTTCTTAGGGTTGAAAGTGGTGACAGGGCATGACAAATATAACACGTGCACTGGTATATAACACAGAGATGCCAATCATGTGGCCCTGTTTACTGCGCAGTAATGTTGAGAGCTAAAGTTGCACTACACCTACAGGGCCACACACAACTTATTTTGTTACAGGAACGTAGGGGTGTTGGCAAAGGAGCATTTCTAGTTCATAGCAATGATACACTAGTAATTGGATTAGTGTGACCAGGTGCACACACAGCCTTAAAGGAACAGTTTAATGTAAAAAAATAAAAAAAAAACTGGGTAAATAGATAGGCTGTGCAAAATAAAAATGTTTCTAATATAGTTAGTCAAAAATGTAATGTATAAAGGCTGGAGTGACTGGATGTCTAAAATAACAGAACACTACTTGCTTTTCAGCTCTCTAACTCTGAGTTAAGGTGGCCATACACGGGCCGATAAAAGCTGCCGACAGACCGTGTCGGCAGCTTATTGGCCCGTGTATGGGGGCCCCCGACGGGCTTCCCCGATCGAGATCTGGCCGAAAGTCGGCCAGATCTCGATCGGATGGGGTTAAAAATCCCGTCGGATCGCGGCCGCATCTGTTCGTTGATGCGGTCCCGCGATCCGACCGCCCGTTTGTGAGAGCTAGGATCCGATCGTTGGGCCCTAGGGCCCAAGATCGGATCTGCCCGATATTGCCCACCTTGAAGGTGGGCATATCGGAGGGAGATCCGCTCGTTTGGCGACATCGCCAAACGAGCGGATCTATCCGTGTATGGCCACCTTTAGTCAGCGACTTGAAGGGGGGCCACATGGGACATAACTGTTCAGCGAGTTTGCAATTGATCCTCAGTAAGCAGCTCAGAAGCAACAGCAATGTGGTCTCCCCTCAAGTCACTGATTGGTTACTGCCTGGTAACCAATCAGTGGAAACCAAGAGAGCTGAAAAGAAGGAAGTAGTGTTCTGGCTATGTTAGACATCCAATCACTCCAGCCTTTATACATTACATTTGTAGCAAACTAACTATATTAGAAACATTTTTTATTTTATCTATTTACCCAGTTTATATTTTTACACTGAACAATTCCTTTAAACCCGCACACAGGAACTGAAGCAAACAAATTAAGTCTTATAACGTACACTATGCGGACCCTAAACTATTTCTGAGCCGGAGTAATATTTCAGCTAATTCGTTCCCTAAGAAACATAACCAACTGTACAATCAGCTCTCCAAATAAGACTAAATGGCAGTTTGACCACTGGCAGCATCTGGCCCACTTTACTGGGTTAATGTGCAAGATGTTTTGGCAAGAAATAGTATGTGACCTCTACTGAAATATCAGCTACTCCTGATTGGAAAATCCACACACTATCTGCCCTTGCAATGTAAATACACTTTAGCTCATAAAGCCCAGTCCTACAAGCCGCTCAGATCTGAGATATCTGACTATCAGCAAACTGGGGATTTTCATATGTTGTCCAATGTGACACAAAGCAAATATATATCCTGCAGGGTGCAAGTCTTATCATTGCAGCTACATACTATATGGAAAAAGGATATTGGAATCCTAGGCTGCCATATAGATTTTAGGGAGAATACAAACACTGGTGTTAAATTGGTGGTTCACCCTCAAGGTAACTTTTCGCATGTTATAGAGAGCAACTTTTCGATTGGTCTTTATTTATTTTTTTTTTATAGTTTTTAAATTATTTGCCATTTTCTTCCGACTCTTTCCAGCTTTCAAAGGGGGGGGGTCACTGACCCCATCTAAAAACAAATGCTCTGTAAGGCTACAAATCTATTGTTATTGCTACTTTTCATTTGTCATCTTTCTTTTCAAGCCCTTTCCTGTTCATATTCCAGTGTCTTATTCAAATCCATGCATGGACCCTGGCAGCCAGATTGCTGAAACTGCAAACCGGAGAGCTGCTGAATAAAAAGCTAAATAACTCAAAAACCAGAAAATTAAATCTAATTGCAAGTTGTCTCAGAATACCACTCTCTACACCATACAAAAGTTATTTTAAAGGTGAACAACACCTTTAAAGCCTACAACAAAAGGTAAAGAGCAAAAGGTAATGACATATGAAACAGGTACTTTATAAAGACAATAGCTGGTGGGAAATAAGTGTGCAGGTGCCCAGATTAGTGCTATAGACAAAACAGGAATCTGGTTTAGCATATATGATCCATTTTGGAATTATACATGTACTCCAAATGACACATGCCTTGTGTTTCTATACACAATTACAGAAACTATAATGCTATTCAGTCTTGTATTGTCCTCGTGGAACACTACTTATCCTATAATGCGTGCCATGAAAGATAGAGCACAGCATTGATTTTTTTCATCTGCGAGTCTTGTTGCCTCTTTTAAAAACTTTCCAAAGGTGTTATTTCTGTACAGCCCAGGGCCCCTCTTGCCTGAGTTTTCAATAGGACTGAGCACATCCCCCATGGCTGCCATGAAGAGACACAAAGGTGATTTATCAGCCTCTTTGATAAACCTCCAATAAGGCTGATCTTTATCTAAACAAACCGCACAGACTGGATACGAGGTGCTGCTTCTTCTGAAAAGCACTTCAATCAATTAATATATCACCTTCCTTTCACATAGCCAGAGGGGCTCTTAAAACCCTCAAGGAACAGAAGGGATGTGCCAAGCCTAAAATAAGCATAATTTTTATCTGCGAGTGTCTGATTTGCCTTTTGCAGACCTATTTTTTAATACAGCTGGGATCAGATTCTACGAGGGCCTGGAGGAAATTAGAGGCATTAATCTTTCACCCAGAGCTACACTGAGATATTATGAGAAAATCCCTTTTGAGCAGGCAGTGTTGCAATGAGCAATTAGAGAGTAATCAGGGTTATACCACCTCACTTTTCCCCCCTTCTTCTCAAAATAGTTTGGCCGCCTTAGACGACAAGGCAGCCTCTGTCCAACTTCTAGATTAATTTCAGTGCACAAACAATAACAGTATACAGATATGCTAAATTAGTCTCAACTTTTTTTTTTTTTTTTCAGCGGGTAAAACAGAATCCCCCGAGGCATTTTCCCTTCCAATAAATCACCATGAATAGCAGTTTATGCTGTTGTATATTTTGCATTATAAAATAAAAACAGTCTATTTGCTTTCTTTTTTCCCTGTGAATTCATGGAGTCAAAAATAACCTTACATACATCGCTCTATAAAAGCCCATTAATCACAGTATCTCATTTTCTTTATTTATAAATCTCTGCTGTGTTTCGCATATGGAGGCAACCTGGCCTCAATTTAAATTCACATTGAAAGAACTTTTCAGCAGAACTTTTGTCTAAACTCTATGGAACATGTAAGCAGGGATTTAGGTGGAATAAGGGAATCTAATTGCACACATGATATCAAGTAGCACTTTATCACTTCAAGAAAGACTCAAACATTACCCAACCTGATTGTTTACAGGACACAGACTAAAATCAAGGGTAATTCTGCAACAGCGTGAAATTTGCCTGAAAGTGATATATTGGGGGAGATTTCATATTTTTACATTTCCAGGTGAATAAAACCTGAGGGATATAGGAATCCGAGAACTTTGGAAGGAACAAAACCCCCAGTGTGAAGGCTGTCCTCCTCCCCCAACAAAAACAAGGCTCACAGGAATTTAAAGGCAAGGATCAAGCCAGAAAAACAGAGGGATTCATTGGAAACAGATGGCTTCTCCTGCTCTTATTTTATAGGTCTTTTAGCCCTTACCTTGGTGGAGTAGGGAAAATTAAAAAAAAAAAAAACGAAATCCAATAACACCTAGAAAATATGAACCTGGCAATCAAGTGCGCAGATAATATAGTTAAAAAAAAAAGGCACCTTGAGAAGCCGTGATCGATATGGGAGCAAAAAGCCTTTCAAGGTTAAGTTGATGGGGGGGGGAAGCTGCATTAAAGTGCTACGTGATGCAGAGCAATCATTTATAGTGACAAGCAAACAGCTCTGCAGAAAGAGCAGCCCGTGACCATGATGAACAGCAAAGGCAGGATGCACCGACGCAGTTGAAAAATGCATTAGAAAGGATACCCATGCAAATGATATGCCTATTCTCAGGTTTCACATTCCAACCAGTCCCCAGATAGAAGAATCTAAGGCAGCAATGGGCAACCTGTGTCCCTCCAGATGCTGCTGAAGTACAGTTTTTAGCATCCCACCACCGGCAGTCTCCCGGGGCTACCCTTCACTTATCCTAGAAATATATATGTGTGCAACAATGAAAAGTCCGGCATAAATAGGTTTCGGGAAGCATTATAAATTAAATGGGCCCTGGCATGCAAATCAATTCAGAACAAGACATGGAAAAGTATTTGCTTACCTGTCTGAAAGGTGCACAAGAAGACAGTGAGGATTTTGAAGAATCCCAGGGCTTTGGGTCCTGCCCCTCTCCCCATACCCATCCATCCAGCTTGGGCTTTAACCGCAACCCTCACCCTGGACGAACAGTTAAGAGACAGAAAAAGAAAGGCTCATCAAACTCCGGCAAACAAAAACTTGAGCTAAGAAGCAGCTTCTTTCTCCTCAGCCAGCACTGCATTGAAAGATTAGACACACTCTTTTCTTCCCTCCTCCTCCTCCTCTTCCTCCTCCTTTGCACAACAGAAAAGCTATCAATCACCTGGCTTCTCTTCCAATGCCTACACAGAGCTTCCCTCTTCCCAGCCCCCATGGATGATCTCAAAGCGTCCCACCCACAGGCTCCTGTTACAGCCGTCAGGGCCCAACTCTAGGAGGAGGGGAGATTCCCTCTCACACGTTCGGCAACTGAAAAAACACGCAAGCCAAATATGTAAAGGCTTGGAGGGAAAAATAAACAGTGCACAGGGCCCATGAAGAGCCATTTGTCACCAGATGTCACACTCAGCATTTGGCTGCAGGAGAGAAATGTTAGCTCTTGCTCCACTCATTATTAGAACTTGTGAGGCTTATTGTTGCTACTCTGCCACACAAATACAGCACTTAGTATTGTGCTACACCTTCTTTCTTTCTCTCTGTATCAAAAATGTTGCCTTAGCCTGCTGAACAGTGAAATACTCCAAAGTAACAGCTCCGGCACCCTCTTACAAGTAAATAGCAGCTAGAACAACATAATTGTTACATTGGCACTAAAGAAATAAATACATAGTCTAGTCTCACAATCAGACTGCTTTTCTGGTTGCTGGAATCGCTGCCCCTAGCAACCAGATAGCATTTTTATGCCAGTTAGAAAGGCAACTAAGTAATAATGGCAGATAAAGCAATAATGACCTATAATCACATTGTTGCTTCTGTCTTCAATGTACTTTTCATTTTTGAGGGTGAACATTCCTTTCATTAAAAATCAGGTGGACAACAGAAGCTAAAAAGTAGCCCTGCATAGGGGAAAATGCTCTGACCCTGCCAGTGCCCTTTTGGGTCAGGAGATTAACATTTAAATACGTCTAGGCTGTGTAATATTTCCCCAGTGAGTTAATATACAGTATATACACATATATGTTTAGTGTCCTATATATATATATATATATATATATATATAAAGAAGTGCATATGCCTAATGTTCTTTGTACAAGATGAGTTTATTTTTTGTACTCATTTCCCTATTTTCTATCTTTTTGTATCCCTTTTTAATTCAATTAAAAAAACAAAAAAGCGCTAAATACGTCTAGGCTGTGTAATATTTCTGGATTAAGACCACACAGTGATATATTTTTCTTGCATTTTATCTCTGAAAGCAATATCACTGGACAGAGCAATGTTATAAAAACAAAAAGCGTGGATGTTCTGTACCCTTATATACATAACCCATCCTAAGCACAGAAAAGCTGTGATGGATCCTAGCTATCTAGCTATGTTAGAAGGCCATTTGTGTTTGTATATAATATGCAATTTAGAGTAGTTCAGTGACTTTATGGGCACCCTGCCATCTAATGAATATTTATTTGATATTAGGCCCTTACGACAGAAAAGTGATGGAGGCTAAGAGCTCATCCCCAACCACAAATGCAGTCAAAGCAGTGTCAGACTGACAGCCTGTTAACTTCTGAGTAAACTGTTTGACCATCTGTCTATGTTTGGAGACCTCAAAAAAGCACTTTGAACTGAAGTGTGTTCACATGTCACACATTGCGCAAAAGCTATCTGATCAGTCCATGAGCCTTCAGGTAAATCCAAGAAGTCAGCATATGTGGCTACCTAAATATAAAGTTGTATAAGGGATAGTTTATCCAACACCCATAGAACCAAGTGCTTATAGCAATATTAGGAGGAGAAGCCCCTTCAGTTAACATATACACAACCCCTCCCCCCTTTTAGGGTGGGTACTCACAGAACATAATAGTAATAGTTAATGTGCATATCAACAAATCTCTCCTTCAAGTCTCTGCTCCCGGTCAGGACTATAAAACACTAGAACAAAAACCGTATAAAACCGTATACTTTAATGATTAAAGGACCAACAAATTGCACTTAAAATATTTCCGGACTTATACAGAGATGGTAAGCGCTTGATCAAGTTTGAGTGACACTGGAGCACTGCAAAGTGAATAATACTTAACACATTTTGCAGGCTCTCAGGAGGGTGTATATATATATATATATATATATATATATATATATATATATATATATATATATATATATTCACATACGTCATGTATTGCCGGACATTTCTCAAGATAAGCAACACATATGTATTGCCGGTTATTTCTTTTTAGTGGTGTTGAGTTTTGCCCAACAGTTGGACTGCGCTATATATTATATAAAAACAAACTGTAAACAAATTAAAACTTAAAAGAGAAGGAAAGCGTTCTTTACTTGGGGGTGCCAAAAGTTAGGCACCCACAAGTGATTGTATTTATTTAACACCCCAGGGCCGGTGCTCCTATCAGCAGAAAACTGCACTGGCCCGAGGTTCTTCCAGTGAGCACCACAGAGCTATCCTCTTCCTGCTTCTTCTGTCTTCTTGTTTAGAGTGAAAAGCTGAACTTTAACGAAAAAGCTGGCTATTTCGTTCTACAGCGCATGCGCCTTCCCCAGGAATTTTGAAAAGAGAAAAAGCGAAGAAGAGGATCGCTCCGTGGTGCTCTCTGGCAGAACCCCAAGCCGGTGAAGGATTTCTGTTGACAGTAGCACCGATATCAGTTAAGTAAATACTTTTGGCACCCCCAAGTGTAAATTACATTCCTTCTCCTTTAAAGATCAATCATGAAACGAAAGGCAATAGTTGAACAGAACTACCTGTTACAACATAAAACAATACTGATAGGGGCAGATTTATTATGTGGTGTAACAATGGCAGAGTAATTCACCACACATGGCCAGTCATCGCTGTGCAAATACGGTGTAAAAAATAGGCTAATTTTTTTACACGTTTTTTCTTTGAGCAACTTCCACCGGAACTTACTTACAAAGGTCGGAAGCAATGTAAAAAAACACAAACAAATCTGGTGTGCGCATGGGGTAAAATATCACACACCTTGATAAATTTGCCGTTTATTTTATACAGCTTTTTTAAAGTTTTTTTTCCGGAAAATGTCATTTTACACAGCATAATAAATATGCCCCTTAGTGTAACCAAATCAATCAAAGACAAAAAGGTTACAATGTTAGCAACCTAGTCTCTATATTTATATTATGTAAAGGCTGCTAGATCAAGGCCGATATTGAGACCATCATGAGCTATTCTTCTTATTCTATAGATCCGCAAGGTTTCCTGCTGACTTAGTTTATTAAATATATTATATAATATAATATTAAATATATTATATAATATAATATATTATTAAATATAAACCTGCCACACTAGTTGTGACTATATAGTGTAATACCAAATATCTCAACTTCTCTGGATTACATTGGTGTTTATCAATATATAATGTTTTGGGACACTGTGGCTAGAGACCTTTTACCCAATACAGATATGGGATCTGTTATCCAAAATGCTCAGGACCTGGGGCTTTCCAGATAATGGATCTTTCCGTAATTTGGATTTTCATACTTTAAGTCTACTAAATAATCATGTAAACTTTAAATATACCCAATAGGCTGTTTTTTCTTCCAATAAGGATTAATTATATCTTAGTTTGGATCAAGTACAAGGTACTGTTTTATTACTACAAAAAAAAAAGGAAATATTTTTTTTTCTAAATTTGGATTATTTGCATAAAATGGAGTCTATGGGAAACAGCCTTTCTGTAATTTAGAGCTTTCTGGATAATGGGTTTACGAATGCATTCCATAATCCTGGTACCAACTGCTCTTTTGGTATGGTCAAAGTAAGCTTGCAATCACAAACCAATACACAAGTTGAATAAGCTATTCTACAATTGTAAAAGGCCTCTTTAGTGGGCATAATATATTCTACATAGATAAACCTTCCAGTACTATGTGTTGGCATGCTTAACATCTCCTACTTAGGCACTTAAATGCCAGAAATGGCATTACTGGTGTGTTTTGGTTCTAACTTACCAAACATATTAGATGGTGCTCTCCTAATATTGTTATAAGCATTCCATGGTTCTATAAGGTGTCTGATAAAACTACTGTATACCTTATTTAGCTTTATATTACAGACCAGGGTCAGACCCCCTAAAGAAGAGAAGATTATCAGTGCATTGTGTGATGTGGCGGCGTACTCACATGAGCGCAGAGGGGGAGGCAGTTTGGAAGTTGGGAGGAGGCCGTTTGGAAGTCAGGAGGGGTCCCCTGGTAGCTGCCAGGAGAGCCCTTGGGGTTGCAGCCCCGGTGGGCCCCCAGTACTCTTGTTTGATGCGGTATGGATCTGCTCTATGCAAATGTATGAATATACATAATAACTTATAAATAGGATATATTTACTTTAAGCTCTGCATCTATTTTATACCCCCCCCCCCTTTCCATTGAAGTTTATTATGTTACTTATTTGGCATAGTATATAGTGATACAAATCAGGTAATAACACTCCGTTATCCTCCATGTTTCAGCCCGTGGCACCTCATTGTCCTGAATTTCACAGCGGGACCCTGGTGCCAGTGAAGTTATAGTTCCGCTTATAATGTGGAAACAAATTTCAGAGCAACGTACAATATAGAACTATGTTTATTGCCAACCAGAAAACAAGAACAAAAGTGCTATTCGTGCAGGAGGAATTCTATAAACTGATCTGAAGTCCAACAACACAGATCATCATGCAAACATACACTTCCCCAAGTCTGGAAGAGCCACTATGATGATAATATCTCTTGCTTGCTATGGGATTCCTCTCTCTCCTTAACCGAAATAAAAATTAGGCTAGGCTGATGCTCTTTCCCCACTGACCCCTTCCTGACAAAGAGGTTTAACATGCAGAAGTGTCAAATCAAGGTAAGACGAAGCGGTTTTGTGGAACGCTACGCATAAACATTTATAAATGCACTGCGCAGAGAGCTGATAAAAGCACATCCATGGTGAGGAAAGATAAGCACAATGTCATCCAATTCCATTAGCAAGTATCGGGGTGATTAATCAGAGAGCAAGACATTCGTCTGGGGCTAGCGCTGTATATATCCTGACAATTTCAAACCATTTCTTCCAGCCCCTGGCACTTAAGAAGCTAGCAACCAGCTGTATTTCTCATGGTACGTGTTTTATATGGGCTGTGCATGATCACCGGGGGATTGTAAAGCTAAAAGCTGTAATATCGCTATATCATAACAGGTCACAGAGGATGCCTGATTCTATAAACAACACTTTTACAACCTTGGAGAGAACAAACAGCTCAGTATGAGAGATCACTTAGCGTGACACTTGCTTCCTATGTGCAGAAAACCCAGTTGACAATCTCAGTTCTGTCCATTCAGCTTTTCTAGAATGCAAACTCCCATCGCCCTCAGTCAGTTACAGGGTGGGGCCCTGTGTTACGGACACTTTGATAGAACATATATATTTGATGCACATCTGCAAGTGTAGAGCTAGCAAATGGATGACCTGCCTTGGAAGGTCATTTTGAAGGAACATTTATAGGAATAATTCAGTGTAAAAATATAAAATAGATACCTAGTGTAAAATAAAAATGTTTCTAATATAGTTAGTTAGCCAAAAATGTAATGTCTAAAGGCTGTATTGAATGAATGTCTAACATAATAGTCAGAACATTACTTCCTGGTTTTCAGCTCTCTTGGTTTCCACTGACCAATCAGTGACTTGAGGTAGGGGGGAACATGGGACATAACTTATTGCTTTTGAATCTGAGCTGAATGCTAAGGATCAATTGCAAACTCACTCAACAGTTATGTCCCATATGGCCCCCCTTCAAGACACTGACTAACTCAGAGTTAGAGAGCTGAAAAGCAGGAAGTTGGGTTCTGTTATGTTAGACATCAACTCACTCCAGCCTTTATACATTACAGTTTTAGCTTACTAACTATATCAGAAACATGTTTTATTTTGCACAGCCTATCTATGAACCCAGTTTTTATTTTTACACTGAACCGTTCCTTTAAAGCAAAAATATTTCTTATAATTTAACATTGTTTCAGCTTGATAATGGTTTTTTCAATCGCTCCAAGATGGGGGTAATACAGAAGGTAAATGTCCTGCTTGTAAGAGCTTACAGGTTTGTGCAGCTGGCCAAACAAACGTCTGCCCAACATGCAACTCCCAGAATTCCCACGGTCTGACAATGGCACCTGTGGGGTTCAAACCGTTACAAGGGGAGGCTCAGTAAGTAAATGCTGATAGACTGTTACAACATTTGATATATTGTGTAGCTTTATTATTAGCTAAGGGGGCATGAACAAGTCTTGTGCACTATGGCTGACATATGTCCAAATGCAGAGAACTTTAAGCTGCCTGTGCCACGTATAGACATTTCCCCTGTGCTCACTTTGCCTTTTGCGAACACAATTTTCCCTTGTGAAGGAAAGTAATGCAAAGCTCCAAGAAGACATATGATTCTTTCTGCGGCACACACCCTCCAACTTCCAATCTCCTGTAAAGAAACACAGAGCAGAAAACAAGTGAGATGAGCCACCTGTAAAGCTGACAGGATCTCTCTGCTCATAAACTGTAGGTGAGTTTTATGAGGCTTGTAAAAATAAGCTGAATTCTAGGGACATTTGCATGGGAAAAAAACCCTTTAATTTCTAGCTAAGAGAAATTCAGGCAATAACACGTAGGCTACAAGTGACTTTTCACTCCCCATTTAAAAGAAAAAAAAAAAAATTGAAATGTTCAGTTTTCAGCCCTCTGGATTAGAGCATGCCAGTGCTAAAGATATACCTGCTCCCCCAATTACTCCCAATGGCTGTAGGTACTAGAACAATAGCAATGAAAGGGAAATGCTGCAACAATTTCAAGTCATGAAACTTATTAAAGCTAATTGGCTCTATGTATAATTTATAATGATTGGTTGCTTTGGTGATGCTGCAAAGTGAGCGGATCTGTTGAGATATGGCTTTCTAGGTGGTGGTGGGCTAAGAGTCAGGGCACACGCTCAGATTTGGGGAGATTAGTAGTCTGGCTACAATCTCCTCTTCTTCAGGGCAATTTATCTCCCAGAACTGCCTCCCGCCGGCGCTCGGAGTGCTTCGTTTTCTGAAGTCGCCCGAAGTTGCCTCTCGAGGAAACTTTGGGCAACTTTAGTTATGAATCATTCTGAGTGCCATCCTGCCTGAGATTTACACTCTAGCCGGCGGGAGGCAGTTCGGGGAGATTAGTCAACCCGAAGAAGAACAAGAGATTAGTTGCCGGGCAACTAATCTCCCACGAATCTGAGCGTGTGCCCTAAACACGGCTGATCCAATCACTTTCCCCAGGGGGCTTATGAAACCCCACTTAGAGAGGACAGTGACCTGATGTGGGTCTCACCCAATGGAAATACATACCTGGCTAATCCTTAGGCCAATATCAGTTGGGCAGGTCTTCTATTTGGGTGACATGGGCCAATTAGGATTGCCATCTTTTCTGAAAAAAATTTACCGGCTGGTGGGTGGGCGGAAACAAAAAGGGATGGGCCGTGATGTAAAAGGGGTGGGGTCGCACACAGTGACACAAAAGGGGGCGGAGCAACATGCACGATGGACAGAAACATGAAAAAAAAATGGTTAGTACTGAGTGAATTGTGGGCGGGCCAAGGGCTTTTTCTTAAGGGTATTACAAATTACCAGCAACTACATTGCTGGTAAATTTGTAATACCGGCACCAGCCATGGCATATGTTTTACCGGCTAGGCTGGTAAAATACCGGCCGGGTGGCAACCCTAGGGTCAATATATGAGTGAGTGTGCTTGTGGGACCACAATGAGACTAGAATCCCACTGTAATGGGATGTAGACCATACAATGAGATTAAGGTTCAGCTTGTCTTGTAAATCATAGTTAGCTGTTCCCAGCCCACCTTTACTCAATCCTCCAAACATTTTGGAAACTGTAAGAGGGACAAAAAGATTTGCCCACGTCTATTTTTGTGGCCACATCCCCTAATTACCTTGTTGATTTTACAAAATTTAGCAGGTTATTTAAGTTTGAACACATTTCTGTGGTTATGTATAATTACAGTTTTGCAAATGAAGGTGTATCGCCCTTAGGCTTAGTCCACACCAGACGATTTGGGGAGATTTAGCGCCTGGTGACTAATCGCCTCTTCTTTGAGGCGACTAATCTCCCCGAACCGCTTTCGCTTCTCCAGCGCCGACTATAATGAGAGTCGTCTGTGTTATGACACACGCGGCGCTTTTGTGAAGTTACTCGAAGTTTCCTCGTGAGGCAACTTCGAAAAATGAAGCGCCGCGTGTGTCATAACGTAGGCGACTCTCGTTACAGCCGGCGCAGGAGAAGAGGAAGCGGTTCGGGGAGATAAGTCACCTCAAAGCAGAGGCGAATCGCCTTGTGTGGACTAAACCTTAAGCTGTGAGTCTAAGTTCTGCCAAGAGTTTTTCTTATCTTATCTCGTAACAAAAGTATCTATTCTGGGATCTGTGCCAAAAGCCAGTGAAGTTAGAGATTTTGTATCTTTTTCTGGCTGTTCAGAAAAAGATACAAAGTAACAATCCAGGACTGCAGGTTGAGCTGTCAAAATCGTGACTGTCCCGCGAAAAACGAGACAGCTGGGAGGTATGCTTTACTCAGTAAAAGCAGTGTCAATGCAAACTCTAGTATAGTCATTTTTATAACTTTAATCCCCCAAGGGAAGTGTCACAACGCACACTGTCTGTAGCTGTCATATGTGACACTACATAGAACATGCTCTCGGAAGAGGAAGAAGCATTGCTAGTTTTATTTACAATGCCAGAGGCAGTGTGTACAAAGTGTGAAACGTGTATTCCTTGCTCTGACACTTTTTAATAAATTGAAGCCAGCATTTCCTATGCAAGGGCAATACTGCACTATTGCAATATATGAAATTCAATTGCGGATTTATTACACTGCAGGCAACTGCCCCAGACTGAGGTAAACTGGCATTCAGACTGCAACTGGTTTCTCTCTCAAGAAAACAATTAGTTCCAATTCAATTTCAAAGTTTGAGCCAGGTCTTTTAGCCCATAAAAATATACAGATACCCACACTATCCTTCAGCCAGAGACCAGAAAGTGTGGCCTCGTGATCAGTCACTGTTGGTTACTAGGCCTGATCTGTATTCTCACCCCAGGTTTGACATCTCATATTGGCTCCATACTTGCATGTCATATATTGGCTTCTCTCGGCATGCCCAGTGTGCAAATAGCCTTAGAGTTCAATGCACTACATGATAAACTGGGTTCTACAAAACAATGAATTACAGTAAAGCAAATCTTTCTATGTGGCTAGAACAGCTTGGAGAAGTGAAGGGACAGGCGCAATTCCCATGGAACAAGATAAGAGCAGAGTCTGGGGGCCCATGATACCCTTGGGAACTGCAATAAAGCCACTAACATACACTGCCTGGGGACATGAAAGATCCTATATTGCATATTAGCTTTTACAGAGAACATAAACTCAGCAAAGCTAGGCCACTATCTACAGCAAATCTAAATATGCAAATAATATAGGTTCGGCTGGGTTAATATTTTCTGTACATTCCAGAGATAGTCACATAACCTCATATAATTTTATGGACTTGAACCTGTTTGATGTATTTTCAAGGCCCATGCACTGCACATAAGTCAGACACCCAACTATATAGAAAAAGGAATTCTTCTACATTGTCCCAACATGCAACAACATTAAAGCACCGAATGTAAGTTGAAATATACTGGTATGGGACCTGGTATCCGGAATGCTCGGGACCTGGGATTTTCTGAATAACGGATCTTTCTGTATTTTGGAACTTCATGCCTTAAGTCTACTAGAAAATCATGTAAACATTAAGGGCAGATTTATCAAGGGTCGAATTGAAAATTCAAATTCGAAATTCACATTTTTGAATATTTTTATGGTCACAACTGTCAAATTCAACTAGGGAGTTATTCAGTTATTCAAATTCAATTTGAGTTTTTTGAAGATTTGAATCAGATTTTCAAGATTTATCATACTCTGGCCCTTTAAAAACTCAAATTTGACTATTTGACACCTAAAGCATGCAGAATTGCTGTTTAAGTCAATGGGAGAGGTCCAGAGATCAAAATTCATATTTTTCCATGGTCAAAATGTCAAATTCAACTAGGGAGTTATTCAATTTCAATTCGCGTTTTTTTTTAAAAAAAATTTGAATTTGATTTTCGAGATTTATCATACTTTGGCTCTTTAAGACCTCAAATTAGACTATTCGCCACCTAAAACCTGCCAAATTGCTGTTTAAGTCAATGGGAGAGGTCCAGGGATCAATTTGGAGTTGTTAGCAGCCTTCCTGACATTCAAGTTTTTTTCTGAGAAAAAACTCAAATCAAGCCTTGAATCTGAATTTGAATCTAATTTGATTCGAGTTTCCGGGTTGATTTAATTCACCCAAGTTTAAAAAATTGAATTTAGGATTTCTGGGAGTTTTTAAAAACTCTCATGAATTCGAAATTCGACATTTGATAAATGTGCCTCCTAATATACCCAATAGGCTGGTTTTGCTTCCAATAAGGATTAATTATATCTTAGTTGGGATCAAGTACAAGCTACTGTTTTATTATTACAGAGAAAAAGGAAATTAATTTGAAACGTTTGAATTATTTGGATAAAATGGAGTCTGTGTGTGACGGCCCTTCCGTAATTCAGAGCTTTCTGGATAATGGATCACATACCTGTATATGCATTACACACATCTCTACAATGCTTTCAACAACATTAACTTGCACTGTGTCAAAAAATAAAGGGGTACTCATGGCAGAATCTGCATATACTTCACCAACACCTCAGTTACTGATGTTTAATGATGGGCGAATAAATTTGCCTGGCACGAATTTGCGGCAAATTTCTGCGTTTTCCAGCGAAAATTCGCGAGCGTCAATTTCCGGTTCTCACGATTTTTTAATATTATGTACAGGTCTACTAAAGGAAAGTGAACTCTGGACATAAACAAATAGCAGATGTATATTAGGGAAGGCTCCGGGCCCCTGCTCTGTCATCTTTGCTCTACAGTTTGGTTTCCATATAATATCTCATACTGGCCTGATGACAGGATTGGCTGCACAGCACATAGTGAATATTCCCAAACTGTGGAATTAGTGAATTTACAGACAACGGCATGCTTGGCCAGCTGGCTGTACTTTTATATGTTTTACACCGGGGATATAGCGGTTGGGCGATGCTGGGAAATGTAACTGTATGGCTGTGATTTCTACACCATTTTTTCCCCGTAGCCTTTTTTTTTTTTTTTTTGCAGCCAGAACCCTGAGCAATCTGTTGCAGCTTGGACCCACAAGATGTTCTTTTGCGGTCGGTTTGATGAAACAAATATTAAGACGTACCATCAATACGGATGGAAACATATGTTTCAATGATAAATTGTTTAAACAAATCCACAGTTGCCTGATCACAAATTAAGCAGAAACTGCATCTGGAAATTTTCTGCGATTGCAAAATGTGATGTAAATAGGTTTCACCTTGTTTCCCAGTCTAGTGCTTGGCAGAATGCAGTGCCGCACACGGCCAAATCCCTGCTTATCACACCCTTATATGAGCGTAGAGAAAGGCCTAAACATTATCAAGATGCACTGGAGGAGCGTACAAAGGGAATGCCGAATTCTGGCACCGGCTGGAAAGGTCTCTTCACGCTAGATGGAGCAGTAGTTGTACTACCTAAAATACTCAGCGTGCTAAATGTAAGCAGGGATCTAGCTTAAGAGCAATGCCATTAACTCCTTTGTTGCAAGCATTCTCAATGTTATGTTGGGGTGGGGCAGGACATCACTTCCCAGTCGGAATCAAGGACCTTCACATAGTGGCAACTGGACAGCAACCAGTAGTAGCCAATAATAGCTTTGCTTTCATTACTCTTCTTGCCGCAGGCTGAACATAGCTAATCACTAATTGGCTGCTATGCGCTACTGCTGAGGCGTCATTTATCAACTGTTTTTGAATGAGCCGAATTTGATAACTTAAGAAATGTATTATAATGATATATAAATTGTATAATGAGCATGATGTCTGCTGATAAAACATTGTAGATGTATCAAGGTTCATTTACGAACATAAGTGCTAAATTGTACAAGTGCAGATGGCAATCAACATTTAGCTTCAAACAACTTAGAAAATGAAAGCAAAGATCTGACTGGTTGCTAGGGTTTAATACACTGGCACAATATCTCAGCTATGGCCCATAACCCCAACTACTGAAGGGTATTAAGTTATTATTTATTTACCTATAATTATAAATTAGGGCTGCTTTCCTATAGATGTACGGCTGCAAACAATGCTGGACTTTCTAGTTATATAACAGGTCTAACAATTTCCCAGCCAGCTGAGTGGTCATATTTAAGCATCCGTTAAAGGAGTTGTTCACCTTTAATGTGTTGAATGGCCAGTTCTAAGCTACTTTTCAATTGGTCTTCATTATTTTTATAGTTTTTTTTATTATTTGCCTTTTCCCTTTGACTCCTTCCAGCTTTCAAATGGGGTCACTGACCCCATCTAAAATGAAACAAATTATTTGCAAGGCTACATATATTTGTTATTGCTATATTTATTACACATCTTTTTATTCAGACCCTCTCCTACAAAAATCAATGCATGGTTGCTGGGATCATTTGAAACCTAACAACCAGACTGTTGATATTGCAAACTGGAGAGTTCCTGACAAAAAACGGAAATAACTCAAAAACCACAGATAATAAAAAATGTAAACCAATAGCAAATAGTCTCAGATTAAAAGTCTCTACATCATACTAAAAGCTGACTCAAAGGTGAACAAACCCTTTAAGCTGACACAGTTTGGGCATCACTTTTAGTGAGGATTTTGATGACTGCTTACTGCATTGTGCCTGGTATTGGATTTCAGAAGCCATGTTAGAACATTCAAGCACGGCATGCCCTTTAGAGCACTGACAGTCGTGCATGAAAATAAAGATTATGTTACAGTATTATATTCCCCAATTGAAATGATCGCTGTAATCTTGAAACAAATCATTTGTTCTGAAAAATGAATAATGCATAATTGGGTACCAAAAAATTGCGTTCCTAAGCATTTCCTGTCACCTCTAATGTAATTTAAGGCTGGCCAATAGGGAGCATGTGCTGCTCCTTCTACTGTAGGGAAAACGAAAAACTGCAAAACACACATAAAGGGAATCAATGGATTTGGGCAGCATCATGTAAGGCTCATTCTTCAAATTAAGCCAATAAAACCAACGACAAAGGAAGAGCTAGTCTCTGCATTAAACTAAAGCGTGATGGATGGAGGCATAGTCTTGCAAACAAAACAATACTAGAAAAAAAAAAACATTTTCTTTTCAATTCTAACAGTATAGAACCAGAATAATTGAACAAGTCTATTTAATGTTTAGAGCTGCAATAGAGGATACACGGCACCTGTCACAGTGCAGAATGGAGACAGACAGTCAGCAAATATTGAACCATAAACCTAATTTTGCCAGAGAAAATCTTAATTTTCATATGATCTTAGAAGAGGAATGATTAATATGTACAGTAGATACCCAAGCATTTTGCACCTACAGGTGTTACCAGAAGGTGGAGCTGTTAATCCGAACTCAAGTGAAAATTAGCACGATTCACAATGATATGTGTATGTAATGCAGAGGCACAGCATGATGCACACGCTCCGCAACCTTATTGTTGGAATACTTGTGTATTTGGATGCAAGGTAATTAATCTGCCGTGCAAAATCTAATTAACCACACTTAAGCTTTTCTGTGCACCCTTCACACTGAGGTTAGACCACCTGCCCCTGCGTATTTCCCTCAGGCAACAAACAAATTGTAGACATAGTTGGACAAAAAATACATGATTGGAGCAAAGTAAATAATGAAAATTAGAAACTTTAAGTTCCAGTTATTGAGCAACCACAACCCCCCCTCCCAGTGTCTAGTTCTAAAAGATGCCTTTACCTGCTCTGGATTGTTAGCTTTCTGAATAGTCTTCTTAGCTTTTCACACCTCTGATATATGTTTTACAGCACTGCAAACTCTATTACAGCTATTAAATGAATAGGTCACAAACCCACTGATGTTATGGATCATAATGCCACAATGTGAGTGGTCTTATGATTATAAACAGAGAATCCTGACCCTTGACCCCACTCCGGGTCAAATTTAAATGAGTATAGCAATGTAGTATTGTCGGTTTGAAACGGACTCTCCTATTTAACTTACGGGGCTGTGTTAAGATGAAACAATTAGCACAAGCAATGCCTTTCTCATTCTGGTTTCAGTGAATCTCACAGCATGCGCCGGGTTCCTTTGTCAGACCCAATTCCCTGTGGATTCTCTCCATCTTAATTGTGCATGCAAAAGGGACCAGCGACTCCCACCCTTCTCACTCTGCCCGAGGTTTCAGTCTCCTGCTGGCTGCCCTCAAACTAAACTCGTACTAAATAAAACGACCAATTCTAGATTTCTCTAAATTACTGAACAAAATTTCAGTATGTCAAATATTAAATCGTTAGTTACTGTGACATCATAACATTAATCTGGCATACTTATATACATCATTGTGTAACTAGTTCTGGACTAAACAAATGCCATTTGAAAAACAAACACTAGATCCATTCCATATTGATAAGAAATACAGAGTTCGACCATTATGCTATGGGCTAATGGACTAATGACAGAGCAGTCACTGTGCCATGATATTAGCCCCGATGAGCACTGCAGGTGCCACGTATATATATATATATATATATATATATATATATATATATATATATATATATATATATATATATAGAACATGGAGGAGCACTCACCAAACTAAAACACAGCATGCCTGGGTGCAGGTAACAAAATAATGAAAAAATACCGCACTCAACAGGCTCAGTTACAGTAAAACAAAAGAAAGTCCAACGTTTCGACCACATCATAGTGATCTTCCTCAGGGAAAAAAAAGCGAAAGGATATCCAGAAACAAACGCATTCAGAGTGTTATTATTAGTAAAATATTTCCCTAGCACATTTTCCAACTTTGGTGACAGGGGATCGTGAAGTTCGTAAAATGAAGAAAAAAGGATGAACTACTACTATTGGGGATTGCCTTGATGTTGAAGGATTCTGGGAGTGTAGGGTCATCTACCTGTTGCAGCACAAAGCAGTTGTGTAACTGACCCAGGTGATACATGTCACATTACTGCAGGGAGCTGGGTCCTTAAGGGTAGGACTACACAGACGGTTTCTGTTTCTGTGATAAAATGCATGCGACAGAAATAAGGTAAGAGATAGAAATGTCGGATGAAGTTGCAGTGTTGATCCGACGCGACATGACTGTCGGATGCAGACGCAGCGGATTGCGCCGAAAACGTCCGGGTAGTCCTATCCTAATGGGAGTTCCAGCAAATGACAGGTGAAAGGTGGAGGCAACAATACAGCCCAGCTATACAGGGAGCAGCCTGACAGCCATGATCTGTGTAATAGTCTCTCATGTCATGGAGAAATTAGTAAGGCTTCCCAATCACGTCATAAATCAGATATTGTAACATGGTGAACCCCAGTATTTTGTTGTTGTTCATCACCTGGACATTACCTTCTCAATAGAGGAGCAATTGGCAGGGCTTTGCCACACTGAGGACCTAGTCCATATACCCAGATGCAAACACTGCACTGATTTCCATTATAGACAATGAAGCCGGCGATTCCAGTAATGTCCCAGTAGCTGGGAAGGGACAGGCTATATTTGCTACTTATGAGGGCAGCAGAACAGTCACAACATGGATACAGGAAGGCAAATAAGAGGAGCAGCAGTCTGGGGCAGGTGCTGCCATAGAGAAGGCTACAATCGCGCACACACACAGTAAATTAAAGCGATGTAAAAGGACAGGAGCCTGTGCTGCCCTGTAACTAGTGCGTGCGGTAATGAGAATGAGTTGGAGCCGGAGCGCTACAGGTTGGCAGTTGCGTGTGACAGTGACTCTGTGTCAGGCAGGTGTGTCGGTCACTAAGAGGCAATTTATACACATAGAGCCCCCCGCTCACTAGTCTAGTCTCATGCAGGTGTAGCGCGATGTGCAAGCAAAGAGACGTCAGCTCTACTCACCTTATCGCCTGCATGAGCCCCTTCCCAGCCCGGAGGGTTAACCTCCCATAGGACTTCCAGTTCCAAACCAACTGTCACACGGGGTTCAGAGCTTCTCTCCCGCACATGCTGCGGCGTACAGTCCGGACACTGGCACCGACTCTCGCCGCCACTGAGCGAGAAGCTCTGGGACCCGCCTACTACAGCCCCGCCCACTCTATGCTCTGAGAAGCTGGGAGTCTGACATGCAGCCTACCACTAGTCCGGCAATTGTTCCCGCAGTGAAAAGTGGATGCACTCTCTGAATTCAAAGTGCTTTGCGCACGTGCGTTCTCGGTTGCGCACGATTACGCACGCGCGCCCCTGGTTGCGCACGGTTACACACGCGCGTACTTGGTTGCGCACTGCTGCGGCGGGGGCCGGAGTGGCCGGTGGGTTTGCCTACAACATCGACCGGCTGGCCTGGCCCGACACCGCTAGGGAAGGTGAAGCACTTGCAGAACTCACAGTGTCACTAGGAGAAGGGAGCAAATACGGGAGACTGCACCCGACTCGCCATGAGCAATGCATGCTGGGAGTGGGAAATGAGCAGGCGCCTTCATTATGCCCCACAGCCTTGTTGTACTGGGAAAGGCAACCGGAAGGCTGTGTGTATGGCAGAAGCAGCACATAACACCAGGGCTGGGTTCCCAAGTCTAAGTTTCAAGATCAGCCCAAAAAGAGGCACTTCAAAAGTAGCCCAAAAATAGCACAATATGTGCAGTGAAAAAAAAGGTCTAGAAAATAAATGGAAGTATGTGAAACTACGCATTTTTCTAATTTTCACTGTTTTGCATATTTTTCCAGGAAGCAAAATGGGACAGATTTGACCACTACCAGGGGCATAACTACAGAGTGGTTGCACAGGGGCCCTCCCTTCCTGCTACTCTTCTCCCCTCCCTTCCCTCCCTTTGTGCTGCTCTTCTCCCCTCCCTGCCCTCTCTTTGTGCTGCTCTTCTCCCCTCCCTGCCCTCCCTTTGTGCTGCTCTTCTCCCCCCTGCCCTCCCTTTGTGCTGCTCTTCTCCCCTCCCTGCCCTCCCTTTGTGCTGCTCTTCTGCCCTCCCTTTGTGCTGCTCTTCTCCTCTCCCTTACCTCCCTTCCTTCTCTCTGCTCTTCTCTCCCTGCCCTCCCTTCTCGCTGCTCTTCTCCTCTCCCTGCTAGGGTTGCCACCTGGCCGGTATTTTACCTGCCTGGCCGGTAAAAATGATGGTTGATCCCAATGTTATTAATAGGGATAAAAGGTAAATATATAGGAAGGCTGGAATTTTTTTCTAGAAAAGGTGGAAACCCTACTCCCTGCCCTCCCTTTGTGCTGCTCTTTTCCTCTCCCTGCCCTCCCTTTGTGCTGCTCTTCGCCTCTCCCTGCCCTCCCTTCATGCAGCTCATGTCTTCTCCCTCCCTTTGTGCTGCTTGTCTCTTCTCCCTCCCTTCATGCTGCTCTTCTCCCTCTCTCCCTGCTGCTCATCTCTTTTCCGTCCCTCCCTTCGTGTTGCTCGTCTCCTCCCCACATTTTCTCCCTCCATGCTGCTTGTCTCCTCCCCGCCCTCCCTCCATTCCTGCTGCTCGTCTCCTCCCTGCTCTTCCTCCCTCCATGCTGCTCATCTCCTCCCCGCTGCTCATTTTCTCGCCCTCGTTCCATCCCTCTATTTTCCCCAGCACGCCCGCCGTGCCTCTTTCACTCTTCCACTCCTGACGCCGGGCCCCAGATCGCGTTCTACCAGGAACATTGCCAGGATCTACTGTTAGACTATTATCAACGTCCTGGGCACCCCTGTGCTAGACTTAGTTCTCCCAAGAGACCTGTTTATCTTAAATAGTTACAAATGTATATTTGCTTATCTTAAATTGTTACAAATATATCAAAGTGCAGCCGCTCAGTTGGTTCTGTGCAGCTATACAACATGCGGCATGTAGATTTTAGCCTATTACATAATTCCATTTAGCCTTTGCACTGCTCCCCTAGCCCTGTCTAACAGGCACATACTTACTGCAGCAACTGGAGGAGAAAGAATGTTACATGATGGTTCACAAGCCATGTTGCATGATTAGTTTTAATTATTTAATTTACAATGTTAAAGTATGTTTGATGGCACTTCAAATATAATTTCTGATCATGTGAATTATGTCATGATGACAGGTGGGTGCCACCTTTAAATTCATGTTTCCTGTATATTTAGGATTGGACCTACCAGTGTGTGTGTATGTTAGGATATGTTATTTCAAATAATAGCAACTTCTATTTTAGGAATAGTGTCCTTTTCAAGCACATTGTTCTGCACAGGCCAATCTTAACTTAAATGACTCTCTGAGCAAAATCTAATATTGGCTCACCTTGTTAATGAAAATGTGACATTTTTAAAGCGATCAAAAGCTCAACAAAGATTTAAGCTAAAAAAACAAACAGTTTTTTTATTGGATTTCTGAGCCTACCTGAGGGGTTTCTGTGCTCCAGGCCACACAGCCTTTTAGCTGTGAAGATCTGTTTTCAAAGATATCACCAGGATTACCCCTCTAATATTCTCTAATATATTATTAGTTACTTGAGCTTATGGCCTAACATACTATATATAATATATGTACAGCCTAAATTTTATGATACCGGGCTGTTTAGTCATTACTGTTAGAAGGCTGCTGAACCCATGGGTTAGCTCTTGGGTCAGGACAGACTTCCATTTAAAATGACTGCATTTTTGAGTGATAATCTACTGACCCAGAATTGCACCTGCTTGTCAAGTGATTACCGTAGATCAGGGATCCCCAACCTTTTGAATCAGTGAGCAACATTCAGAAGTAAAAGGAGTTGGGGAGCAACACAAGCATGAAAAATGTTCTTGGGGTGCCAAATAAGGGCTGTAATTGGCCATATAGTAGCCCTAATGTGGATTGTCAACCTAAATTGAGGCTCTGTTTGGCAGTACACCTGGTTTTTATACAACCAAACCTTGCTCCCAAGCCAGGAATTCAAAAATAATCACCTACTTTGAGGCCACTGGGAGCAACATCCAAGAGGTTGGAGAGCAACATGTTGCTCATGAGCTACTGGTTGGGGATCACTGCCGTAGATGTTAGGGCTCTTACTGACGAGCGGTTGAAGCTGCACTCCCCTGCGTTCCGTTTTTCTGCGTTCAGCCACAGGGGAGCGCAGGAATAGATGCATTACATTTTTTCCAGTGGGGCTGTACTCACACAGGCGCGTGTAGGCGCCGAACGCAGGAAAAATGCAGCATGTTGCGTCTCAACCTGCGTTCGGCGCTTACACGCGCCTGTGTGAGTACAGCCCCATTGGAAAAAACGTAATGCATCTATTCCTGCGCTCCCCTGTGGCTGAACGCAGAAAAACGGAACGCAGGGGAGTGCAGCTACAACCTCTCGTCAGTAAGAGCCCTTAATGTATTCGCTAATCGGTAAGGGAAGAGGGTGAATGGTTGCTATTATAGACCTGCATTACACTACATCAGTGATTCCCAACAGTGGCTCGTTAGCAACCTCTTGGATGTTGCTTTTTTCAAACAACTAGTTGTTTTCAGATAGATCACCAGAAATAATGACTTTTTCCAATTACTTTCTATTTTCTATGTGTCACCATTTTTCTAATATTGAAGTGTAGTGTCCTTCTGAAGCAGCTCTGGGAGGGGGATCGCCGACCATGTAAACTGTTCTAAATTGATACATTTAGTTGGTACATTTCTTATCTTTGTTCCCATTCAGCAGAATCTTTGGTTGCTAATACTCCAGAGATGCTGCTGAGAAATGTATCAACTCCATGTTGCAAAACTGTAACAGTTTAGAGTCTGCACCTGAATTACTGAGCTGTCAGACTCAAACACCAGGATTAAGCTTTAAACTTCGATTTTGGAAAAACAGTAACAAATAAATAATGGAAAGTAATTGAAAAAGAAAAAGTCTTTATTTCTGGGGAACAATCTGAAAACAATATTCCCGTTTCAATTTATAAATTCCCTCTTTTTATTCTTTCTCGGATCAGCCGAGTCAGTTGTAGCTCAATAACAATGACATAATAATATATATAAGAATAGTAATGATCCTAATGATGTATTATGCATCTTTAAGTGTACAGCCTTTTAATATTCTTTGGCATGACTTAAGACAACATTTTTTTTACATTTTAATATAAGAACAAATGACTTTGGGCTTATCATCAAAGTAATTGCATATTAAAAACTCTGTCTTCATCTCTTAAATGCAGTGAACACATTACATTATAAATGAATGCCTCCAGCAAGAAAAAAGGAAAGGCCAGCAGGTGCGATCACCAGTTTGAAATGTTTTCTTGCAATTGTGCATAAAGGTACATACACAGACCCTAACTTATAGGCAAGGGAAAACTATACTATTGCTGACCAGCAGCATTAAGCAAAATAATCCCTAGCACCTGTGCATTCTGTATGGAATGTATCTACCAGCAACTGAGCTCTTTCTATGCCTTTCAGAGCCACTAGGGCATATTATATCAATGTAGATAAGCAGGTAGGCCTTTATCTAAACAAAGTGTAGTGCTAGTCTATCACTATGTTCAGGCAGCTGCAGTAAACATGTCTTTGTGTTATAAAAACGAGCTCACGTGGAATTAATGTCAGTCTTCTAATTGGAGTAGTTGTTCAACAATTAGTTGATTGCCCGAAGAGAGATTAGGAAAAAGGATATTGTTGTGGAGAAAAAGGGGAAAGTCTGATTTTTAGAAAGCACACCCTTTCCCTTCTCAAAATAATAAGGTTTTCTAAAGCTCATAGAGGTATGATGTAAAATTATCGGTGCATCTATGGCCATCTTAAATCTGAAGTCATCTGATTGGCCACCTACCTCTTTTCCACCAAAAGACATGCAGACTAAAAAGCCTTATGTTACACACAAGTAATTATTTAAACTAAAACTCCATCAAATGTTGAATGCTGCCAGAGGAGAAGCTATGTACAAAGGGCACAATGTTGCCATGATGTGTCTAGCCTACTTATTTATTTTATCTTCTTAGCACAGTATGACATGAGTTTGTCAGTACCAGTTAAGGTGCAGTGCAAATGTACAACACAATCTAACAAAGCATTTTCTTCTTTGATAAATTCCATAGAGCTAAACTCTCGGGGTAAACATGGGATTCTGAATTGACATGCACTAAATAGCCTAAATAGCTCTTAGGCTCAGGCCACACAGGGCGTTTTGGGGAGATTGGTCTCAGCAAAAACTAAGCGATTAGTCGCCAGGCGACCAAATCTCCCCAAAACGCCCTGTGTGGCCTGAGCCTAAGAGCTAAAAAAAGACTAAGGAATAAGTGGATTTGTACTAGGACAAACTCAGCTCAACTTAATCATTGGTGGATTTAGAACTGGGGGGCCCAAAACCATGGCCCAAGGAAGATTTCTCACCTGTCTGATCTATATTTGTTCAGGGTAGATAACTTTTTGGGAGGCCAGCATTTTATTTACCTATATGGGCCAATACGCTGTTGACTTAAGTGTTGCCAAGTCTGTAGCCACTATCCATGATCTTATAGAATTGACCAGATAATAAAGGTGTACATAGAGGACATGTAGATGTATTAATATCATAGTAAAATGTTGCTTACAAATTTTGGTCTTATTGGCTCTGTACTTTTCCTTACTACCCTGGGGGATCTGTCTAGCATGTAGGTATTATGTCAGATGTTACCATTCCATACAATCTTACTACCAACTCTAAGGGGCAGATTTACTAAGCTCGAGTAAATAATTTGAATGAAAAAATATTAGAATTTCGAAGTAATTTTTTGGGTACTTTGACCATTGAATTGGTCAAATTCGATCAAATTCGATCGAATCGAATGATTCAAACGATTCAAAGTACTCCATTCAACCATTCGATAATCAAAGTACTCTCTCTTTAAAAAAAAACTTTGACTTCATACTTTGCCACTTTAAACCTACCGAAGTCCAATGTTAGCCTATGGGGACCTTCCCCAGCAGTTTTCTCTTGGTTTTTTTTTTTTGGTTGAATAAAAATCCTCAATCGATCGCTTAAAATGGTTCAAATCGTTCGATTCGAAGGATTTTATCGTTCAATGGAATGATTTTTATTCGACTGTTCAATCCAAGCTTTTGCGATAAAATCCTTCGAATTCGGTATTCGAATTCGAAGGATTTTTCTTCGGGGGTCGAATTTTTAACCCTCGAAATTTGACCGTTGATAAATCTGCCCCTAAGTTTACAGAACAAGCAACCATACCCAACTTTTCTGTGTGTAAAGTGCAAACTAGAAGACTTGTATCTAAAAAGGGAAAAATGATATTAGTGCCTTTATTTCTGTCTGCACAGGCTGTCACACTGCAGCAACCCATCTGATATTTAAATATAACTACCTAGGGCATCACAAGTTGGGGGCTGCAGTTCAAATACAGAAGGAGAGCCTCAGGCTGAAGAATTCTATTGTAATATGCCTTTATTTTTTTTTATGTCAGTGTGAGTACCGTGTAGCTGAAAATTAACCCAGTTCCCTCTCCTCTCTAAAATGCCTCTTCATCCTGTAGCGATATGAAAATATTCAATTTGCTTGTGCTAAAGAAACGCAGCGTGAAACACAGAACTAATCTACAGCTCCCTGTTTCGTGGTATGATCTTATATTGTGATCTTTGTACGTTCGCTTTATCTCTGCAAATGTACAGAGCAATATGACGGTGCTATATAAATAAAAGACAATGATCAGAAGGCAATGCGGGGTAGATTTATCTTTCTATCCTTTTATCCTTTCATATCCGCTGGGCCATAAGGCTGCTTTTGCATTATTGTAAAAATGCCTCAAAAATCTGAAAGTAACCACCAATTTCACACACTGTTCATATCCGCAGAGCACATCTGCTCTAACTGAAACTGGTAAATGGGTGCTAAGCTAAATGTCATGCATCACATTTACACTTATATTGAAGGTGGTCACTGCCTATAAATTTGACTGAATACATTCATGTTAACATGGCAGTCTGCATAGAGAACCAGGCATCTTGTAATGGAGTTAAACCGGAGCAGCAACGTTGAAGAGCCTGTTATTATTCATCTCACTGCACTGCCTGTCTGCATGAGACTGGGAAAGAAGGAAAGCCATTCCCAGACTGCGCCTGTTATGGGAGAAAGCAAACGGAGTAGTCATCTCACAGAAATAAGTGCCTGCTTGAACAAAGTGTATATTGTTAGATGCTCACAGCTGAGCAGTCCAATTTTTTAACAGCTAAATGCAAACACCACATTAAGTAAGCATCTGCTATTTTTACCAGACCATTTAACACCAAATTAAATAAATACCCAAACAGAGGGTACGTGCAGTTTCAGCCAGATACCCCATTAGGACATTAGCAGGAAAGCAGATGCGATGTTGGTTGGGCTCACAAAAATAATGAACAGGTCGTCTCCGAGTCATTACTCTGTCTTGGACTCATGAAATAACATTAATAACACTCAGGACCTGGAACGAGAGCTGCTAATGCCCATCCGATGCCGAGGGTTTATGTATAATGTATGAGTTGCTGCTTGCAGCTTTGATATTGTGGTGGATAACCGATTTTAAAGAGGAGGCAGGTTTTTAAAGCAAGACATTTATATGAAGAGCTCTTTACTGAGTTATACCTTGTTCCAAATGCTAATAATGTAATGTAAGCAGGTGGTATTAGAAATTATTGTAATGCTGGCACTATACAGTATAAGCAAACAATGCTAATGGGTCTGTTTGTTGAAACCAAAAGGACATGCAAATGGAATGAATCTATTCAAAAGGTAGTTCACATTTAGCAGCCTTAAATAAGGACAGTAAGGGGTTAAAGGCAACAGCACACCAGGAGATTCCCAGTGTTGTCACTCTATTGATTTTAATTGAATTCGGCTGGACCCTAATGTACAATCACTCAGAACCAGGCTGGAACTGGGATTTAAAACAAGCACTGGCATTTTCAAGTTGCCACCAGCATAATAAATAGTCATGACATGACATCTTACAGCGGCCCTTCTGGCATTTGCCAGAATCCACAGATTGACGAATGACAAATTATATCCTTGTATAATTTCGCTTATCAAGCACTGATAATGCAGTTTAAAAAAAGTCGCACGTTCCCTTCTGTTTGAAGTTGTAGAAATGAAACACTGAGGGATAGCACCCTGGGCTACAATCAGTATTACTGGCTCGGAAGTGATGCATGTTAAGTCATGAGCCTGGCGGGCTAAATCTTCTGTGAAACCTGCCTGTCTCCTGCAAGATACCTTCAAAGCAATGTGGCCTGTGGGATTTTGCCATACGACGGCGTTTTATTCATGGCTTATGCTTAGTGATGGCCGAATAAATTCGCCAGGCGCGAATTCGTGGGGAATTTCTGCATTTCGCCACTGGTCAATAAATTCGCAAAATTTGAGCAAAAATTCACGGAGGAAATATTTTGGATGCGCGGTGGAAAAGTAGCTTGCGTCAAAACCGTCATGCGTCAACATTATTCGGACGCCCATTGACTTTAACGCTGGAGTCAAAATTGACGTGGGCGTCAAAATTGACGTGGGGGTCATCAAAATTCCTGTTTTGCAATTTTTTTGCCGTTCACGGGGATATATGAATTTTTCAGCGAAGCAAAACGGGACAAATTCGCCCATCACTAGTTATCCTGTATCATGGGCACATTTTACCATAGCCTAAATAACTGGATCATGTTGCAATATAAACTCAAATGTGTTCAACACAGATGTTCAGTTTTGACTCTCCCTTTTTTTTTTCTAGTATATATTGCAAGTTTTTTCCATATTCACTTGTGCTATATCTATGTTGTTTTGCTATTTGGCATATGGCTAAAGCTCTTACCTTGAAGCTTTACATAAAGGTAGATGTTACAACAATTGAATTACTGGTTAAGAGGTTAGTTCCCAAACAAGTGCTTAGGTTTTCAGTTCATATTAGGGGGCACATTTACCTAGGGTCGAATATCGAGGGTTAATTAACCCTCGATATTCGACCGTAGAAGTAAAATCCTTCGAATATCGAAGTCGAAGGATTTTGCGCTATTCCTACAATTGAACGATTGAAGGAATAATCGTTAGATCGAATGATTAAATCCTTTTGAATCGAATGATTCGAAGGATTTTAATCCATCGATTGAAGGATATTCCTTCAATCAGAAAATTGTTAGGAAGCCTATGGGGACCTTCCCCATAGGCTAACATTGGCCTCGGTAGGTTTTAGGTGGCGAACTGGAGAATTTTTTAAAGAGACAGTACTTCGACTATCGAATTGTCAAATGATTTTTAGTTTGAATCGTTCGATTCGAAGTCGAAGGTCGTAGTCGAAGGTCGAAGTAGCCAAAAAAAACATTCGAAATTCGAACTATTTTTCTTCTATTCTTTCACTCCAGCTAAGTAAATGGGCCCCTAGGTGTTTAATGTACATTGGCTAGAAAGTGTTGTCTAGTTGTTTTATTTTAAGGCACCGTTACTAGTTTTTATTTATATATCTGCACTTGTTTTACTTTATTAAAGAATACAAACAATTCTTTTGAAGTTTCCCCTTTCATGCCTTGCCTTGAAGGATTCTGTTGTACATTCAAACTGAACCGTCTCTAAATGGATCCAGTCTGCTTACTGCCACATAATAAAGAAATATTTGAAGTGAGTGAGAAAAACAATTGCCTTTGAGTGCCAGCTTTCACTATTATTATATTTTTCAGGTGTGAGATCTAGAAACTTGTTATCCGAAAATCTTCATATTAAAGGGGTTGTTCACCTTTAAATTAACTTTTAATATAATGTAAAGAGTGATATTCTGAGATCATTTCCAATTGGTTTTCATTTTTTATTATTTGTGGTTTTTGAATTATTTAGCTTTTTATTTAGCAGCTCTCCATTTTGTAATGTCAGCAATCTGGTTGCTATGGTACAAATTACCCTAGTGACCATGCATTGATTTGAATAAGAGACTGGAATATCAATAGGAAAGGGTCTGAAAATAAAAATAAGTAATAAAACGTAGCAATAACAATACGTTTGTAGCCTTGCCAGAGCTTTTGTTTTTAGATGGGGTCAGTCACCCCTATTTGTAAGCTGGAAAGAATCAGAAGAAGAAGGCACATAATTCAAAAACTATAAAAAATAAATAATGAAGACCATTTGAAAAGTTGCTTAGAATTGGCTATTCTATAACATACTAAAAGTTAACTTGAAGGTGAACATCCCCTTTAAGGCCATTTTCCATTTCCATTTTAAGCAAATCTAATTTTCACAGCTATTTCCTTTTTCTGTGTAAAAATAAAATAGTAGCATGTACTTGATGATAACTAAGCTGCATGAATCCATATTGGTGGTAAACAATCCTATTGGGTTTATTTAATGTTTAAATGGTTTTTATATCCAAATTACAGAAATATCCCTTAAACAAAAAACTCCAGCTCCCAAGCATCATATGATAATAGATCCTACTGTATACCTCTACTATTATATATATTTTTTTACTGCTAAAGCATTTAGACAAAATATAGCACAATGAAAACTATTTATGCTTGATTTGTTAGGTTAAATACATTGGTTGGGTGTTATTATTATTAGTTATATTTGACCTATGTGATTAGTTATATAATGATATTAGACTTTGTTGATCTGAATGGTTTATATTAATCGCACAGCATGTATGGACAATAGTAATCCAGGGCACTGCTTTTCAACATTTAACAAATGTAGGCCACATCTGGCCATACAGGCTTCCTATTGGACAATCCTGATCTTGGGTGATTATTCATCTAATCTTTCCTTAAGGAAAATCATTGCTGGATCCTCTTTTCATACTACACATTGATTGCCATGGGCTACAAATATCCTTTGGAATGTGTTATACAATAACATACTTACTGGAATGAAAGCCCTTGCTTTCCGCATTGTGAGACTTGTGACTCACCTACTTAATCAGCTTGCGTGTCCCTTTGGGGTGACAAACAAAAGCTGGAGTCCACCGACATTGTATTCGATGTATTAATCACACAATTCTGTCCGCTAGTGGTAGAAAGAAAAGGAATTGATAATGTGTATGTGTAATTAGAAGAACTAACACTGGATTTGAAATATAATGATTTGGAATAACAATTTAAAATTGCACTGCAAAGTACTTAAAGACCTATAATGAATAGGATATTTACAGGACATTGATGGCTGCCAAGGATACATTCATCCTCTCTAAATGGGATGGGACAATAGGCCAGGTGGTTGTCCTTCAAAAAGCTCATCATGAACAATGCAGAACCACGGTACACAGAACAGCAGTACTACTTCATTATTGTTATGGTCATGAACATTTCCAGGATTTCCAAGGACCCTGATACAATTTAGAATGTTCTGAAAATTCTAAGGAGCCTTATATTTAGTTTTCATTGACCATCTATTAAGAATATATGCCAACAGAATATAATACGGATTTGTAAAGTTAATTGGAGTTAGTGGTATACTGATAACAATATATTATAGAAGCATACTGACCAAGTGCTGAGGATTGTTTTAGTTTATGTCTAGATTAGATGAGTTATAGCTCAATAATTTATTATTCACATAATATTATTTGGTATCTAGTCATTTTGGAACTATAAGCCCATCCAATATGAGCAATGTTGCCCTGCAGTTTATTATGGCGGGTAGACACATCACCAATTTGTCAGAGCTGGTATTAGAGAAGAGGCAATGGAATAAGTCTGGGAGAAAACATGCTTTAACCAGGAAAGTTCAGTAGATTTTGGCTGTAGGAGATGTTGGAGCCAAAGTACAATAGCTGCTATAGTGATACCTATTAGATATACTTGGCATTACCATTGCTTTGCTCTAACATTTCCTCATCATTATAGTAAGCTATACCATATTAATAATGTGCTGATTACAAATTGCAGTGGACCAAGGAATGTGGGTTGTGGAACCCCAACAGATAGAGACAGATGGATAATGAACTTTGCTTGTACTTAAGAATGTCTTAATCATTTTGCATTCAACTGCCTATACATGCTGGGAAAGTCTGATTCTCACAGGACTTTGGAATGGAATTTGGCGGTTGTTCAAAATTCCTATCTCTTCTGAACTACCTTTTCTGATTACAGGCAGATGAATACTGGCTATCTGCTGACTTCCCATCTGCATCTACTTTTCAAGATAAATATATAAAATGTTTAAAAACTTCATATATTTTTCTGAAATGAAAAAGTATAAAGACAGATCATTAATATTTTGCTATAATCTTGTTGTAAAACACTGCAGCAGATCTGAAAGTATGCACATATAATGGAAGCACCTCCTTTCGGTCACGATGATAGCAGAGGCAAACTATATATTTAACCAAAATATCACTGTTGCACAAGCTTGGATATATATATATATATAAGTTGCAGGTAAAACATATTCGTCCCTTTTATAAAATGTATAATGAAACCATAGAATTCTTAATGAATCAGATGAAAATTAAGCGTAGGACTGGCCAGATATGGGATGACTTTGACGTAGTTGGCCAGCTTAAATATATTGCAATATATGGACAAACAATCCCTGTTTTGTTTAAAGGGTAAGGCATTTTTCAGTAGCAGTATGCACAAAATGTCTTAAATATATTGATAATGGGTTGAGTGCAGAGGACTCTTGTATTTGTCTATATGTATTTTGTGGTCACAGCCTCATTGTACCCCCGCCTAATGATTTTAAAAACTAGTGGTGAGCACAACTTCCCCTTGTTTGTTATATATAAATATATATATATTTATATTCCATGGAAGGTTTCACAAGATGCAGGTGGTGGGAGGGGATAGGCCTATGTGCCTCCCCACCCACCCCTCATGAATGCAGGAAAATTCAGGCAGCACAGTATTCAGGAGGAAGATGCAGGTCTTTTCTTTCAAAAGGCCTGAAGCTGTTCTGCTTTTAATAACGCTTTCTTCCCAGAAGGACCAAGTTTTTACCAATAGCGCTTTGCTTATCTGTTTTATTTTTGGATTTGATCTGTATGTTGAGTGTATGCAACCAGCACTGCAGAATAGGTTGGTTCTTAATTATTATTATTATTATTATTATATAATAATAATAATAATAATAATAATCATCATAATAGCAACAATAATTATAGTAATCAGTTTCAAAATAGCTTGATATAGATAAGAGGGATACATACATATCCTAGGAGAACAATTTCTTACATTTGAGGAATGAATGAAAGAGGTTTTCTCTTGGGGGAGTCTTTGGATCAGGTTAGCGTTAATTCCTATAGTTCTGTCCCCATACTTTTAAATCTAGCCTCTTAATAGCACTTCAGAGTTTAGAATAATCAATTCAGTGATAAATCGTGTTGTTAAGGGATTTCTGTATGTCCTTGAGAAGTAAGAATAGCATTCTCAACTGCTGTACTTATCATACTGCTCTGAGCTACATTTGTGACAGGCTAATACTGTATATGCTTGTCTTTGCCCCTGCATTTCTTCTCTTATGTTGGCAGCTCCAGTTCTGAAGTCCCTATGAGCTGAAAAGCTGCGAATTTGACATCCCTGTCATTAAAATTTCATAAAGTTAAGATGAAAAGCACTTGTGAATGGGTGGGCCTGGAAACTTCCACTAGTCCTGAAGGATATCATTCCAGTAAAATGCTATGGGGATTCTTCAAGAACAAGGTTTGTAGAGAAAAATAGAAACTTTTGTAAATTGAATAATGATAGGGATGCATTGGGGGCAGACTCTATCATAACACATGGGTTTAAAGGGAAGAGCTGCTGCTAGGGGTTGATATGAGCTGTACTGTAAAGAAAGCAGGAGGGACATTCCTAATGCACACATGTCATGACAAATATCATAAGGCACTGGTATTTTAGGTTTTATACAGAATTTCTGTATTTCGTTACAGAAGTCTGGGTCAGGTGAACGGTTCACTCTTGCTTTAATATTACTTATCACACATATTTGGCTACTGTTTGCAAGTGTTTGTTTCCAACAGAATACATGTAGGGAGAGAGGAATAGAGCCTACCAATGGCTTCAATTAACTGGGCCTTTATCATTAGATCAACAAATGATTGTTATTATAATTGACAGGAAGTGATTGGACCATTATTCTTGCCAAGCTATAATACTGATTGAATAGAATGTTACTGGGAAATCTGATACTAGGAATAAAACCTTTTAAAGCAATGCCTAGAACTGGCTTGATTTAGGAACATGAGGAATATGTATATTTGCAATTTCAGGTGATCAGTTGTTTCATTCTTATATAGTATATACTAGTTAATGGGTATCAGTGTTCTTTAATATGGTTCATATTTTTTTAATCACTCTAAAATAAATATGTTACTTAGCTTTGTTAAATATATAATTTAATTATGTTTTATGAGTCTGATGGAATTTTCTTCAACTATTGGTGACAGCTGCTCCGGTGCTGCCAGTGAATCCTCAAACACAACTGGACAATCCTCACACCAAGCTCTGAACAGGGGGGGGGGGAGCTGGTTCCAGTAATAAGCCGGAGAGGAGGTGCAAGAAAACTGAGGCCAGTGAAGAGGAATTGTTTTCTAATCGGTGGCCCCATAAAGCATATCAAAGCACAATGCCCTGTTCAGTTTTCCAGCCACCTGATGCACAGCAGGACTTCAGTGTGTGTTTATTATGTTGGGTGTTACACAAGGGGTGACAGCGAAAGAAAAGAATCTATCATCCTTAACTAGGCAAAAAAATTATTTGTATACTGGCCCAAATGGAAAAGACTCAGCTTCGTTGTAGTGATGGCCAATGCATTGTTGCTTGTAGGGTCTCACGGTGCAGATGTGAACTTTAATTTTAAGGTAAAAATAACAAAGCAAAAAAACCTTTGGAAGCACAAAAATAAAAAATGTTGGTATTTTTTTATTATTGCTTAAAAATCAGATGCGTACTGTAAGCTACAACTGGTGATTTGCACCATGTAGGTTTTCTCAGGCTAGGACCACATTGGGCAGAAATCAGCCTGCTGAAATCGATGTCAGCCCCTCACTGCAAGCAGTATTCTCCTTCTTTCACATCTGAAACCCTTGTGTCGGCTCCTGGGCAAACACATGCAGCAGATTTCGCGTGAAATGCGATTGCCAATTCCATATAATGGGTGTGTATAAGAATAAAACTGAAGCAGAGGCTTCAAGAACAAATTAGATGTAACTTAAACATAGAAACAGGAAAAAATAGAATTTCAGAGCTCAGTCAAAAGTAGTATTTTTATTTTTGTGCTTTGGTAAAGGTGTTGTCTCTTTTACTCCTACCAGTCCACTGTTTCTACCACATAGACAGGTAGTCAGAAAATAGATATGAAATGATTGTTTTAATAGAGGACTTTTTTTTTTTGCACTGGGTTTATATCTGGAGATATATGTTTGCGGGAGGCTGTCCCAAACTTGCTCATTATTTCTGACGTGCAAATAAGGGAGCGCCAGAGGACACAAGTCACAACAGGGCCTGTCCTTACTACTTGCCCTATGGTAGGCAGTAAGGACAGGACTGACCTGCACCCATGATGCTGTGCTCTGCACCAGTGCAACATTCAGAGTTCAGCCAGACTTGGGGAAGTAGTGCTGCCAGAAGGAGCATTAATAGACATACCCTTATGTCCCTTAGGGCTCTAACACTTCTCTAGCCTTATATTACATCACTTAGCCACCCCTAATCTGCCAAATACAAATGCTTATGACATCCAGCAAAGTGATGGAATTGTGTTTTTGTGATATTGTAAACCAGAAAATAAGACTTTTTCAGCCCCAGTCCCCCCTTTGCATTGCAAAATTGCCTTAATAGTCACCTGCATAACAGCTCTGCTTTAAATCCTATAATAATACATAAATACAAATGTTAACAGTATCATAAGGGATAGTGGGGAGAGAAGTCACAAGGCAGACCTATGCTGCAACCATACAATATTATTCAGGGCCGCCATCAGGGGGGAACAGGGGGGACAAGTGTCCCGGGCCCGGGCATTAAGGGGGGCCCGGCAGTGCTGCAGTTTAGATAGAGCCGGGCCCCCTTGCCAGCGCCGAAGATCTGCGGGCAGCCGAACAGTGGAAAATGCAGAAGTGCCAAACTCCCGAAGTGGCGAAAATACCCGAAGCCACGAAAATAGCCGAAGCCACAGTCCCGAATTGCCGAAAAGACCCGAAGTCACGAAAATAGCCGAAGCCGAAGTCCCGAAGCACAGAAAAGACCCGAAGTCAAGAAAACAGCCGAAGTCCCCAAGCAACGAAAAGACCCAAAGTCAAGAAAACAGCCGACATTGAAGTCCTGAAGCAGCGAAAAGACCCAAAGTCACGAAAGGAGGCGAAGTTGAAGTCCTGAAGCCACAAGTTCAATTCTACTGAACACCAATTTGTGTTTTTTGTTGTATTTAAATCCTCTGGCTACCAATGTATTATTTTAAAAATATTTTTTGGGGCCCCAATTTTTTTTTAATATTCTATAGGCCCCTGCCACCAATGTTTTTTTAAAAAATATTTTTTGGGGCCCCAACTTTTTTACTTGTAAGGGGGACTCTGGCACCAATGCTTTTTAAAAAAAACTTATATAGGCCAATGTTTTTTTAAAAAAATTATAAGGGGGCCCTGACCATGAATAGCTCTTTAAATCTTGTGTGTGTGGGGGGGGTTACTTTTTTAGCGCTGATGTCTGTGCGGTCTTTTAACTGTGATGTGGAGTGGGCAGGGTCTGGGGTGGGCTTGGGCTCCAGGGTGGGTGGGAAAATGTTGTTGTACGGGGCCCCGTGATTTCTAATCGCGGCCATGATATTATTCACAACATTTTGAGTCTCAAAGTTACTAAATTGCTAAATTGGATTATGGGGTTTAGGGGTCCTAAATGTTGAGATTTTGGAAGCTGAGTGTATGCTCAGGAGAAGCAGCTGCCTTTACAAAGCAGCCAAACACTCCATGGAACACTGACTACAACTTATAAATGCTGGTTCTTGGTGTATAATGCCAACTCTATGGACAGAACTATCCATCATTCATTTAGGCAATTGTAATGCCCAGATATGTTGCAGTGCAGCTTGCACAGTGCTTTCCCTTAATATCAGCTCCTCTCTACTTCTCAACCAAAGCAAGTTACATCAAATACAGCCACAAAGATAATAGAAAAATACAACAGGGATATCCCTTACTGACTGTAGCCTTTTCCCATTATTTAGAAGGAGAAACAGCTTTTCATATGGCACTTCATATACCATGGATAGATCGCTGCTCTTTATTGATAAATTTATCTGTCCTTAAAGTGATACTGACACTATAAATTTTCTTTTCAAAATATTAATCTACATTAAAAGTTGCCTATGGGTCACGTTGATCGTTTTTCACTGATAGTTATCATTTTATAAGTAATTGTTAAACCTGACTGTTTTGCAAACCTGACTGTCTCTTCTCAGCCTGTCAGTTAGAGTTTCTAATGCTAACGGACTAATATGCACTAATATGGCAGCCCCCTCATAGAGGAACACTTGGGTAAGAAAGGTAATGTAAAAGCATCACACAAATACTTTTATGGCAACATTATAAATAGCATTCAAAAACAATGTTATAACAAATACAAAAAAAGTTTATTTTCTGGTGTCAGTTTCTCTTTAAGCGCTTTTTTGCTGACCAGCATTCTGATAGACATGGATGACTTAAGGTGGCCATCAGGGGCGCTCCACCAATGAGGTAAGTTGGTCCACTCGCCTCAGGCAGCAGCGCCCCCCTGGTTACCAGGGGCGGCAAAAATGCCACTCCTGGCAACTAAGAGCTGAATTTCCGTTTTTCAACCCGGAAATTCGGCTCTCTGCACTAGCGTCATGCAGCGCCCGACCCCCTCCTGCGCAGAAAATGTGAGCACTGTTAGGAGGGGTGGGGGCAGCAACAGAAGGCCGCCTAAGGCGGCATAAAGGCGCGGATCGGCGCTGGTGGCCATACACGCAGAGATCTGCTCGTTTGGCTGTTTTGCCAAATGGGCAGATCTTTCCCCGATATGCCCATCTTGAAGTGGGCGATATCGGGCTTATCGAATTGCGGGCTCATCAACAAACAGATGCGGTCCGCAATCCGATGAGATTTTTAACCCAGCCTGATCGACATCTGCCCGACTTTCGGCCAGATACCGATTGGGGAAGCCCATCGGAGGACCCCACACACAGGCAATAAGCTGCCAACTTGGTCTGTCGGCAGCTTTTATCAGCCCGTGTATGGCCACCTTTAGCTGTTGCCTCATTGCTGTTGCTTTTTTACTGTCCTGTAAATGAAAGTGCATGGTGCAGTTAGTGATATCCACAGTACCGGAGAGTATAATATGGAGAATGCATGGAGGTAAGGTAAAAAAAAACACCCCTTGAAACAAAAAGCATTGCTACAGCAAAAGGAGAAGACGAACGCCTTCATTATTGTCCAGTTGCATTTGCACACCAATGTGAGATCAATGCTGTAATTAGCTTGCAAATCAGATGGAGCTTTTAGCACACAGAATCTTTTCACCGCACAAACCATGTTCAACACCTCTAAGTCTTGGTGTGAAACGAGTGCTTTCAACTGAAAGGAGTCACGTTGAACAGGGCCACTCACTCTCTCAACACGTCCAGCTGCCACCCGCATCACAAATCAAAAGGGCAATCATAGCTTCTTTCTTCTTTTTCAAGGACCTCTGTGTTTCCTTGCTTTATGGTTCTGCTTGTTTTGAAGCCCATCATTTCTTTTCACACACAAACCATCCTATTACTAGATATTTTGTAGAAAATTCCCACACCACAGCAGCTTTACATTTTATTTACACCAATCATGGCATGAGCTGTAGCATGTAATGAACTGCATAGCATTAAGTCAGATCAATGCAATAAATTAAACTAGGCCAAATCAGAAAATATTCACCTGATTTGGACAGGCTGCCATTAGCCTTGCACAAGTGAACTGTCTGCCCCCAACATGAACACAAGGGCATGGTACAAATATTTTTAATCATGACCCTTATATAAGCTATGCAAAAGCTGTTATGACACTAACCCGCAAATCATTCTACTGAAAAAAACAGGAGTGAAACAGTTCTGCAGCTGCCAGAAGGTATAGGCCACCCAGTGGTAGTTGACTCATGAGCAGCTGTAATATATATCTATGGAAACTGTCTTGTTCCCACTGTTTAGGGTCCCAATGATCTTGTTGCAAGGCCCAATAACATATCATTCTGCTGGAAAGTGTAGCTACATAATTAAATAAATAAATTATAATGTATACTTTTGACGGTACTCTATAATAGCCAAATAGTTCCATCAATTAATGTGCTAAAACGTCAGTCAATTCATTGGAATTTACCTAAAGCTTTTTAATCATGGTCAGTGTGGTTTGTCCGAAGTTGAAACCTATTCACCTGCCTGCCCTATGCCCCATCACACTGCTCTGCCTTGTCATTGCTTGTTATGTAAATCTCTATGTATTATACGCAAGTTATGTAAGTTTTTGTGCTACCCAAATGGGCCCCACTTGGTCAAAATTTGACTGGGCTTCTGACAACAATCCTACCTACCATGCCCCCTGATGACAGCACTAAGATTTGTTCAAAAACATGCTGGAACAAATTGAGAAAAATTGTTCATTATTGTGGCTCAGAGAGACCTGTCGGTATAGGACCACATTAACATGCTACACAGTCCTCGCCCGGTGGGATTTTATTAACCTGGCAGATATTGGTTGGGGAGGCTGTCAAACCAATATGCTTTTATTGTTTGTATTGTTTTTGAGTGTTTGAAAGTGTAGGGTAGTGTAATAAAGGCAAATCTGTATTTGGTATTCACAATAATAATAACAGGAATTTTCCAAACTTAAAATACCTTACTAGCACCATAGTGTTATTTGACTTTCACTACCTGCTTTCACTGGGTGCTGAGGAGGGCCTGTTGTACCATATCCTTCTATACTTCTATATACTACAAGCCTATGACTAAGTGTCCAAGTGACACGAAACGCGTCAGGCGTGAGATCTTTATATAAATAAGTTGTTCTTACTTTTACCTATAACCAGTCTGATCTATGAATGATCTACTAAAGTGTCTTGCTCCAACATTTGTTTATCTATATATGGATCGTCCTCTCCCTTGATCTGAAGGCTCAGGGCAGGAGCACCTGGGCCACCTATTCAACTTGGTGAGTTTTTCTAATGGCGAAGTGTTATGCTTAAATATATATATATATTTGGTTTGTATTAGTACCATATACTTCAGCCAATCCCCACCTTGTGGGTGGTTAGTAGTGATGTCCACGTTGATCCGAAACCCACAGATTTACCACTGGTTTGACAGATTGGGGTTGAAATTTGGGTGACAATTTCAGGTTAGGGTTGGGTGCGGGTTAGACTGGGGAAGTACACCCCTCCTCTGCTCCTGAAGATTCCTTGTCTTGGAACCAGAGACATGTACAGAAGTAGTGTACAGAGTGAGAAGACATGAGAAGCGTTGGGGCAACAATGGCAACATTTTGTGGATTAGTGACAGCTGTGGGTTAAGTTTTTGTGAGTTTAGAGGGCACCAAAGGGTGTAGCGAGGGTGCCAATGACTGGGAGGAGGGATGGCAGGCCAGGGGATTGGAACTTAGGGGTAGTAGGCTAGAGCGCATTGGTGGGAGCAGAAGGGGAGGGCAGTTATATATACAGGGAATTCCTTACCTGCTTCCTCTTCCCTCCGGATCCTGGAGCGCTGGTGGAGTTATGACCGGGTGCTGGTTAATACTTGGTTGTAAGGGTTGGGTGCAGGTCGAGTTTTCCTTCCCCACACATCACTAATGGGCCACGTGGCTGAAATCTTTTTATCATTTGCAATACAATAAGTGATATTTCAGAGCACCCAAGGAAACAGACCTGTGTGCAGATACTTGTAAGTTGTATTTGTATTGTATTGTCATGGGATAGTGAGCAGAGGAAGAACTCTACAACATGTACAATATAATCTTATTGCCAGATGCTGGAATACTTTATAGGAATGACATCATCTGTGGCTGAGCTTTCTGTTCTCTGGATGTAAGCAAACTGAAATAAATATTATTGTGACATCTTAGGGGTGCTCCTTACAAAGTGAATTATTTTGTTTTTCGTCACTTCAGATAAAAAAATGAAGTTTCCATAAATGTGGACTAAGAAAAAAAAATGTTACGGACAGTTTTTTGTTGCTATTGCACCTATCTGCCACTCAAGGTCTTAATGCCGTCTGCAACGGTGTCCAACAGTGTCAGCCAACAAACACACTTGGAATACTCTCGCCTCAAGAAATAACAGAATATGGAAATGTTTTGTTAAGAAGGGGGGAGTATTTAAAGTGGCAAAGGCATTGACAGAGTCCTCTGTGGAAATATGTTGCTGTATTCATACGTATATACTGTACTTTAAAAACTGCCTGCTTTCACAGAAGTGTTAATATTTAGCTTGTGCTGATTCTCACAGTTGCTTTCCATATGGTGTGAGTTGGAAAAAGCCACACAGACATACGCTATATGGGCATCTGTACTAATATGTTAATATGAAGATAGTCCTTTCTTTGCTGCTATAACAGTCCAGTCAAATAAAAGTCTGTATGGCACCCAGCTTCCAAACGCTAGTCACGAGTATTCATTTTATTTTATCTATAGGATTAATGTGTGCATATTGACAAATATTCTGGCAATAGGATTAGATAAAATAGAAGTGCCCTTTAAGTAATTACTTGACTATGCGCAAGGACCTTGACTGGACAGCGTTAGTGGATCTTCAGAAACCAGTAACTCCGGATTTCTGTTAGTAGGGGTTTTATGGGAAGCGCAGCACCCTGTGAAGGATTATAATAAGAAATGTTGTGGTGGCAACATAAAGGGCCTAGACACCCATTGCCTACCTACTACCTATAGAGGGTCATTATGATCAAACTGATGCTGTGTGTTTAGACAAGTAAAACAACTAATTTAAAAAATTTATAATAATATAAGTTTGTTTTCCATTATCAAGTTTTAGTGGTCAACAAAGCAGAGCAACAAAATTGCATCCCTTAGGGGCCATGCATCTGTGCATACTGACCGGCTGCAAACTGTGTTCTGTTCTGAAAGGTGCAAAAAGATGGAAAAACTAGCCACTGTTTGAAATGTATTAAGCAACCACTACAGTTAACATGATATTTATCAAAGTCACAGGTCCCCTTTAAAGGAGAACTAGAACTTAACTAAAGAAGTAGGCTAGAAATGTTGTACATTATGTTTTGGGATTCTGTACCAGCCCAAGGCAACCACCGCCCTATATCAGGGAAGATCTGTGCCTCCAAAGATGCCCCAGTAGTTCCCCATATTCTTTTCTGCTGATTCACTGTACATGCTCTGTGCTGCTGTCACTTACTGAGCTTAGGGACCCACTCATAATATACTGTACACATAGAACCATTTTCCATTCGTCGGTACATAAAACATACTAAATACACAAAGGAAATCGTTTCACAAATTGGAACAATTTTTACATCACCCTAACTTATCCCTTATGGCTACTGGCGCATAGAATGGTGTTTCTCAATGTGTTTTTATATTATTAAAATGTGGAGGCATAACGCCAAAATTCCCATCAGTTGCTTTTTATGCTAATGGGAGGAGCCATTTATATAGGTAGATTGCAATTTGGGGCATTATAATGATATTTATTTACGGGGAAAAATGCCTTGAGTCCAAGTGGATAGATGTAGCAAAACAGCTTTTCCTATCTCGAGTTAGAAAAGAAAACGTTGCAATTCATCAAACCATAATTGCTTCAAAATAAAATCAATCATGTCTCCCGCATTCAGCTTTGGTGACAAGATCTTTCAGGTAGAAAATAAAGCTACTTTGCAGCATACTAATCGGAATATTAAGAAAAAAAAAACAATGTATTTGTGTGTACCTTTAATATTAAACTGAGAACAGCACATACATCCTTACATCAATTTCCCTCCTGTTGGACACAACCTAAATAACAGATTACAGTGTCTGGATAACGACTATGTTCTGTAGAATTAATCCGGAATGGTGGTGTTTCTGTACCCGTAAGCTTGATGTGCTCGATTCAAGGCTACAGATAGAGAATTTGTAAAGCCAATATAGATAATGGCAGTATTACTTCTTGTACAGGGGTCAATTTCCGCCTTCTCCAGGGAGATTAACTGCAGTGGGAACAAAAGGAGCATGTCAATTTAATTGCACCTCAGTTGATACAGATTTGAATCTTCAGTAATGAGATGACAGACTATTTTGTAATATTTGAAATTTATTTCAATGGCATCTCCAGAGAGGTTTATTTTAGCTGGATTTAATAGGCTTGGGGTTTCTGCAAATCTCTTTCACAAATTCTGCTGTTCTGCTGAATTCTGTTAGTTTGGAAAGAAAAAAAATAACTGGGCTCAATGTATTGAGGGAGATGTACAATGTTTATATAAACTTCAGCCTCTGTGCAGCCCTGTGATTGCTTTGCCTTCCCTACTCGGAACTGACCATGCACCTGCCCAGGACATTCATCTGTTTGTATGGAAATCTGTGCCATTTCAGAAATTGTTTCTTAACTGATTTAGGGCTCATTTACACCAGTGCAGGTATGGGACCTGTTATTTAGAATTCTTGGGACCTGGGGTTTCCGTGATAAGGCATCTTTCTGTAATTTGGCTCTCCATATCTTAAGTCTACTAAAAAGCATTTATACACAACAGAATAGTTTTGTCTCCAATAAGGATTAATTATATCTTAGTTTTTTTTTTTTGTTTTTTTTTTGTAAACTCTTTTTATTATTTTCAAGGAACAGGGGGTAGGGTACAGAAAAAAGAAGGGGACAAGAAAAAAAAAAAATAAAAAGGAGGGGGGTACATTCACATGCAAGCATTTCATTGTAATTATTTTATATAGGTTATATAGGTTATAAAGGCTTTCACCAGCATCAAGTCATTGCTCTAATGTTTATTCTGGTATTGAAAGGTCATATGTATATACTAACACCAAACAGGTATCTCCTACCATGCCCAAATGTAACCTGCTAAAATGGGAAATGATATCTTAGTTAATTGGGTCAAGTACCAGTTACTGATTTATATTTATATACAGAGAAATAAAAAAATACATTTTTTAAAATTTGAATTATGTTATTAAAATGACAGCTTTGCTGTAATTCAGAGCTTTCTGAATATCATGTTTCCAGATAATGGATCCTATAGCTGTGCAAATTTTACTTTTAAACGTTGTGGTTTTTTTTATCTCCCCTTGAATGCCTTGTTCAGTGGTGCAATACAAAGTAGATTGAGCAATATAAAGTAATTAAAATTAGTATTATTTTAGATGCCGCATGCATAATTTGTTAAGCATGTGTCTCATATTCAAATTAATTGGGGTTGTAAACTATTGTGAAATGCACAGCAATGCATTCTTGTATTATCTGACAAGGACATTGTTACTGGATTTGCATTAATATATCCGTATAGGGGCATTTGTGTTCAAGAGTGTAAGCTCATGGTCATGCTCCTTGTGGCCTTTTGTTGTTAGTTTGCAGTAATCAGTTGCACATATGGGATCCATTATCTCGAAACCTATTATCCATAAAGATCAGCGTTAAGGGAAGGCCATCTCCCTTAGAATTCAATATAATGAAATAAGTTCATTTTTTAAAAAATGATTTCCTTTTTCTCTGTAATAATTAAACAATACCCTGTACAGCGCTACGCAATATGTTGATGCTATATAAAAACATGTTAATAATAAAATAATAATACCTGATCCCAATTGAGATACAGTTCATCTTTATTGAAAGCAGAACAATCCTATTGGATTTTTAAAAGGATTTAAGGATTTTTGGCAGGCTTAAGGTATGGAGATCCAAATTATGGAAAGACCCCTTATCAGAAAAACCTCCAGTCCTGAACATTCTGGTTAGAGGTCCCATACCTGTACTTAAAGGGATCCTGTCATCGGAAAACATGTTTTTTTCAAAACACATCAGTGAATAGAATTCACTGCCAGAATTCTGCACTGAAATCCATTTCTCAAAAGAGCAAACTGATTTTTTTAGTTTCAATTTTGAAATCTGACATGGGGCTAGACATTTTGTCAATTTCCCAGCTGCCCCCAGTCATGTGACTTGTGCCTGCACTTTAGGAGAGAAATGCTTTCTGGCAGGCTGCTGTTTTTCCTTCTCAATGTAACTGAATGTGTCTCAGTGGGACATTGGTTTTTACTATTGAGTGTTGTTCTTAGATCTACCAGGCAGCTGTTATCTTGTGTTATTGAGCTGCTATCTGGTTACCTTCCCATTGTTCTGTTGTTTGGCTGGAAAAGGGGAGGGGGTGATATCACTCTAACTTGCAGTACAGCAGTAAAGAGTGATTGAAGTTTATCAGAGCACAAGTCACATGACTTAGGGCAGCTGGGAAATTGTCTAGCCCCATATCAGATTTCAAAATTGAATATAAAAAAACATCTGTTTGCTCTTTTGAGAAATGGATTTCAGTGCAGAATTCTGCTGGAGCAGCACTATTAGCTGATTCACTTTGAAAAATTTTTTTCTTCCCACGACAGTATCCCTTTAATAATATCCCTGTTGATGTTGCAGAAAGGTCCTTCTGTTTGATGTCCAGTCATTGCCACAGGCAATCTAAGCAAATCAGCAACTCAACATTTAAAACAAATATCAGGCACCTATCTATAATAGTGTTACCCATTATTATTTATATGGGTGCAGAGAAAAGCAAGAAGTCGCCTTCAGTCTTTTTTGTTTTGTTTGCCTTCACTTGGTTTCTGTAATTCGTCCCTATATACTTTTCTGGCCTAGACAATCCAGCCCAACCCTTGTCACTCCCTGTTACAGGAGGAGAATATAATGAAATCCAAAAGCTGTCTCAAACATTGACAAAACATATTGGACACATGTTCACAAACTCTTTTGCAGATGGCAGACTACAGATGTCTATTGAATTTCAAAACGGCTGAATAGTTTTGTTCATCTTTAGCTGAAAGACTGCATAAATAATCAATGCTCAGCCAGTGTTTTGCACATTTTCTTGTGCTGTGAACATCACAGACACCACCTATCATATCCTAAGAGTATATATTTAACTCTTATTAGGAAAATAACATTACCACTGTAAATTGGGCCCTGCCAATAAACATATGATCTGCCAATACGAATATGAAAGGCTGGCAACCCAAGGAACTGGGGTTTTATGGATAAGGGATCTTTCTGTAATTTTGATCTCCATATGTAAACTCTAAAATTAATTTAAACATTAAGGGGCAGATTTATCAAGGGTCGAATTTCGAAGTAAAAAATACTTCGAAATTCGACCATCAAATTAAAATACTTCAACTTCGAATATCGAAGTCGAAGGATTTTTCACCGAATTTGGCCATCAAACGATCGAAGTAAAATCGTTCGATGAAACGATTAAATAGTTTGAATCAAACGATTCAAACTATTTTAGCGTACGATCGAACGATTCTACTACGATGTGTAAAGACTTAGAAAAATGGTCTAGAAGGTCCCCATAAGCTAACATAGCACTTTGGCAGGTTTAATTTGGCGAACTATTGAAGTCGAAGTTTTTTAAAAGAGACAGTACTTCGATTATCGAATATTCGAATATTCGAACTAGTTTACTTCGAAACGAATTCGAAGTGAATTCAAAGTTGTAGGGGCACATTTACTTTGCTCGAGTGAAGGAATAGAATAAAAAAAACTTCGAATTTCGAATGTTTTTTTTGGCTACTTCGACCTTCGACTACGACTTCGAATCAAACGATCCGAATTAAAAATCGTTCGAGCATTCAATAGTTGAAATACTGTCTCTTAAAACGTCGACCCCCTACTTCGCCACCTAAAACCTACTGTGGTGCAACGTTACTTTCTGACAATTTTTTGGTCAAAGAAAAATCGTTCGATCGTTGGAAGAATTTGTTCGATCGTATTTAAATCTGCCCCGTAGTATCCTATCCGATAGTCAAAGTATCCAAAAAATTACTTAGAATTTCAAATTTTTTAACTTCGAAAATTCCCTCAAATTCACTTCGACCCTTGATATATCTGCCCCTAAATAAACCCAACAGGATTAATTACAGTATAATTAGGCCAACGCCAAGGCACCACAAAAGAACCAGGAGGGGCAAAAAAACATCAACCTGTCACCACGAGACAACAGAAGTTAAGGTGAATAATGTCTTTAATTTATCTTCTTACGAACTGTCTGAGGCTGAATTAACAGTCCTCAATAAGGGACTTAATTTTGTTCCAGTTCATGTTAACGCACCATTTGACTTTACTATTGATTTTTATAAATTCATGCGTTCACTGAAGTTAAAGGCATATTTTTCAAACAAAGATGAAAATGTTAGAGTTGATAATGTTAATTCAAAATTGGCATGTAAATTGCAACAAAAAAGTGCTTTTGTTCCCCCTGGTAACTACCCCTCTCTCGATGCCTTTGAATTCCTTGTGAGAATGGATGTTGAAAAATACCTGTCTAACAGTAAGAGTAGTAAGGTTAAATCTAACATCACCATGGCTGAGAGAAAAGCATTAAGCAGTCTTCAGGAAAATGAGTCTATTGTAATCTGTAAAGCTGACAAGGGAGGAGGAGTTGTTATCTTAAATGAATGTGATTATACTAGCGAAGCACTCCGCCAGTTAAATAATGAGTTTCACTATAAACAGATTGATTTTGATCCTTCTATCCGTCTAAGGGATGAAATAAAGATCTTCCTATACTCTGCAGTTATGGAGGGAATTATTACTGATGAAACATACGAGTTACTTTTTCGCAATGAGGCTAAGATACCACAAATCTATTTTTTACCAAAAATTCACAAATCCCTTAGCAAACCACCTGGGCGCCCAATAGTCAGCAATGTGGGTTCTGTGCTACAACCCCTAGCAATTTATATAGATATTGCATTGCAGGAAATTATTCCAACCTTGAAATTCTGTGTACAGGATACAGGGGAATTCTTGCTACGTTTGGGCGAAATAACTATACCTACAGAGGATTTTCTTTTGTGTTCCCTGGATGTGTGTGATCTCTTCACGTCTATCCCACACAATGAGGGTGTTGAATGTGTGCGTTCATATCTGAGCTTTACAAAAACACCTACACACCAAATCACCTTTATATGTTCTTTATTGGAGATGGTACTAACCAAAAATCACTTTTCTTTCCAGAAGAAGTTTTTTCTACAAACACAAGGTTGCGCCATGGGTGCTAATATGTCACCAGCTTATGCTAACATTTTTATGGATTTTTTTGAAAACACATATATTTTTTCCAATCCAGAATTTTCCCCACATATTGTAGCTTATTGGCGTTATGTGGACGATACCTTTTTCCTTTGGAAAGGGGGAGAGGAGAAACTGTTGGAGTTTCTTGTTTATTTGAACAGTGTACATGGCTCTTTGAAATTTACTCTGGAATATCATCCCAATAATATACACTTTTTGGATGTCGATATCCATCGATTGGATAATGGTTTTTCAACATCAGTCTTTACCAAACCCACAGACCGTAATAATCTTTTAAGTCCGACTAGTTTTCACGCCCCGGGTCTTTTTGACGGTCTCCCAAAGAGCCAGTTAATGAGGGTAAGGAGGATTACATCTAATGACGAACTGTATACACACGAGTCCGATAAAATGATTGGGAAATTCACAACAAAAGGTTACGATAAGAATAACTTATTGAAAATACGGGATGAGGTGGGTAAGATACCACGAGCTAGTTTACTGGTTAAACAGAAAAGAACACAGGATAGGGACAAACGTGTACCATTCATTTCTACCTACGATACTAATTCTAAGTATATAAGAAAAACCATCTTAAAACATTGGAAGTGCCTAAAAAACGATGTTAAATTTGGCAAGGTATTCAGCCTACCCCCAGTTTTTTCCTATAAACGTGGTAGGAATGTGGGTGACATGATTAAGAAGAAAGGTTTGCCCACCCCTGTGGAAAATACATCTAAAGTGGGTACCTATCCCTGCCTTAATTGCGGGCATTGTACCGGCATTATTAAGGGTGATTATGTGGTACACCCCTTGAGTGGTACAAAACACAGCATTAAGGGTTTTCATACCTGCAACACTCAGGGGGTAATATACTGTCTAAAGTGCCCATGCGGTTTGGCATATATTGGCCAAACAAGCCGACAAATTAAAATACGGTTGAATGAACACAAGGCGGCTATCAGAAATTATGAACCACAGAAGGAACCTAGCAAAGGGATAGGTGAGAAAAAGAGAAAATTTGAAACATTTCTGTACAAACATTTTTTTGAAAAAGGGCACCGAGTGTCCCAATTAAGATGGCAGATCTTAGAAAGGGTTAAGGCACCTGAGCACATTCTTAAACAAAAATTGGCACAACGTGAAGCATTCTGGATCTGGTTATTGCAGACACAGGTTCCTAGAGGGTTAAACGAGGAGTTCAGTTTGGCTTGCTTCTTATAAAGTTGCTAAATACGTTTGTTGCTAATTTTTTTCCTGTTCTCTTACAGATTCTCCTAAGTTGATTTTTGTTTCGATACAAAGTATCTAAGGAAAGGTAATATCTAATCCTTCCTTATATAGCCATATTTATAAAGCTTTGTGTACATTTTATGTTGCTATGAATTTTGCCTTCACTGAACATCGAATATTTTTCATTGGACTTTTCTCATTTTTCAGGATCAATATGTATTGAGATATGGACATTTTTCAATGATTATTATGGACTTTTTTTGACATCTTTTTGACCAAATATGTTGATCAATATCTTTGTTAAAAATGTGGATTGATATTTCTGCCAATGACATTTGTACATTTGCATGTTAATCTTTTGATACTATGTGGTTAATTGGGGGTTAACCTTGGATTTGGGATTGAAAGGCACACCTGCACTGGTTTGCCCTCTACTTAAGGTGGAGGTGGGGTATGCACAGCTCACCTGACGAAGGGGTACGCCCCCGAAACGTTGTTTCCTGTTTGGCATTGACAATAAACACGGGTTATGAACCCTTAAGCATCCGTGTGCTGGAGTTTCATCTCATTGATCTATTGTTGGAGGTGCCGTCCTCCTTTAACCCCAAGCACCGGTGAGAATACCGAGAGACCAGGTGTGCTACTGCTTCTATTTGTTTTAATTACAGTATATCTCAGTTGGGATCAAGTACAAGGTACTCTTTTATTATTATTATTATTATTATAGATAAAAAAATATATGTTTTTCAAAACCTGAATTATTTGATTTAAATGGAGATTATGGGAGATGGCCTTTAGAGCTGGTTTCCAAATAATGGATCCCATACCTGTAACTGTTTTTGTTATCTGAGATGAGCAAGATTGCAAGTGTTAAGTTCAAAAGAATGAATTCTCAGTTGGGATCAAGTACAATGTACTTTATTATTATTATTATTATTATAGACAAAAATATGTTTTTCAAAAGCTGAATAATTTGATTAAAATGTTGTCGATGGGAGATTTTTAGAGCTTTCTGGATAACGGGTTTCCGAATAATGGATCCCATACCTGTAACTGTTTTTGTTATCTGAGATTAGTAAATTTGCAAGTGTTAAGTTCAAAAGAATAAATTCTCAGTTGGGATCAATTACAAGGTAGTCTTTTATTATTACTATAGATAAAAAAAATGTCTTTTTCAAAGCTTGAATTATTTGATTAAAATGGAGTCTATGGGAGATGTAGCGAATTCACGGATCCGCACACACAGTACTATCTGCAGTCGGGGACGTGGCCCCTCTTTATATTTATATCTTAGTTTGGATCAAGTAAAATATACTGTTTTATTATTAAAGAGGAAAAGAGAATACTTTTTACAATTTGTTATTATTTGAATAAAATGGAGTCTATGAGAGATGCCCTTTCTGTAATGCAGAGTTTTCTGGATAATGGGTTTCCAGATAACAGATCCCATACCTGTGTTACATTCTGACTTATGGCAAATGCTGAGATTTCTTTATTTGTGACTTTAATATCTCATTAATCCATCAATTTATACTGCAGTAAATGTTAAGGGTAGACATACCTTGTCGATTGAATTAAGCAGGGTGAGAACTGACAGTTTTATTTTCCAAGGATAACAGCTGCAGGCTGCTCCTGCTTGATATCTATAAACTGCCTATTAAATCTTTATGCTGGTGAATATGTTGTGTCTTAAATTCAGTTGGTGCAAGTGCAGGTTGGGTGCTATTCTTTGAGTGGGTGCAACACCCTAAGGCAGCCTTGTACATACACACCAAACACAGAGACAATGTATTAAGACAATGGCCTTTAAGGCACATTTTCATTTCTGAGCCACATTTTCACAGAGATTATGCACTGGAGGGTATAAAAGCAAATATATACAGATTAATATTTAGCGGCAGATCCCACACATTTGTTCCTTACACTGTAGGCAGGAATGATAATGAGCGGTTTTATGCCTTTTTCTTTGACAGTTATCAAGATATGATGAGGGAAATTGCTTTTCTACTTTCCATCTTGAGAGGCTGTAGCTTTTAAATGGACTCTTTTGCCCATTACTTTCCACTTTCCCTGTGCAATAATAAATCATCACTCTCCGCACAATAATAACTTGATAACCGATCTGCTAATGGTTAAAGAACCCTTGTGCCACAGTTCAGCAAATGGGGGCAAGCACAGAAACAACAGACTTATCTACACGTCTGAATACAGAACAGAGCATCAGACTTATCTCGGGGCAATTTCAAAGGCTGACACGTGATATATAGAGCTTTATATTATCAGCCTTGTTGCCAACTCTACTGTAATTAAACCCATAAATCTATACATTGGAGCACAATGAAATAAATACATTGGTAAGCAATAATATGAACTAGTCAAAACAGTTGCTATTTCCTAAATCCCACACGGTGGAGGAAATCAAGTCTGTGCAGAACGGGAGGACAGTAAACTTTTTGGGATTATAACAACGTGCACAGTATTAATATGTAAAATATGACATACCTGGGAGATAAATACATGCTTTGTGTAGTTTGAAACTTGCTTTAAAAATTGTAACCTTTGTTTTCTCAGAGATCCTGGCAATTTAGCTGTCTGTGCCTAAGACTGTATTGTATTCAGCCTACTCTGAATTCTTACAGTTAGATTCTATAGATCAGAGGATCTCCAATCTTTCTTACTTATATGAACCATATTCAAATGTTAAAAGAGTTGGGGAGCAACACATGCAGGGCTATCCTGGGATTGCTGGCTCCTGTGGCAGCAGCACCGATGCCGCCCCAACTATCACGCTCTGCATTAAAGACTTTAGCATCGGAGCGTCTCAAAGGGGGGCTGCATTGCTAGTGCAATGAGCTCTATAGCACTCTCTGCACTAATTTTTGAATTTCCTCTTCTTCCATTTTTCTGTTTACAGTAAAGAATGCATGTGCAGTAGGCATGTATACGAAACAGCTCCAACTGTGTATGTGTAAAAAAGCTTACAGTTCTTTAGTGAGCGTATCCAAAGATACCAAAGATGGTGCCTGTGATCTCCACTGAGAGGTCTGAGAGTTTCTGCAACATTGGCTATAGTGGACTATGCGGGGGGAAGTGTGGAGGGGGCAATGGGGGCTACTGGATGGGGAATATCTCTTAGGTGGGATTTAGTTCTCCTTTAAAGTTACAGGAGGTGGCTTTTCTCTTCTCTTGGTAACTGGCTGCTCACTGCCACCTGAGGCAAGGCTTTCATCTTGCCTCATGGTAGGAGCGGCCCTGTAAGCATGAAAATTATTCCTGGTGGGGTACAAAATAAGGGCTCTGATTGGCTATTTGGTATCCCTTATGTTTATTGGCAGCCTACAGTAAGCTTTGTTTGGCAGAACACCTGTTTTTTTATGCAATTAAAACTCCCCTCCAAACCAGGAATTCAAAAAATAAGCACCTGCTTTGAGGCCACTGGGAGCAACATCCAAGGAGTTGGTAAGCAACATGTTGCTCCCGAGCCACTGGTTGGGGATCACTGCTGTAGATAAGACTCAATTGATTGTTGTCGTCTTGTTACCAATAACTACTAATGCCATCTACTGCAATCCAACTGTCCAACCTCTTACATAATTCATCAAAATCAATTAAGGTGCTTATTTAACAAAGAAAACAAAGGTCTCCCACTAGAGCCCCCATGTTGTATATAATGCATTGTCCCTGTGCTAATGCTTTATGCCAGCAATGCCTTGTATCAAGGCAGTTGTTACATTTCACAGCTCTTTGCAGTGCTCATGTTATATGTAGTTAAATGTAGTTCCTACATGACAGCGCTCTGCACCCCAGTGCTTGTGTTTTTTTTGCACAGCCCTCCTTCTATCTTACCCACTGCCTATCCCCCATATTTATTAAGAGGCATAAAGTTTGCCCTGGTGTGGAAACCTATAGCAGCCAATAAGATGTGTGCTTTTAAAGGAGAAGGAAATGTCTATTCCTTTGGAGGCCACCAAATGTTAGGAAGCAGTCTTGCTTCTTTCCTTACAGTAGAGTTAAAAGCAGGACTTTAGCAAAAAAAATGCACTTTTATTCTACTGAGCATTCGTTGGCTGCTGGATTTTGAAAAATAATAAGGAAGGAAGAGTATTGCTCTAACTTTTGGCACCTCCCATAGTTTGGACTTTTCCTTTAATCAGCTGACCTACTGATTTGTTGCTATATTGACTAGACATATATCACCGTTGCAGTTTCTATTACAGAACCTCATTCTCAGTATCCATATAATTGGTAGGGATGTAGCGAACGTCGGAAAAAAAGTTCGCGAACATATTCGCGAACTTGCGCAAAAATGCGAGCGGTTCGCGAACGGTTCGCGAACCCCATAGACTTCAATGGGAAGGCGAACTTTAACATCTAAAAAAGACATTTCTGGCCAGAAAAATGATTTTAAAGTTGTTTAAAGGGTGCAACGACCTGGACAGTGGCATGCCAGAGGGGGATCAAGGGCAAAAATGTATCTGAAAAATCTGCCTGTGTGTGCTTGGAAGAGATAGTGTAGGGGGAGAGCTGTTAGTGATTTCAGGGACAGATGATAGTAAGTTTGCTGGCTAGTAATCTGCTTGATACTGCTCTGTATTGGAACAAAAAAATAAATAAAAGCAGTCCTTACAAGGACTACTGTTATTGCAGCAGTCAGCAGATGAGATCAGAAGCAGGACAGCTGCCCACTGCAGCTACATACAGAGCACTGCAGTAGAAGGTAGATTACTAGCCAGCAAAGCTACCTAAGCTTAAATGTCCCTCAAACCCCTGCAGACTTCTGTCCCTCCAATAACAGAGCAGTATCAACACGATTACTAGCCAGCAAACTTTCAACTGTCCCTGAAATCACTAACAGGCAGCAGCTCTCTCCCTACACTATCTCTTCAGCACACACAGGCAGAGTGAAAAAACGCTGCAGGGCTTCGGTTTTTATAGGGAAGGGGAGTGGTCCAGGGGAGAGCTTCCTGATTGGCTGCCATGTACCTGCTGGTCTGGGGTGAGAGGGCAAAAAAAAGCGCCAACAATGGCGAACCCAAAATGGCGAACGTCGCGCGACGTTCGCGAACTTCCGGCGAGCGCGAACACCCGATGTTCGCGCGAACAAGTTCGCCGGCGAACAGTTCGCGCCATCTCTAATAATTGGAATTCTTGCTAAAATAGGTGGCTCAGATTTTTGAAAATTCTATTTAGCTATAATGTAAGCAATGTGATATTATTGGGAAGTGAGTAGAGTCACAATCTTGGGCATATATAAAGGAAGCAAAAAGGATTTTCCATATAAAGATAGAAATAGAAATACTATTATAATAGTGACATTGATAAACTATGGGTTGGGGTAAAATATAATATTTATTCTAACAATGCCTAAACTGAATTAAGATCAATAGTGAAACAAATAGCAGTAAATGAAACTGCCCTTTTATGTCTTTGGTCTTACAACACAAGTCAGTTTCAGAGGCGGCTTTAAACATTTGTTGCAAAAAAAACATTAAGGCCAAAGTATGTTATTTATAGAAATGAGCAAAGAAGTAGGCCGCAGACAAGTGCACCCAGAAAAAGATGGAGAGAATTGGTAGTTCTTGTTACAGCTAATGAAGGCAGAAGCGGCTATTCTGGACATCTCATTAATTCACTGTCCATTACCATTTAATTGCAGCCTTCTTGCACATGTGTGAAAAGCTCAGCTGAGTGCCAGATTGAATATACATACAGGCAATTGCTAGGCCTCAAATAACAAGCCTTTTATGAGAGTTTTTGGTTTTGTTACATTTCAACCTGGATCGGAGTCTTTCAAGGTTAAATTGAGAAATAAGGCCCATTTTCTTGGCACAAAACGGTTCACCTTTAATTTAATTCTGATTGTCTGAAGGGACATGCATCAAGTCAGTTTAAATGGGATTTCATACATAAATCATCGAAGGAGCTGAGTTGTAGCAGAGGTCAATTATATCAATAGTGCTCATCAGATGTTGGAATTCTGCCGCTGAAGATTGCGTGGCCCCAATGTAAAGGGTTCACTTAATTCACTTATGTGGTTTGAATTGTCCACAGTCTAGTTATATAGGATTAAAGTACTGCTCAGTGCTAATTGCAGAGTATTGGTTATCCAATAGTTAAAGGAACAGTAACACCAAAAAATTAGTGTCCTAAAGTAACAAAAATATAATGTACTGCTGTGATGCACTGGTAAAATGAATGTGTTTGCTTCAGAAACTCTACTATAGAACAAGCTGCTGTGTAGCCTTACAACTTATCTGTTGTCTACTCTGTGTTCTGTGCTTGAATGGCTGCCCCCATGGCAATACAGCAGCTTGTTTATATAAACTATAGTTGTTTTTCTAAAGCATACTGTTTCATACTTATGTTGCTCCCCAACTCTTTTTACATTTGAATGTGGCTCAGAGGTAAAAAAGTTTGGGGACCCCTGCCTTAAAGTATAAGCTCAAAAAATGACCAAGCCCAGGTACAAGATTAGGCAATACTTGTATTGGAATAAATAGATACTTGAAGCCTCATACTGACTATAAGGGCAAGGGCACACTAGGCATATGCCTCAATTCTCTCAACAGAGTAGAAATCGGCCCAAAAGATGCATTATTTTGTGTTTTTGGGGCCAATCTCTGGTCTCTGTAGCTTTGCTCAGGTCAACACTGTGCCTGTTAGTGCAACTATACATGGAAGTGAAGTGCAAGCGAAGAGATGAAGGGCAATCACCCTTGCCCATAGCAGTTTGTAGAGAAATAAGTAAATGTGGATTATCAATATCAAAACAAACCTAAGATTCCATCTATCTGTCAGGGAGCTTGGGCTTGTGATCAGTTGTTCTTTGTGGATGCCATTAGTTCATATTTGGTGCTGACAAGAATGGCATAACTGTTCCCCATTGGCCAATAAATCATTTTGCAGTTCTGCAACAGGCACATCTGCAATGCGTGAACCCACAGTTTGGCCTGTTTGGAACTCTGTAAGTTGTGTCATGTCAAAATCACCCATCAAAGTGTTGACTGAAGAGTTTTGAAGTGCTGACACACACTGCTAATTGGCAATCAACCGACCGCTAACTGGCAGTCAGTCTAATGAGTTTTACCAGTGTAGCTGACTAATTGTGAGTCTGTTTCTTAAAATGTAACATTCTTCTCCATGTGGTGTCTGCCACGTATATATACTGGACAGCATATAATAGCCATAAATACATTCAAGAACATGGCTTCAAACTAACCATCAGGTTTACACTATTATCAAAATATTGATTCTGTATGTACCTTGAAGAGAAAATACAATAATAGCTGAGCTTTTGATACAATGTTGACCCTGTAAGTACACTGGAATGGGTAGGAGCACTCTTTGTTGTGCTTTCACCTAGGGATGGGCGTATTTTTTCGCCTTGTTTTGCTGAAAAAATGAAGCCCATAGACTTGTATGGAGACGTGCGTCAAAAAAAAAGACGCGTGACAAAATAATTTCGCCACACGACAAATTTTTTTTGACGCCCATAGACTTTAATGGGCATCTGCAACATTTCGCCGGCGGCAAATTTTTGGCGAAACGAAACGGGTCAAATTCGCCCATCCCTGCAGTTTCACCTTGATATTTAGTCTGACATCAGAGCGACATCTTGAATTCATTATACTTTTTTAGTATACAAAAATTTTTTTTTACATTTTTTAATACAAAAAAATTAGCAAAGGCCTTCAATGGAATTATTTAGCCCAGATGAGAGTTGTGTGCTATATACTTATTGTCGTGCTAAGCTATAAAGGGAGACTTGGCTACTCAAAAAAATGAGTCCATTAAAATTTCATGCAAAACAAGTTTGTGTCCTCGCCTTGTTTGTGAACATGTGCGTTCATCTACACTAGTACTGTTATTTTCAGAGAAGACTTTGGACCAGTCTTAACCAGGCAGTGACTACAGTGTTTCTTTGTGTGGGTTAATGGCATTTGCAAATGCAGTTTGCACCTTGTTCATGAAATACGTTGAATGGAGACAATTTTGTGCATTTGCCTGAGCTTAGTTATCAAACCCATTTGGTTGAGTAAGGACTTAAAGTCATAGTACTGGATCCTTGATGACACTTTTTTTTACATATATTTAAGAGTAAATTTTCCAAATATGATGACTTGGCCTCTCCAGATTGAAGTTATTGTCCTAAATAAAAACCCTGTCTGTCAGGCGAGGGTGGCATTGGCGTACTGATGCAGTTCTCCCCTTTTGGGTCCGATGAGACTCACATTAGACTGTAGATGAAGTGAGTAGGGCAGCCGTATACATACAGGTATGGGACTTGTTATCCAAAATGCTCGGGACCGGAGGTTTTCCAGATACAGACGGATCTGTCTGTAATTTGGATCTTCATACCTTGAGAAAATCATTTAAACATTAAATAAACCCAATAGGCTGGTTTTGCTTCCAATAAGGATTCATTATATCTTAGTTTGGATCAAGTACAAGCTACTGTTTTATTATTACAGAGAAAAAGGAAATCATTTTAAAAAATGTTATTATAATGGAGTCTATGGGAGACGGCCTTTCCGTAGTTTGTAACTTTCTAGATAACGAGTTTTCTGGATTAAGGATCCCATACCTGTATTATTATTTCTCTATATAAATACATTTCAGATACAGTGTAATGAAAGAAACACAATTATAGATGCAATCCTCTCCAAAGAAATACAAAAACCTGGCTATGAATGAATTTTATCATTTCATATGCAACATTACACAAAGGCAGCTGAATTTCATTTCTGACTTCATTCCTGTAATTCTTTTTTTCTCACTTACAAGAATGCCCTATTTTTCTTGTTGACAAATGTTACATGTTGCATGGACTATCCGTGCTCCCTGTCCCCTCAATAGTAGTTTTGCTCCTGTTACAACTTGCAAAGCATTTAATATGTTTTTATTAAAGGGGGGGGGGGGCTACCAAGTTCCTACAGCTCCCTCCTGTGCTGCCTGAAAACACATGAGTAACAAAATTCTATCACGCCTGCAAATCCTTCTTCACAATAGCCTTCCTCAAACAAAGCATTCCGATGCTCGTGCACCAGAGAAGGTTATTTAAGTGCAACGTGCACAACTTGCTGTAAGGTAAACAAGAACCCTTCCATATATCCTGTGTAGTCAAAGCACAACATTGACAGACAGAGAAATGTAAGATGATGTAGGATTATTTACATATATGTAAATTGTGTCTACCTTCATACAAAGAGAAGAATATCCCATAGAGGTAATTTATTAACGGGTTCAAAGTTTGTGCCAGGTCTACTAATCCATAGCAGCCAATAAGCAGGTGACATTACTTTTGGTTATACATTACTAGAACTAGACCCGGGTGCACATTTTACCACCCATTATTGGGGTTGTTCATTTTTTTTAAATATCTTTCTTTATTATTTTCTAAAATATAAAGGGGAGATAAAGAATACAGAAGGCAAAATAAGGAGGGGAGGGTTGGGGGAGGGGAGTACAAGGTTAAATTGACAATTCTGTATATATGCATATAGATAGGTTTACAACATGTCTTTTCTATAACTTTAATAGAACCACACACCCATTGATGGTATATTAGATCTGGCTTAAGGTGGCCATACACGGAGAGATCTGCTCATTTGGCGATATCACCAAATGAGTGTATCTCTCCCCAATATGCCCACCTTGAGGTGGGCAATATCGGGCTGATCCAATTTTGGGCCCTAGGGCCCAACCATCAAATTCTAACGGTGGCTTTACGGGTGGTTTGATCGCGGGACCGCATCAACAAACAGATGCGGTCGTGATCCGACGGGATTTTTAATCCCATCCGATCGAGATCTGGCCGACTTTCGGCCAGATCTCGATCGGGGAAGCCCGTCGGGGGGCCCCATACATATAGACATATCAATTCAGTTTAAATTTTCTCAAGCCATGGTTTCCATATTAGTCTATATTGAAATAACTTATTTTGTATTAGACAAGTAATTTCTTCTAGTTTCTTAGTCTCTTCTACTAAGTTTATCCATTCACTTTTTGTAAGAGGGGTTTTATTCTTCCACCTTTTAGGAATCAATGCAAGTGCTGCATGAAACAGTTGTAGGGTGAGTTTATCAGTTATTATCCCTCCTGTTTTGTTTATCTATCTGGAATAAAATTAGAGGTATATCTGTAACATTTTCAGGGCCCCCAAGCCCCAGATCCCTCCTCTCTACATCACAGTTAAAAGACCACACAGACATCAGCGCTAAAAAAGGTAACCCCCCCCACACACACACGAGTTATAAAAAGTTATTGGTGACCAGGGCCCCCTATAAGTTAATAAAAAAACATTGGCGCCAGGGCTCCCCTTACAAGAAAAAAAAAATGGGACCCCAAAGAATATTTTATAAAAAAACATTGGTGGCAGGGGCCTATAGAGTATTAAAATAATACATTGGTGGCCAGGGGATTAAAAAAAACAACAACACACACATGGGTGTTCAGTAGAATTGAACGACTTTGGCTGTTTTCTTGACTCTGGGTCTTTTCGCCATTTTTGGACTTCGGCTTTTCGGTACTTCCGCATTCAGGACTTCGGAAGGAGGCGGCACGGCTTCGGCGCTGACAAGGGGGGCCGGCTCTTTCAAAAGTTCAACACTGCTGGGCCCCCCTTCAGGCCCAGGCCCGGTACACTCGTACCCCCTGTGCCCCCCTGATGGTGGCCCTGTTTGTTCCCAATATATGAGCATAGCCGGACATGTAACCCAAATATGTTTAAAAGAGCCCACCTCTGATGCAGCATTTCTCTGATGTTGATGGAAAAATGTATGCAGTCTTTCAGGGACATAATACCACCTCGTGGTGATTTTATAAACCATTTCTTGGACCCTGGATGCTCTGGACGATTTATGAATGTTTATTATTATTCTCTTCTTCTAAACATTTGGAAATTTTACGTCCAACTCCTTTTCCCACTCTTCAAAATATTCAGGGTAACTTGATGTTTTATTAGATTGAATGAATTTGTATATTAGGGATAAAGGTCTTTCTGGCAGATTCTGTGAATCCAAAAGTTTCTCCCATTCTATAGGCTAATTCGTAGTCCCTTTACTAGTAATTTTATTTAAATAATAATGCAATTAGTTGTAACACCAGGAGTCTCTTGGGTGACTTCCCCAATTTTTTTGTATTGAGGCCAGGCTAATTACCTTGTCATTTTTGAAAAGTCTATTAAATCTGTTCATTTTTATTTTATTGGTTTTAGCAGATACAAGAAGTAAAAGTTTTTGTCAGTTCTCCATTCTAAACAAAGATCATTGTTATTCCCAATGTAAATCCACATTTACTCTCTCCCTCTATTCACTGGTATATATACAGGTAGAAAATGGAAGTTTGTTTATGCAATTTCCTTTATCTAATTTTGTGACCCTCCACTGCAGTCAACATACAACAAGTGCACATTTCCTCGATAGCTTCACCGTGACAGGGCTGGTTCTGCAGCTAGCTAGTTCTGACTTCTGACTGGATAGTTCTGATCAGTCTTTACTGGCATGGTGATATTCTGGAAACTTGCACTGTTGGCAAATGCCGAAGCTGAGAACCTCTGATCTAATTACATAGTTAAGCCTGTTATCATTAAGCAAGCACATCATTAAACATAATCTAATACAAGCAATCTTCTGCATTATACAGACGTTTCCAGGAAATATTGATAAATAATTTTAGTGCACTGAGATGCAACAAAAAACAAGCAAACAATTTTTTAAATCTTACACAATGACGTTTGTTTCTGTTCACGGCACTGGCATATACAGTATGTAGGGATGTGAAAATTTAGACACTCTTACACATTATTGACAGGCAAATCCCTAGTAACATGGACGCCTAAGTGGGTCCTGGTGCTTATGTAACCCCTGTAGTTCTCACAGTGGATGCTAGATCGCACTTTGGAATAGTATAAAAGGTTTGAAAACCATGTGGTCAAGGCCATTGCTGTTGAACCTTTCCTGTTAAGAAACAGAGGTTAGGGGTAGTGGAGTATAGTAAAGTGATAGTTATACCCTTTAAAAGATCACTCTAGAAGTGATAGGGTATGTAGTTGAGCAGCTCAAAGCTCCGACGAGGATATTAGAGGGATTAAGATCCCGGGTATTACTGACCCCATAGTAGGGACTAAGTGTTAGACTCAGGGAAGTACGTAGTCTTCTGGGATCCACTTAAGGTGATCCTGAAAACTGGGCAATACCTTCTCACAAGCTGCATAACTCTCTGCTGTGTATTCCCTGATCTACAGGGAGTCATTCTATACTGAGTATACATTGTTCTATTGGTTGATCTATGCTTTATCTCATGTTTCATACTCCCATGTGAATTCTGATGTTGGTCAATAAACTCAATTTATGGTTAAGCAAAATAAAACCACTGGCGCCCAATCTCTTGTGCATTGCACACGGTTACAGTTACACTATACCCTGCCTCCACCTCAGCTACTCAGCTCAGACTACTTTTGCAAGACTGCTTAGAAACCAGGTGAATTTAATACATGAATAAGGTTGGAGGAAAGATGTAAGAGGTTGTCTGTCTGTTATCCTGATGTTCAAATCTTCAGGGAAGGGACAACTGATATGTTGTGAAAAGGTGCAAAGAGGACAAAGTTCATTGCAAAAAGAGATCAATTGGGAAAACCATGAAGAGGTTGCACTGACTCTTATCTACAATAGAGAGACATTATAAAACATGGGCAGATTTTAATATCTATCTATCTATCTATATATATATATATATATATATATATATATATATATATATATATATATATATATATATATATATATATACATATATATATACCATACTTCACGAAGTACCAACACTCTCAGGACTTATAAAATAAAATAATAATTTATTAACAGAACTTCAATCTGACATTTCAGCCCTTTTCAAGGCCTTTTCTCACTTTGAGAAAGTGCGGCTTGTTCGTGAAATGTGGTATAAATATTGATGTTTCTGCACCCAGGCATATTGATTTATTTTGTCGAGAGTGGTGGTAGCCCTACAGATTTTATATATATATATATATATATATATATATATATATATATATATATATATATATATATATATATAGATATATATATATATATAGATATATATATATATATATATATAGATATATATATATATATATATATATAGATATATATATATATATATATAGATATATATATATATATATATAGATATATAGATATATATATATAGATATATATATATATATATATAGCTCAACAGTACATTGGCTGCAGGAATAACCAATAAACCTTCAGGTAATCATAGTTATAGGATGCTCAGGGATAAAGCAAGTTGTCTGAAATTCAATGCACTTGTTAGGATTATTTATATTATAAAACACCTAAAGAGAAAAATTACAATCTGATATAACAGATTCATTCCTATTTAGCACTGATCACCAACTCCTTTGCAGGCACCATCCATCCCAGTATTATGTGCCTTTCTGTTAGTAAAGCAACATGGTAAACTTAGTATAAAGCACTTACTGTATGTCCACATCTTCTGGAGTTCAGTTTAGATTACTTTGACTCAGAATGAAGTGGTAGTTTAGCTATTTGCCCAGAAACATTTTATCTGTGCCAAATGAGTATTTATGTAAGAGATGCCCCCTAGCCTGATAACATACAGATGTTTACATCTGTCCCTTGACTTCTGGTTCAAATATATGGCCTACAACAAATTGTATCCCTCTATTATTTGAAACGTTACTATACTCTGTTACTCCCAGAAGTATATATGAACAGGGCAAAGTAATAGGTTAGTGGGTAACTTCAAAATGCTTTCTGGCTTCCTGTGCCACTAAGTAGACACAAATGTTTGGCTGAAACCCTGACTGGGGGTCACTGTGTGCAGAGACTATAGTACATCTTCTGGGTTGGAAAAGTTGCAAAAAAAATAAAAAATTGCATTGCTGCATTTCTTATAGAACAAAGAGGGACTTTTGCATGTACTTTGCAATCTGCAATAAAGATTTTTAACTTGTTGCCAACAAAAACTTTGGCACCCTTTCACTTTCTGTTCACACATTGGCTAGATGCAGAATACTTTCTTGAGAATGGAATTTGATAACTTATATAAACCATGAACTGCTAGATAAAGGAAAATCTAGGGTAAAAGGTTGCACACAATCATACCAGAATAATTCACTCACATCTAGATCCAACTTTTCCTTTATCTGAAAATAAGTGGGACTATCTTTTAAGTAATGTGTGAGTGCTATTGCTTTTTGGGCATTTCTGGCTTTCAGCAACATATTGTTGAGACTTTCTACCTTATACCAGGCTTTAGACTACAGGTAAGTTGCAGGGATGTGATGCTGCAATTGTCTCTTGATAATTTTAGGAACCACCCTCTTCTCTTGTTTATCCTTCTGACTCTCTTTTAGATAATTACCAGGGAAAATAAAGGAAAGTGCCCCTTTTATAAATACCCCAAATTGTTTTGCTTAAAGTTGTATCATAAAGAAGATACAAAATAACCATAGTTATTTTCTCACAAGTTAATACATTGTAGTCAAATCTAGTGGCAAATGGTTAATGTTGGTACAAAAAGCCTTTACTCTGATGAGTAGTTCAATGAGATGAGAATTAATGACCCAGACATCATTAATTCACATTGAAATTAGACATTCAGTCCAACAGGGCCAGACCTATTTCAACAGCCAAGTTCTTGAGACACAGATTATGCACTCTGAATGGCAAATTAACTTTGGCACATCAAAACCTTCTAAAGCGCAAAATCTATTTAACCCTTTTCCCCTTGAGCAGCAATTGAAAACCTTTATATTAGGTTTTATGATACTATGTGACATTAAATGACTATTATGACTAGCATGTGCATGAAGGCTAGCTGTAGTTTTTACCCATATATATGCCACCTCCATATATCTGAACACCCTCTTTTAGAGAAACCCCTTCTTTATCACTGAAAGCAATGTTAAAACCCCAACCAGGCATTTAATTACATGGTTCTTCTTTATACCACCCAGTATAGAAGGACCCTCACTTAGGGTAAGGCCACACTGGGCATTTTAATCGCCTCGTCTTTGCGGTGACCAATCTCCCCAAACGCCTTCCCTCACTCTGCGTCGGCTAAAATTAAAATTTTTCCGGCGCTAATCACACGCGGCGGTTCATTTTCCGAAGTCGCCTCAAAACTTCAGACGACTTTGTAAAACTAACCACTTAGTGTGATTAGCGCCGGCGATTTTTCATTTTAGCCAGCGCAGAGTGAGGGAAGGCATTTGGGGAAATTGGTCGCCGCAAAGACGAGGTGATTAGTCGCCAGGTGACCAAATCTCCCCAAATGCCCAGTGTTGCCTTACCCTTAAAGCCAGGTTAGTTCTCTTAACAAATATTTAATAGACCATAAAGTTTAATAGACCATCAGGGAGATTTAATTACTCCACTGCAGTTGTGGGCCCACACATTGTCCCTGCAGTCAGTCCAATGGAATATCCCATTACACTTCCATTTAGTTGTGTTGGTGCTGCTGCCTTCTTTCTGTTTCCTGTTTCAAATTAAGCTCTGCCGTGCCATCTTTGAACCAGACACTTACAGACAATGGAATGCTTCATGGGCCCCACATTGGGCACCAAACATAGTACCATAAAATAGGGGGATTTTAACTCCTGCTGCTTTTCCGGCCCCCGCTGGAATATGTGAAGGGTCTCCAAGCTGAAGTAAAACACATAAACTTTTAGAATAAATCTTGGGTGCCAGTGATTCTTCAAAGAAGTTACTTCACTTAGTACACTGGATATTCATAACAGATTCTTAAGCAGCAAATCAAAGCAGAGTCTCATTTGTATATTATACAAAATTCTGGGGGTTGTGGAAGCACTCTTAAGGCTGAATTAAACTATATTTATTTTTAAAACCCCTGTTCTCTTTAAAAAACTTTGACTTCAATACTTTACCAAATTAAACCAAATTAAACCTGCAAAAGTGCATTGTTAGCCTATGGGGACCTTCTAGAGCATTTTTCTAAGTTTTTTGTAGTCAAAGTAAAATCGTTCGATTTGAAGGATTTAATCGCTCGACCCCAGGACACCCAAATTTGATGAAAAAAACTTTGACTTCAATATTCGAAGTCGAAGTATTTCAATTCGATGGTTGAATTTCGAAGTATTTTTAACTTTCGAAATTCGACCCTTGATAAATCTGTAGTATAATATTTGGTATATTCTTGTATAAAAATTGCATAAATCACTTTCAATTTTATCTAAAAATAAAGATTTTTATGCAAAAAACAGGCTTGACATGTTGGGGCACATTTACTAAGCTAAGTATTTTTTTGGGTACTTCGACCATCGAATAGGCTACTATGACCTTCGACTTCGATTCAAACTAAAAAACGTTTGACTATTCGATAGTCGAAGTCTCTTTAAAAAATACTTCAACTACATACTTTCAGGTTCAATGTTTACCTATGGGGACCTTCCCCAGCACTTTTCTAAGGTTTTTTTGATTGAATAAAAATCGTTTGATCGATCAATTAAAATCCTTCGATTTGAAGGATTTTATCATTCGATCAAACGATTTTTATTCGATCGGTCGAAGTATTTTTGCTAAAATCCTTTGAATTCGATATTCGAATTCAAAGGATTTTACTTGGAGAGTCGAATATGAGGATTTATTAACCCTCGAAATTCGACCCTTGATAAATTGGCCCAACAGTGTGTGGCAATGCAAAATAAATAGTTGTAAATAATAACAGTGCATGGATATAAAAAGCCATAAAATGTCAATTACAGTCACAAAATGCTCTGGAATAGGTAAAGAATACTTTTTGCTGCCTGTTACCCAGATGAATTTTGTGGTCTTATCATAGAAATAACAGTTTTTCATTCTTTAAGGTCTCCAGCAGATCGTCTTAATGACATTGAATCTTATGGCAGGATATTAAATATTTTACAAATTATTTTGTGATCTGATGTTAAGGAGGCGCATAATGAGGAACCGTGACAAGCTTTGTTCTTCCTGCTGAATAGATGTTATCAACCGAATTTGAGTCCTTGGCTAAAATAAACCCTTTATCTGTGCAGAAGATTTACATTCAGTGACATTCTAAGACATAATGCAAATCTGCAAAATGTTTTATTACAACTTTTACCGTGATCAACATTTTTTTGTGTGTTTCTTTTAATTAATAAAGTTCCTCAAAATGTCAAACAACCTACAAGCCATGTACCCAAAATAAAGCTTGCCATTTCCAGTAACTTTGAAAAAAAAAAAAAAAAAAACGGAAATGGGAAGGTTGTACATCTTTTCAAGTCTCGACAAAATGTAATGGTTGAATCACCCACTTGTTGGCAATTAGGTGGTATAACCCACACATTTCCGTCCCAACTGACCAAGCGCCGATATATTTCTTATATTTTCCAATTAGCCGGTAAACAGGTGGTGAAAAAAGAAAAAAAGAAAGAAAACAAAATGGGAGCATGATAAATTCTCCCACCCTTTTCTCCTTCACTTTTTACTTTGGCCAAGTTTTCTGCGAACATCTGGTTTTTATGGTTAAAAAAAGGTCACCGGAGTATTACAGTTTGAAACAATCCATACAAGACTTACACTGAGCTCCAAAATAAACATTGAGTAAGAGGTATTTATAACTTTTGAAATCTGTACATTAATAATGAAAAATATGACATTTAAAAAAAGAGAATGCCTTGTATACAGTATATTAGAAAATTCTTGCTTGTTGTTTGAGGGGTTAGGGCACATTTTTATGTCATAAATAATGATTATATATTTTCAGAGGGCATTTGTTTCTGAAAAAGCTTTGCTTATTTTCGTTTTATGTGCACATTTCTACAGACAGATCTGTAGTCTCATTTGTGTCCTCATGTTGCTTTCACCCTTAGGGGCAAATTTACTTACCTCCGAAATTGCGCCAGCGACGGCTTCGCTGACATCGCAACACTTCGCCAGGCGTAGATTCAACGCTAATTCACGAAAATCCGAAGTTGCGTCCAGGGTTCCGAATGCTTGCGAAGTTGCGCTAGCGATAATACGATAAGCAGTTCGAAGTCATGCTAGCGATGCCTAATTAGCATACGGCGTGAAGTTAAAGTACAATGGACGTATATGTTGCAGTAACTACATTACACTACACAAGCCCAGGGAAACCTTAATAAAATTAAATAGAGTTGTTATATTGCCCTACACATGAGCCCACTGTATAGTTTATGTGCCATATGTTAGGAAATGTAGGGGGGAAGGAGGGAACCCAAAAAAAAATTACGATCTTTTTCAGCCTATCACCCTGTAAAAAGTAGAGGACACCATCGTTTTTCAACTTTTTTTTGAGGAACTCCTATCTACTTTATTGCACTTCGTCTGGTCTGTTGGTGGCGAAGGCAAGTCTGGCGCAAGAGGTAAAGTTCAGTAAAATCTGCATCTTTGTGAATTTGCGTAGTTACATCCATTCGCCAAAGCAAAAATTCGCCTGGCGTTAGAGTGCGAAGTAGCACTAGAGTCTATCTCCTTTGCTAGCGAATTTACGCCAGCGCCCGTCAGTAAATCTGTGAAGTCCCGAAATGACGTCACACTGGCGAATCTTCGCCAGCATTAGTCACTTCGCCCCTTAGTAAATTTGCCCCTTACATGGAGTTTTTCATCATGAGTGAAAGTTTCAACTGATGCCTCATTTCAAAAAAAATGGATGGAACAATGTGATTTTCAAATCTTTTTCAGATTAACTCTATTGAGGTCTTCCCAATCAAATTCCTTCATATATGTGCTAGAGATCAAGACAAAAAAATTTGATCAGAGATTTGTGATCAAATTTATTCCAGACATTTCCTCCCTGTGGAAGAGGACTTAAAATAGACTTTGTATCAACAAATTATGCATGGAAACAGATTTAGAGAACTCTATTTTTTGAGTCACTCCTGTAATGCTTTCTACTCCCGAAATAAGCACAAATTCCTTTGTCCAAGTTAACTCACATAATGCAGGTGCTCTTCTAACAAAGTCTTGTTAATTGTTCATAGTCTTGTGTTGTTGCGATGCGTTATTCAACTTCCTGGGGCAGTAAAACTTAAAAGGCAAGAAACAGCAAAAAAAAAAAGCCCGAAGATTATTTCTGTCCAGCATCTGGAAATCAAATCTTTCTTTGCAGTAGCTTTTTTTTTTTCTTTTTGAGAGCGGTGAATGACGTTTGACCCTTGTTTGTCACCACTTAAGAACTAAAACAACTACTAATTGCTGGTATTCAGGGTGAGCTCTACAGAATCCTGAAGCCCAGCAGCTTCCACAGCTACAAGAGAACCTGTTTCTGTTGCATACATTAGTAAATGATGCAAAGGGGGTTTTTTGTTTTTTTTTACGAATCATGAAAAATTTCTTAAGGTTTTTATTGGACTTGTTCCATTTTCAGCCTACGGGGCAAACAGTTGTAATGCACTGGTAGTGCCAGGGTGATGTGCCCCAGTCACTTCAGATTTGCTTTTTGACTTCCGTCCTTCCCTAATGAAAAGCATTAACAGCAATGTATATTCTCAATTTGTTCTTATTTAACTGAATATTTTTGCTACTCATTATTATCAAAACTCTTAGAAATACCTTTATAGATTTGAATGGGAACTCTAGTAACCAACCAAATAGTAAAATGCCTGTTAGCTTTATCAAGCAGTCATTCTTATTCTAGACTACTCTTAGATATTGCTGCTACCTCTGTTTTATTTTGAAATGCCAAACAAAGCCTAATTGTGTTTGAATCCATAGCTGCTAAATGTTTACACAATTACCTTATATTTAAATATAAAGGTATGGGGTCACTTATCCGGAAACCCGTCCAAATTACAGGCCATCTCCCATAGAGTCCATCTTAAGCAAGTAATTCTAATTTTTGAAAATTATTTCCTTTTTCTCTTTAATAATTAAACAGTAGCTTGTACTTGATAGTAACTAAGCTGTATGAATCCATATTGGTGGCAAAACAATTCTAAAAAACCGAAGCCCTGCAGCGTTTTTTCACTCTGCCTGTGTGTGCTGAAGAGATAGTGTAGGGAGAGAGCTGCTGCCTGTTAGTGATTTCAGGGACAGTTGAAAGTTTGCTGGCTAGTAATCGTGTTGATACTGCTCTGTTATTGGAGGGACAGAAGTCTGCAGGGGTTTGAGGGACATTTAAGCTTAGGTAGCTTTGCTGGCTAGTAATCTACCTTCTACTGCAGTGCTCTGTATGTAGCTGCAGTGGGCAGCTGTCCTGCTTCTGATCTCATCTGCTGACTGCTGCAATAACAGTAGTCCTTGTAAGGACTGCTTTTATTTATTTTTTTGTTCCAATACAGAGCAGTATCAAGCAGATTACTAGCCAGCAAACTTACTATCATCTGTCCCTGAAATCACTAACAGCTCTCCCCCTACACTATCTCTTCCAAGCACACACAGGCAGATTTTTCAGATACATTTTTGCCCTTGATCCCCCTCTGGCATGCCACTGTCCAGGTCGTTGCACCCTTTAAACAACTTTAAAATCATTTTTCTGGCCAGAAATGTCTTTTTTAGATGTTAAAGTTCGCCTTCCCATTGAAGTCTATGGGGTTCGCGAACCGTTCGCGAACCGCTCGCATTTTTGCGCAAGTTCGCGAATATGTTCGCGAACTTTTTTTCCGACGTTCGCTACATCCCTAGTTACTAATACAGGGATTCTCAAGTTCAGCCACACGGACATTTTATAAATGTAAAATTCACTGGCATCACATGGTTTCAACAGCATCTCCTCATTCTAGTTCAACGATACAGTAACCATGGAGTGATCAGTACACAGTCATATAAATAGATTTTCTAGCAAAGTCAAACTTAGCAACTAAAGCTCTGCTAGATAGAGAATTGGCTGCATTTTTTCAAGTAAACTCAATTTCTAGCAGTGATTCATGATTTGCAATTCTTTCTGTTCTTCATGATTCATCTCCAGTTCACAGCCAAGCAGCAGATGAAATTTAGAGATTTGTGATCACTTTTGGGCCAAATTGTCTGCAATTTAGTATTACTCACACCCGATCACATACTATTTGTGACTCACAACTCAATCCATACCAACAGCCCTGAATTTATTTCTAGGTGACCATTCACTAGGGGAGAGATTTCTAATCTACAAAATATAGCTACAGGATAAAGTATAAAATTCATAGTTATTCATTATGATTGATAACAAAAACAAGTTTTATATATGCAGTATCTGTTAAAAATACAGCATGGTTGGTGAAGATGGATGTTGATATTCTACTAAACTAGTAATTAGTAATAAGACTTGCCCCTTACCAGGCCACCCTACTTTTCTGCCTTAGTACATTTAGGCAGCTTTAGACTGCTACTTTTGAATCACAGAGTGTCAGCCACTCTGTATTCAGTAAACCCTATGATTGCAGCTGAGCCAAAGCCTATCATTAACAGCAATCTCGAACTGCAAATATCTTTTCTGTTAAAACAGAAAATGAATGTAAATTGATAAGCACTTGGATAAGTTTTCATCAATTTATTTTTTGTTTATGTCCTTTAAGTTTATATTCCTCATCGGATTATCCCTATGCACATCATAGATTAATTAACTATGCCAAATATCTACAGCATTGGGTGTGTGCATTTACAGAAGAGTAACACGGGCAGATTTGTCACCCTTGGGAAATCTCCACTACCCGGGGGTGACAGGTCTCCCATAAATGCCTTTCCCTATGTAAACGTGGATCACAGCAGGTAAAACACTTTACATGTGTTAATCTGGCATTATCACTGGAAGCCTTCACTGTGACCCTCAATTGCCACAAATGTTCCATCTAGCTCAATTTATATGGAATTTGTCTTCATGATATTACTTACTTCACTACATGACATTACTTATTTATACTGTTATTTATATTGACGGCACTATGACGCTTCAAAATATAAATATGTAACCATAGGGAGATTGATTTGATCCATGAAATGTATGGTTCTTTAACCTCCATTCTGTCATTATCTGCTCAGCAATTTTTTTTTAGCATTGCGATCTTTTAATTGTTTTAAGAAAATTGATACTAAGAGGGGTCACCTGGGACCCCTGGGGGAGAAAGTGCAACGGCAAGGGTGCACCCTTTCTGTTATCATTTCTAGTTATAAGCAAATTTGTGCGGTTTAGCTTCGCCGAAATTCGTGAAAATGATAAAATATTTAGTCCAAATGCATTAAAGTCAATGGGTGTCTGATTAATTTTGACACGCGACAATGTTTATGTGCGCGACAATTCTGACGCACAAGAATTTTTTTTGGACCCAGCAGATTTTTCGCCAGGGAATTGTTGCCGTAGTTTTGTGAATTAATTAGCTTGTGGCGAAACGCGGAAATCCGCTATGAATTTGTGTCTGGTAAATTTATTCGCCCATCACTACTCATCTCCTAAACACTTGCACCCTCCAGCTAGCTGCTCTTTGCATGTATTGCCATATCAAAAATGTGGTGCTCCATGCAAAGAGCAGCGTCAGGAGGTGCACCCCCAGCTCTCTCCAGCAGGGGTGTAGATGCTTTTTTTACCATCTTAAAAAATTACTGCCATTTCTATGTATTGAAAAAGACATATTAGCATCTTGCACAAAAGCATCTCTAAGCTAAAACTTTCTGCAAAATACTAAATGTCAGTAGAGATGGCGCGAACTGTTCGCCGGCGAACTTGTTCGCGCGAACATCGGGTGTTCGCGCTCGCCGGAAGTTCGCGAACGTCGCGCGACGTTCGCCATTTTGGGTTCGCCATTGTTGGCGCTTTTTTTTGCCCTCTCACCCCAGACCAGCAGGTACATGGCAGCCAATCAGGAAGCTCTCCCCTGGACCACTCCCCTTCCCTATAAAAACCGAAGCCCTGCAGCTTTTTTTCACTCTGCCTGTGTGTGCTGAAGAGATAGTGTAGGGAGAGAGCTGCTGCCTGTTAGTGATTTCAGGGACAGTTGAAAGTTTGCTGGCTAGTAATCGTTTTGATACTGCTCTGTTATTGGAGGGACAGAAGTCTGCAGGGGTTTGAGGGACATTTAAGCTTAGGTAGCTTTGCTGGCTAGTAATCTACCTTCTACTGCAGTGCTCTGTATGTAGCTGCAGTGGGCAGCTGTCCTGCTTCTGATCTCATCTGCTGACTGCTGCAATAGCAATAGTCCTTGTAAGGACTGCTTTTATTTATTTTTTTGTTGTTTTACTACTACTACTACTACTACTACTACTACTACTATAAGAGCCCAGTGCTATTAGTCTAGCAGTGTTGGGGAGTGGGACTGGTGTGCTAATCTGCTGCTCCTAGTAGTTCAGCAGCACCAACTTTAATTTTTTTTTTTTTAATATTCATTCTTTTTTTATTTAACTTTTTTTTATTTTACTACCGCTGTAGTAGTGTATAAGTTGACCTTTTAGGCATTATTTGCCCTGTAGGCATTTTTTGCCCAGTGTGTTATTCAACCAACTGCTATCTAGCTGTGTGACCGTGTTCACATTCTGTCTAAATATCCATAATATTACCGTCTCCAGAAAAAACACCGGAGTGACTTTTTTCAAGCAGCCATAATAAATTTTACGTAATCCGTATCCATCGCTGTAGTAGTGTATAAGTTGACCTTTTAGGCATTATTTGCCCTGTAGGCATTTTTTGCCCAGTGTGTTATTCAACCAACTGCTATCTAGCTGTGTGACCGTGTTCACATTCTGTCTAAATATCCATAATATTACCGTCTCCAGAAAAAACACCGGAGTGACTTTTTTCAAGCAGCCATAATAAATTTTACGTAATCCGTATCCATCGCTGTAGTAGTGTATAAGTTGACCTTTTAGGCATTATTTGCCCTGTAGGCATTTTTTGCCCAGTGTGTTATTCAACCAACTGCTATCTAGCTGTGTGCCCGTGTTCACATTCTGTCTAAATATCCATAATATTACCGTCTCCAGAAAAAACACCGGAGTGACTTTTTTTCAAGCAGCATTCTTATATTTTACGTAATCCGTATCCACCGCTGTGTATACGTTGACCTTGTAGGCATTATTTGCCCTGTAGGCATTTTTTGCCCAGTGTGTTATTCAACCAACTGCTATCTAGCTGTGTGCCCGTGTTCACATTCTGTCTAAATATCCATAATATTACCGTCTCCAGAAAAAACACCGGAGTGACTTTTTTTCAAGCAGCATTCTTATATTTTACGTAATCCGTATCCACCGCTGTGTATACGTTGACCTTGTAGGCATTATTTGCCCTGTAGGCATTTTTTGCCCAGTGTGTTATTCAACCAACTGCTATCTAGCTGTGTGCCCGTGTTCACATTCTGTCTAAATATCCATAATATTACCGTCTCCAGAAAAAACACTGGAGTGACTTTTTTTCAAGCAGCATTCTTATATTTTACGTAATCCGTATCCACCGCTGTGTATACGTTGACCTTGTAGGCATTATTTGCCCTGTAGGCATTTTTTGCCCAGTGTGTTATTCAACCAACTGCTATCTAGCTGTGTGACCGTGTTCACATTCTGTCTAAATATCCATAATATTACCGTCTCCAGAAAAAACACCGGAGTGACTTTTTTCAAGCAGCCATAATAAATTTTACGTAATCCGTATCCATCGCTGTAGTAGTGTATAAGTTGACCTTTTAGGCATTATTTGCCCTGTAGGCATTTTTTGCCCAGTGTGTTATTCAACCAACTGCTATCTAGCTGTGTGCCCGTGTTCACATTCTGTCTAAATATCCATAATATTACCGTCTCCAGAAAAAACACCGGAGTGACTTTTTTTCAAGCAGCATTCTTATATTTTACGTAATCCGTATCCACCGCTGTGTATACGTTGACCTTGTAGGCATTATTTGCCCTGTAGGCATTTTTTGCCCAGTGTGTTATTCAACCAACTGCTATCTAGCTGTGTGACCGTGTTCACATTCTGTCTAAATATCCATAATATTACCGTCTCCAGAAAAAACACCGGAGTGACTTTTTTCAAGCAGCCATAATAAATTTTACGTAATCCGTATCCATCGCTGTAGTAGTGTATAAGTTGACCTTTTAGGCATTATTTGCCCTGTAGGCATTTTTTGCCCAGTGTGTTATTCAACCAACTGCTATCTAGCTGTGTGCCCGTGTTCACATTCTGTCTAAATATCCATAATATTACCGTCTCCAGAAAAAACACCGGAGTGACTTTTTTTCAAGCAGCATTCTTATATTTTACGTAATCCGTATCCACCGCTGTGTATACGTTGACCTTGTAGGCATTATTTGCCCTGTAGGCATTTTTTGCCCAGTGTGTTATTCAACCAACTGCTATCTAGCTGTGTGACCGTGTTCACATTCTGTCTAAATATCCATAATATTACCGTCTCCAGAAAAAACACCGGAGTGACTTTTTTTCAAGCAGCATTCTTATATTTTACGTAATCCGTATCCACCGCTGTGTATACGTTGACCTTGTAGGCATTATTTGCACAGTGTTTTCTTCAAACCGCCATCTAGCTGTGTGAGCTTGTTCACATTTTGTCTAAATATTGATAATATTATCGTCTCTAGAAAAACCACTTGAGTTACTTTTTTTCAAGCAGCATTCATATATTTTACGTAATCCGTATCCACCGCTGTAGTAGTGTATACGTTGATCTTGTAGGCATTATTTGCACACTGTTTTCTTCAAACTGCCATCTAGCTGTGTGTATTATCGTTTCCAGAAAAACCAACTGAGTTTTTGTTGTTGTTGTTTTTTTAAAAATAATGCCAGGCAAAGGCAGGCCGCCACGCAGAGGCCGTGCTAGGGGCCGTGCTGCTATGCAATCCTGTGGCCCTAGCAAATTGCCCAGTTTTAAAAAGCCAATGACCCTGAACTCCCAAAATGCTGAAGAGGTAGTTGACTGGCTTACACAGCACACCCCATCCTCTACCGTTTCTAACTTTACCACAACATCCTCCTCATCCTCCACTGCTATGGCCACCCCACGTAACACTTCCTCCACCACCGGTGCCCCTTCTTCACTGGAGTCAGAGGAGTTATTTTCCCATGAGTTTCTTGAACTGAGTAATGCGCAACCATTATTGGCAGAAGAAGATGAAGGAGATGAGGACGTTACACCAGATTTAATTCTGGCAGAGAACACGACAGAGATGGACATAATGATGAGTGATGAGGAGGAGGTCCCCGCTGCTGCTTCCTTCTGTGATGTGTCAGAAGAAATTGATGCATCTGAGGAGAATGATGATGAGGAGATTGATGTTTTGTGGGTGCCTAGTAGAAGAGAGCAAGAGGAGGGTAGTTCAGATGGAGAGACGGAGAGTCAGAGAGGCAGTAGGAGAATAAGACTTAGAAGAAGCAGGGAGGACAGCCCGCAGGGATCAGTAGGGCAACAACATGTATCGGCACCTGTGTTCAGCCAGCCAATGCACCCGCCATTGCCGCCAATGCCGCCAACTTCTACTGTTACCGCCAGATCGCACACTTCCAAAAAGTCAGCAGTGTGGGATTTTTTTAATGTGTGTGCCTCTGACAAAAGCATTGTAATTTGCAATGAGTGCAGTCAGAAACTGAGCCTTGGTAAGCCCAACAGCCACATAGGTACAACTTCTATGCGAAGGCACATGAGCGGCAAGCACAAAGCACTTTGGGAGCAACACCTCAAAGGCAACAGGCAAACTAAAAGCCACACTCCTTCTGGTCCAGCATCTTACTGCTCTACCTCTGCTCTCCTTGACCCATCTGAACCACCCTCCACTCCGCCTTCCACCTTGACCACCTGTTCCCATTCCCAGTCATCTGCCACCAGCCAAGTTTCTGTGAAGGCCATGTTTGAGCGTAAGAAGCCAATGTCTGACTGTCACCCCCTTGCCCGGCGTCTGACAGCTGGCTTGTCTGCACTCTTAGCCCGCCAGCTTTTACCATACCAGCTGGTGGACTCTGAGGCCTTCCGCAAATTTGTAGCAATTGGGACACCGCAGTGGAAGGTACCCAGCCGCAATTTTTTTTCTAAAAAGGGAATACCACACCTGTACCAACATGTGCAGAGCCAAGTTACCGCATCTCTGTCACTTAGTGTTGGGCCAAAGGTCCATATGACTACTGACGCATGGTCCTCCAAGCATGGTCAGGGCAGGTATGTCACCTACACTGCCCACTGGGTGAACTTGGTAATGGCTGGGAATGGGAAGCAGGGAATGGGTAGCTCAACAACAACAACAACAGTGGAGTTGGTGTCACCGCCACGGATTGCACGCGGTTCTGCCACCACCTCTACTCCTCCATCGCTCTCTACCTCGTCTTCTTCCTCTTCTTCTTCTTACTCTGCTGCTGGGTCCTCCTTCTCCTCCTCCACACCTGTGCACCCCCAGCTCCCCCTAGGCTATTCGACGTGCCAGGTACGCCGTTGTCACGCTGTCTTGGGGATGACGTGCCTGGAAAGCAAAAACCATACCGGATCTGTACTCCTGTCATCTCTGCAGTCACAGGCCGATCGGTGGCTGACCCCACACCAACTGCAGATCGGAAAAGTGGTGTGTGACAATGGAAGCAATCTGTTGGCAGCGTTGAGACTGGGAAATTTAACACATGTGCCCTGCATGGCACATGTGTTAAATTTAATAGTCCAACGTTTTGTCTCCAAGTACCCAGGATTCCAGGACGTTCTCACCCAGTCCAGAAAGGTGTCGGCCCATTTCAGACGTTCCTACACAGCCATGGCACGCCTTGCTGACATTCAGCAGCGCTACAACATGCCAGTCAGGCGTTTGATTTCTGACAGCCAGACTCGCTGGAATTCAACGCTCCTTATGTTGGAACGTCTGCTGCAACAACAAAGGGCCGTCAACGAGTACCTTTTTGAACTGGGTGGTAGGACTGGATCTGCAGAGCTGGGGATTTTTTTCCCCCGTTACTGGGTGCTTATGCGCGATGCCTGCAGGCTCATGCGACCTTTTGAAGAGGTGACAAATATGGTCAGTCGCACCGAAGGCACCATCAGCGACCTAATACCCTTCGCTTTCTTCCTGGAGCGTGCCGTGCGACGAGTGACAGATGAGGCTGTAGACCAGCGTGACGAGGAGCTGGAAGCGCACGATTTCTGGTCGGAATCACCAGAACGAACCCAGGCACCTGCTGCAACGCAGGGAGAGGTGCCAGAAGTGGAGTCAGAGGAGGAAGGTGGCTTTGTGGAGGAGGAGGACCAACAGGAGCAGGCTTCCCAGGGGGCTAGTGGTGACCTTTTGGGGACCCCTGGTCTTGTACGTGGCTGGGGGGAGGAGACCGTGGATGATGCAGTCCTTGATAATGAGGAAGCGGAGATGGATAGCTCTGCATCCAACCTTGTGAGAATGGGGTCTTTCATGCTGTCATGCCTGTTGAAGGACCCCCGTATCAAGAGGCTTAAGGAGAAGGACCTGTACTGGGTCGCAACGCTACTAGACCCTCGGTACAAGCATAAAGTGGCAGAAATGTTACCAACATACCACAAGTCCGAAAAGATGCGGCATTTACAAACCAGCCTGCAAAACATGTTGTACAATGCTTTTAAGGGTGATGTCACTTCAGGAACTCATCAACATTCCAGGGGCAGAGGTGCCAGTAATCCTGCCACGAGCACACCTGCAAGGACAAAGCCCTTTGGCCGGTCTGTAACATCAGACATGCAAATGTTTTTCTGTCCAAGGCAGCGCCACAACCCTTCTGGATCCACCCTCAAAGAACGCCTCGACCGGCAGGTAGCGGACTACCTGGCATTAACTGCAGATATCGACACTCTGAGGAGCGATGAACCCCTGGACTACTGGGTGCGCAGGCTTGATCTGTGGCCAGAGCTGTCACAATTTGCCATGAACCTCTTGTCTTGCCCAGCCTCAAGTGTGCTCTCAGAAAGGACCTTCAGTGCAGCAGGAGGGATTGTAACTGAGAAGAGAACTCGCCTAGGTCACAAAAGTGTCGATTACCTGACCTTTATTAAAATGAATGAGGGGTGGATCTCGGAGGGTTACTGCACGCCGGAAGACTTGTTCTGACTTCTATGCAGCTGTCCTTCTCTTCAAGCCTCATGACTCCACACACAGCTGTCCTTTAGCGTCCTCCTCCCTCCGCCACCGTTACAAACTAGGGTGCAAACCCTACTGGTTTAATTTTTTCTGGCCTCAGTGGCTGCAACCAAAAAAACTGGGCAAACAATGTCTACAAGGTCAACGTATGGCGAAAAATGACTATTTTCAGCATTTATATGGCATATTTTTTCTGGCAACTGTGCTTCAGTGGCTGCGTCCAAAAAAATGCATATTTTCTGCATTTATATGGCATAATTTTTCTGGCCTCTGTGCTTCAGTGGCTGCAACCAAAAAAATGCATATTTTCTGCATTTATATGGCATAATTTTTCTGGCCTCTGTGCTTCAGTGGCTGCAACCAAAAAAATGCATATTTTGTCCATTTATATGGCATAATTTTTCTAGCCTCTGTGCTTCAGTGGCTGCAACCAAAAAAAATTATATTTTCAGCATTTATATGGCATAATTTTTCTGTCAACTGTGCTTCAGTGGCTGCGACCAAAAAAATGCATATTTTCTGCATTTATATGGCATAATTTTTCTGGCCTCTGTGCTTCAGTGGCTGCAACCAAAAAAATTTATATTTTCAGCATTTATATGGCATAATTTTTCTGGCAACTGTGCTTCAGTGGCTGCGACCAAAAAAATGACTATTTTCAGCATTTATATGGCATATTTTTTCTGGCCTCTGTGCTTCAGTGGCTGCGGCCAAAAAAACTGGGCAAACAATGCCTACAAGGTCAACGACGTTGACCTTGTAGGCATTGTTTGCCCAGTTTTTTTGGCCGCAGCCAATGAAGCACAGAGGCCAGAAAAAATATGCCACATAAATGCTGAAAATAGTCATTTTTTGCCATACGTTGACTCAACGTATATGGCAAAAAATGACTATTTTCAGCATTTATATGGCATATTTTTTCTGGCAACTGTGCTTCAGTGGCTGCAACCAAAAAAACTGGGCAAACAATGTCTACAAGGTCAACGTATGGCGAAAAATGACTATTTTCAGCATTTATATGGCATATTTTTTCTGGCAACTGTGCTTCAGTGGCTGCGTCCAAAAAAACTGGGCAAACAATGTCTACAAGGTCAACGTATGGCGAAAAATGACTATTTTCAGCATTTATATGGCATATTTTTTCTGGCAACTGTGCTTCAGTGGCTGCGTCCAAAAAAACTGGGCAAACAATGCCTACAAGGTCAATGTATGGCAGTTGTTTAAAGAGAACAGTAGATTACTAGCCAGCAAAGCTACCTAAGCTAAAATGTCCCTCAAATCCCTGCAGACTTCTGTCCCTCCAATACAGAGCAGTATCAAGCAGATTACTAGCCAGCAAACTTACTATCATCTGTCCCTGAAATCACTAACAGCTCTCCCCCTACACTATCTCTTCCAAGCACACACAGGCAGATTTTTCAGATAAATTTTTGCCCTTGATCCCCCTCTGGCATGCCACTGTCCAGGTCGTTGCACCCTTTAAACAACTTTAAAATCATTTTTCTGGCCAGAAATGTCTTTTTTAGATGTTAAAGTTCGCCTTCCCATTGAAGTCTATGGGGTTCGCGAACCGTTCGCGAACCGCTCGCATTTTTGCGCAAGTTCGCGAATATGTTCGCGAACTTTTTTTCCGACGTTCGCTACATCCCTAAATGTCAGTGAGTGTAAGCTGTATTACAGGCAGCCCTCTGTGGAACATATTGAAAATAAGATGTGCCTCTTTCTAGGCCACCTTACTTTTCTGCCTTTTTGTTTTGTTCGAAAGCTGCTTGATTGGTGCAAATCTGTTCAGCACATTTGGTCTTTTGCCTGCAAATGCCTCTTGGGTATAACTAATTTGGACAGCAGCATGACAGCATTAATCACTCAGCCTGTGACCCTGGTGTCTAGTTTACAAATGTGTTATTCCTTCTGTAAAAGGAATGTCTCCAACAATGGCAACACACCTGAGAGGGACTGAGGCTGCCAAATTCAAGCTTCATGGGAGTCTTTTTCCTCCTAATGGCTAAGAAAGGAAATATATGAATGCACACACTAAATGTATGGAAGCTTTGTCAGGCACGGAGCTGTAAAAAATTGCCCTGTATACTGTAATTCTAATAGTTGCAGTGAAAGAATTCCCCAGTGCTAATTTTAGAGGTCAGAAAGCAAAGAATCATGTAAAATGAATCAGTGGTACCAACCAGATTTGACCTTTGTGTCTAAATGCTCTATGCCTCTTTCAGAGCTCCTGAACTGGAGTAGGACTAAAATATGACTGAGAATTCAGAAGCTCACATAATGTCACAGGAGACGTGACATGAGTAAGGAGAGTGCATAGAAAATGTGGAGCCTATCTTCAGTTGTACACTAAGTTATTTATACCAATGCAATTGGGACCTTCAATATAGAAATGGACATATGGATCCATATAAAAGAATATTTGGTTTGTGCTGAAATTATATTAGTAAGCTGTACCCCCCCCCCATAGCAACATGGTGTATAATCTCTTTAGACACACAAACCAATGTACAATACATGGCATTTCATATAATAAACAATATACTTAAAGGGATTCTGTCATGATTTTATGGTGTTGTCTTTCTTACAAAATGACACTGTGCACAATGCAAATAATTTATTCTATATAAAATGTTATTCTTAAACCAATAATTGTAATAATGTATTTTCTTTTAGTAGTCATTTTGGTGTGTAGGCAACCACCTCAAGTAATTGTGCCTGATCGTGTGCTTTCAAAAAAGAGCCAGCACTTCATAATGGAACCGATTTCAGATAAGCTACTATCTATCTATCTATCTATCTATCTATCTATATCTATATCTATATAGATAGATAGATAGATAGATAGATAGATAGATAGATAGATAGATAGATAGATAGATAGATAGATAGTGTAACTGGAGGAGTCATACTAGGACTTTGGGGATTTACTATTGAGTGTTATTCTCATATCTTGTATCTACCACTTGGGAGCATTTTTAGCAATTATAGACTATAGACAAAAGTATCTCTTGATCCGCACTCAGTAATTTTACTTCAATATATTGATCTTTATTCAATTAATTTGAGATCACCCAGTTCATCAAATATTTTATATTTCCAAATTCATTAATACATATTTACAATGGTCAATTAATTAATTGTCCTATTTAATTTGCACATGTTTCTAATATGTTGGAAAGTGCATATATTTTTGTACAAAAATACATTTGAAATTTCATCAACTTTCATTTAGAAATTCATTATCAAATTCATATGAGATTAAGTTAACATTACATACACCTAAAATTTATTATCAGTTTATCAGTTGAGTGTATCCATTACATAAAGTCCCATGAAAATTCATTGACGAGGTTTTTAGCAATGCAGGTGTCAGGGTGCTGTTATCTTGATACCTTTCCAGGGTTCTGCTGATAGGGGAAAGTAGGGGATATCATTCTAGTTTGTTGAGCAGCAGTAAAGAGTGACTGAAGTTTATGAGTGTAATGGAATCTGGCACGGATAACCAAGATGGCGTCCAAGATGGTGGCTCCCTGGGTCTTCACGGACGCAGACAGATGATGTCAGCTTCTTCCCACACCCTGATTGGTCGCCGGCGTCCGTCGCACACGTCAGCGCGTCAGTCGCCGACGTCAGCGCGTCCGCGCACACGTCATGACGCCGATGCGTCAGAAATTGGCGCCAAACTTGGGCCTTTATAAGGGAACTCCGGACTGTAACCTGTGCCCAATTATAGGTTTAGTTTTCTACTCCTGGGTGTGATCCATTGTGAACTTCTTGTCTATTGTGTACCGACCCTTGCCTGGAATTCTCGACTTCGAACCTCTTCTGCCTGGACTGATCTTGTTGCCTGTTTTTGACCATTCTTCTGTCTCATCCTCTACTGTACTGCGAACTTGGACATTGTTATTTTCCTCCCTTGGTCCTCACTACTCCTGAGGCCTTCGGCCTTACATTATAATTGGGCCATGGACCCGTTGGAGGAGAATCCTGCACCGCCCGATGTTGGTGGGGCGCTTCGTGGTCTGGCATCCCGTATGCAGTCCTATGAGGTACAGCAGTCTCACTTTGGTCAGGCTTTGGAGACCATTCTTGCCAAGTTGTCGGCGTTAACACCTGCCGATCCTACTCCAGCCCCTGCTCCTGTGGTTCCGCTTCACGCCACCGAACCCCGCATTCCGGCTCCCCCACTCTACAGTGGTGATCCTACAGCCTGCCGTGGGTTTGTTAACCAGTGCGAGGTCCACTTTGCACTCGCACCCAGCCAATTCCTGTCGGAACGTGCTAAGGTGGGCTTCATCTTCTCCCGTCTGCAAGGGAAGGCACTAGAGTGGGCGTCGCCTCTATGGGAAAAGGAGGATCCCATTATTGATAATGCCCGAGCTTTCATCCGGAAACTTCGAGTGGTCTTTGACGCTCCGGGTCGTGCCACTGCTGCTTCCGCACGCCTGTTTCACCTTCAACAGGGAACTCGCTCAGTCTCGGAGTATGCCATCGAGTTCCGCACCCTGGTTGCAGAGACTTCGTGGAACAACGACGGGTATCATGCTGCCTTTTACAACGGCCTGGCGATACGTATTAAGTCTGATCTGGTGTCCAGGGAAATTCCATCCCGTTGGGAAGATCTAGTCGCCCTGGCCATAAAGGTGGATACTCGGCAGAGGGAGTTTCAAGCTGAACTCGACAGAGAGCGCTCCCCAACCAAAAGATTCCACAGGTTCCAACCTACTCTGGCTCCTCGTTTCCAAAGACCCTTCCTTCCCAACCCGGCTCCCATTCTGTCTTCTCCAAATCCTGCGGTTCCTGCCTCCTCTTCCCAGCCTTCGGAAGAACCAATGCAGATTGGACGGGCTCGTCTGACCGAACAGGAAAAGCTTCGGAGAAGGGCTGCTGGACTCTGCCTCTACTGTGGTGGAAAATCCCACTTCGCCTATGAGTGTCCAGTGAAGCCGGGAAACGCCAACACCTAGGTAAGACTGGGGAGACTTACCTGGGTGGAATTGGTCCCTCTCCCCATTCTTCTGCTCAACGCTTCCTCCTTCCTGTGCAGATTCGTTTTGGAACCCAGTCGATCTCTTCTAAGGCTTTCCTTGACTCCGGTGCAGCGGGGAATTTCATCGATAGGATCTTCGCAGAAAGCCATTCCATTCCTCTGCGATCTCTGGCTGTTCCTCTTCGAGCATTGGCGATTGACGATCGTCCACTATCCTCCGCTACAATTTCCCACTCCACCGATGAACTTTCCGTTATTGTGGGGTCCATGCACCTGGAAAGATTGTCCTTCCTCCTCATCGACTGTCCTTCTACTCCCATTGTACTTGGTCTGCCCTGGTTGAATATTCACAACCCTGTCATCGATTGGGCTTCTTCTCAGATCTCCCGCTGGAGTTCTTTTTGCCAACAGAACTGTTTACCTACCAAGTCTATTATTAAAGTTTCATCCGTTTCTTCTAATTCTTCTTTGCCCCCTGCTTATCAAGCCTTCATCGATGTCTTCTGTAAAAAGTCTGCCGAAATCCTGCCTCCTCATCGTCCTTATGATTGCCCCATCGAACTTCTTCCGGGAACCATGCCTCCCAGGGGTCGCATCTATCCACTGTCTCCTTCTGAAACCGGTGCCATGAAGGAGTACATTCAAGAAAATCTACAAAGAGGCTTTATTCGTCCTTCTTCTTCCCCGGCTGGAGCCGGCTTCTTCTTTGTAGAGAAAAAAGATGGAGGTTTGCGGCCCTGCATTGATTATAGAGGTCTGAATAAAATCACAATTAAAAACCGTTATCCCCTTCCTCTCATCTCTGAACTGTTTGATCAACTAAAAGGGGCTTGTCTTTTCACCAAGTTGGATCTTCGTGGGGCTTATAATTTAATTCGTGTCAGAGAGGGAGATGAATGGAAGACCGCGTTTAACACCCGGGACGGGCATTACGAATATCTTGTCATGCCTTTCGGTCTCTGTAACGCCCCCGCGGTCTTCCAAGAATTTGTGAATGACATTTTCAGAGATTTACTGGGCCAGTATGTGGTGGTGTACCTGGACGATATTCTTATTTTTTCCAAAAATCTTGCTCAACATCGTCTTCAAGTTCAAGAAGTACTTTCTCGTCTTCGAAAGAACAATCTGTTTGCCAAGTTGGAGAAGTGTTCCTTTGAAGTTTCTTCCATTTCCTTCCTAGGATACATCATTTCCCAACAAGGCTTCAGGATGGATCCAGCCAAGGTTTCAGCGATTCAAGATTGGCCTCTCCCCACCAGTGTCAAGGCTGTTCAAAGATTCATCGGCTTTGCTAATTATTACAGACAGTTTATTAAAGGTTTTTCTTCTAAAATTGCTCCAATCCTTGCTCTTATTCAGAAAGGGGGTAAACCACAACATTGGCCTCCTCTAGCCTTGGAAGCCTTCAAGTCCCTTAAAGCATCCTTTTCTTCTGCCCCAATCCTCAGGCACCCTGAACCTCTCCAACCTTTCTTCATTGAAGTAGATGCCTCGGATATCGGAGCAGGAGCAATTTTATCCCAAAGATCCTCTGCCGATGGTAAACTGCATCCGTGTGCCTTCTTTTCCAAAAAATTTTCCTCCTCCGAAAGGAATTATGATGTTGGAAACCGTGAGTTACTGGCCGTCAAACTTGCTCTGGACGAGTGGAGACACTTTCTTGAAGGATCATCGATCCCTGTGACCATCTTCACTGACCACAAAAATCTTGAATATATTCAGACCCTTAAGCGCCTCAATCCTCGACAAGCCAGGTGGGCATTGTTCTTCTCACGTTTTAACTTCATCTTAACTTTTCGTCCTGGTTCAAGAAACAAGAAAGCGGATGCCCTTTCCAGAAGTTTTGTTCCTGAAGATCCCATCTCCGAAGACCCTGAATCCATTGTGCCTCCTACAAAAATCATCGCTGCTCTTTTTCCATCCTTGGCCTCCCAGTTGTTGTCTGTTCAATCTTCTGCTCCTGAAGGAACCCCTCCTGGTGTTGCCTTTGTTCCTCCTGAACTCCGTCATTCCATGTTGGTCCAGTCCCACAGCTCCAAGCAGGCCGGGCATCCTGGAGTCAAGAAAACCACAGAACTTCTGTCTCGTCTTGTATGGTGGCCTTCCCTAAGAAAGGATGTTAAAGACTTTGTTTCCTCTTGCTCTGTGTGTGCTGTATCCAAATCTGGACGTTCCCCTCCCAAAGGGTTACTCTTACCACTACCCATTCCCTCCCGCCCATGGACTTCATCGTGGACCTCCCTAACTCCTCTGGCTACACTGTTATTTGGGTGGTGATTGACAGATTCACTAAAGTTGCACACTTTACTCCTCTTCGAAAACTTCCCTCTGCTCCTGAACTTTCTTCATTATTCATCAAACACATTTTTCGCCTCCATGGTTTCCCTGCCGAAATTGTCTCTGATCGTGGTTCCCAATTCGTTTCTAAGTTCTGGAGATCCCTGTGTAAAGCCCTTGGTGTCTCTCTTCAATTTTCATCTTCATACCATCCCCAGTCTAATGGAGCAGCAGAAAGGGTTAACCAGGCCCTTGAACAATTTCTTCGATGCCATGTATCACTGTGCCAAGATGACTGGGCGGACCTGCTTCCATGGGCAGAATTCACACATAACAATGCATTACACATTTCTTCCGAAAAGTCCCCTTTTTTCTGTATGTACGGTCTTAACCCTTTGGCTTTTCCCCAGGATTTATTACTTACCAATGTCCCTGCCGCCAACGACCAAGCTGCCCACATGTCAGCCATTTGGCACGCCACGGTCCTCAATCTGGAAAAAAGTTCCCTGGTCCAGAAAAGGTTCGCGGATCAAAGAAGAATCCCTTCTCCTTTGTACGCACCTGGCGATAAGGTTTGGCTATCCACCCGAAACATCCATCTTAAAGTCCCCTCTCCGAAGCTTGGTCCCAAATTTATCGGTCCCTTTTCCATCTCTGAGATCATCAACCCGGTGGCTGTTCGTCTACAACTTCCCTCAGAGATGCGGATTCCTAATGCATTCCATGTCTCCTTGCTCAAACCTGCAGGTACTTCTTCTTCTTCTTCTTCTTCTTCTTCTTCTTCCTCAGCTCCTGTCTTGGTGGATGGACATCAGGAATTCGAGGTTAAAAGAATCCAGGATTCTCGGATTTCGAGGGGCACCCTACAATACCTCATTGAGTGGAAGGGGTTCGGCCCGGAGGAGTGCTCCTGGGTAAGAAATTCAGACGTCCACGCCCCTACCCTGGTCCAAAAATTCCACCGGCAATTTCCTTCCAACCCAGGTGGTCCGGAGGCCCCCCCTAGGGGGGGGGTACTGTAATGGAATCTGGCACGGATAACCAAGATGGCGTCCAAGATGGTGGCTCCCTGGGTCTTCACGGACGCAGACGGATGATGTCAGCTTCTTCCCACACCCTGATTGGTCGCCGGCGACGGAATGGGCGTCGGCGTCAATAATGGGCGCCGGCGTCCGTCGCACACGTCAGCGCGTCAGTCGCCGACGTCAGCGCGTCCGCGCACACGTCATGACGCCGATGCGTCCGAAATTGGCGCCAAACTTGGGCCTTTATAAGGGAACTCCGGACTGTAACCTGTGCCCAATTATAGGTTTAGTTTTCTTCTCCTGGGTGTGATCCATTGTGAACTTCTTGTCTATTGTGTACCGACCCTTGCCTGGAATTCTCGACTTCGAACCTCTTCTGCCTGGACTGATCTTGTTGCCTGTTTTTGACCATTCTTCTGTCTCATCCTCTACTGTACTGCGAACTTGGACATTGTTATTTTCCTCCCTTGGTCCTCACTACTCCTGAGGCCTTCGGCCTTACAATGAGCACAAGTCACATGGCTAAGGGCACCTGGAATACTAAGAACATGTCTAACTCCATGTATAATTCCAAAATTTAAAAAAAAAAATCTGTTTTGTAAATCAGATTCAATGCAGGATTTTGCTGGTGGAGCACTACTAATTAATGCATTTTGTAAATAAACATGTTTTTCCATGACAGAATACGATTTAAGAATATTGTTTAAAGATACTTAAAACTGAGTATAATCCAAAAAACACAAAGTAGCGCTACACACACACTCTCACCGCTCTTTGCAGCGTCGGGTGCCGTCTGTGACCCTGTCTGCCCAGGTCTGGTTCACGTGCAAGAAAATACTTCAGCAGCACTCCGATTATGGTGAAAAAATTGGTACTTTATTTGTGCCTCAAGCTAAGCGACGTTTCGAGCTTTTCCAGCCCTTTATCAAGCTTGCTAAAGGGCTGGAAAAGCTTGAAACGTCGCTTAGCTTGAGGCACGAATAAAGTACCAATTTTTTCACCATAATCGGAGTGCTGCTGAAGTATTTTCTTGTACGTAAAACTGAGTATAATTTACTCCTATTTGAGTTTTCTATTGAGAAGGCACCACTCATCATTGTGAAATTAAAGCAGTGGAATGTAAAGAATATTCAAAACATTGTTTTCAGCCAGCGACAGCCTACTACAATGCATCAATAAAATGCTAAGCAAATTCCACTGCTTTGTGCCTATGGCTAGAAGATAAGAAAGCACAACTGCTATAAAGAAGGCAGTAGAGAGTATCCAAAGGTATGTGTGAGGCAGAGTTTTTCCTTTCTTGCATTGGTTTCATACAATTTTTGTAATGCTCCCCACCTGTGCCTTCTTCACTGTAATACATTAGTTTAATAGGAAACCAAGGTGCAGAATTGCCTAACTCAGATGTTTGTGCTCCTGCATGCCAACCAAAAGAACAAGCTTTTCACACATCTGGTCTTTGTAGGCAGAAATCTCTAAATTGATTGGAGGGTCATAAGCAGAATGAAATGACAGCTATTGTGATTTCTATCAGTAACAAACATAGTAATTGTAATCACAGTGATTACAGTCTGAGATCTTCACTCAGAAAACTATTGAGAAGATGATACAGACATTTATTCATACTGCCAGACAGATCCTCTTTGCAAAGATGGTTCACTGAGCAGATCTGGGAATGATTATAATAATACATATTATTTATTATTCTTACATATTTATAAAGCACCAACATATACCACAGCTCTGTACACATATTTTTTGAAGAATAAGAACGAGACCAACTCTCTTCTTTCAAGCTAAGAGAGCAATCAAATGCAAAACACTTCCTGCATAAACGAGAGAGAGAAAAAGAGAGTAATTGGTACTTCGCATATCAGGCCAAAGATTCATTGCTGTATCTCCAGATGTGTTCTGACGAAAGGGAAATTCCATATGTCTGACGTTAACCTTTTTTGAACACGTAGCCAAACACCATTCCAGTTAAGACAGATCATACAATTTTGAGTAGAGCTGGTTATTTGCTGTAAGGGGTCTGTATAACGCCATTAACGGTAGCTGTGACACCAGGGCAGCTCATGGTCAACACCCTAAAAGATGATCCCTTTCTGATGGTGTTATTAGTTACAGTTCAGCAGAAACAGCGTGTATAGCTCATGACTGACAGACAGAAGAATATTGGAAGCCTTCAGGGGCAGGAGGCCAGATCCCACGCTCACTACCCTTTGCTTAAGGTAAACATGGTGAGAATTAAATTGATTGCAGAGCACAAAAGAGATATTGAAATGTCACTGCTTTCTCTTCACATCTGTGATGAATAAACGCATGGTTGATTCATTCTGTGGAACAAAATACCAATGCAAACATGGTTTGGGGGGGGGGCCTTGTTATATGGATTATGCATTATTATTATTTTTTGTGTAAGTAGATGCATGATATGACAATACTGAACCAGAAACATAACGCAAAAATGTAGCTATTCAGACCTGTTGTGGGATTTTCAAACTTGCCCCACTTGCTACTCAGTCATGACATGTTTTGCCCAAAACATGGGCCTTTTCTACTGATTGAAAATCTATCTCAGAGTGTCATAAAGGAGCCTTGTATTTAACGTCCACCTTCAGCTCTAACCTCCAATTATGTGGATTGTCAAATCAAGGCTATTTAAATGTGAGTGACTCAATACAGATATCATGATTCACCTTTCTCTTGAATGTCACTTCTTGTTTTGCTGCTACAATCCCTTACTTACTCGTAATACATTCATTTTAAATTAGGCTCCCAGGAAACAAACCAGGAATCAATTCTAAACTGCAATCCATCATGAAGAGATTTGGCTTGGCATTCATAAACAGTCTATTTAATATTCATATTCTTTCTATATAATTCAGTTTGCCGTATAAAATGTATGGATTTCTTCTTGTGGATTAATTACAGTACATTTGCCCTTTTGCAATAAATATTAAATTTAAGCAGCAAATCTAAATGATTCCATTTGATTATTTACTATTGGGTTGATTCACATCCTATGGCAAATGGGCTATTACACTGAAATTACTCAAGCTATTTAATTTTCTCAGTATATGTATTATAGTAGTACTTTTTATTTTGTGCACTCCAAGATATGTAGGGCAGTGAATTTTAGGGATCATGTAACTATGGGTGTTTCTCCAGTGGCATTTGTGACTTCATCATTTCAAATGAAACTAAATATAATCAGAACAAAAGACCAAATCCCACTTGAGTGATAAAACATGTATCACAGATTTCATAGTAAAATACTAAAACTGGATTCAAATACTTTAGTAAAGATTAGTTTAGGGGGTGAATCTGACCCTTTTCTCATAGCGGCAAAGAATTTGTAAAATGCATTGAAGTCTGTAGGCGACAATTTTTTTTGATGCACGACAATTTTTACCCGTTGGAGTCTTTTTCGTGGCGAAACCTGGTGAAAATTTTTACTCATCACTAGTGAAGATACAATGATATTCTGCTGATCAAAATACATGCAATTTAAGGGACACTGTTTTTTTTTTTTATTGGATTATGTACCGTCAAGAAATATATGCAGAAACATCTTCAGGTTCAAAAATAAAGTTACACTTAAAGGGGCCGTATGCTCCCTTGTTTACATGAGTGCAATGAATTGTGCTGAACATACTATAACTCCCTATTGTTTTAATCATAATAATTGTTTTTTGTTATTTCTTGAACTAAATCAGGTAAACTGGAAGGACTCCATGTTTGGTTCTTGCATGGTAGATGATGAGATTACCAGTATACAATCCTTCACTTTACCCTTTATCATAACAGTTTTGTTAGAAGGTCACTTCATGTAGGAGAATTATCTGTCCACTGGTAATTTATGGTTTACCTTGCAAGGACGGAGTAGCTTCAGTTTCACAGTTTGCCCTGTTTTAGGGATATCTTGCCCATTTAACAGTCAATAATAGATTAAAAAAATATAGTCGTGCCTCTTAAAGTATATACTTCAGGTTTGTAATAAATATTGACAAAAAAAGTTTTAACTGCTTTTACTTGTAAAGAAAAATACTTTTCTATAATTTGATGATTCCTAAACATTGAAGTGACATAATGAGGGACACTAACTCCTCCCTTCTGGGTGACAACATGAGAAATGTAATAGCTCAGTGTTGTTTTGCCCCATTAGGCAAAATGCTGTCAAATTGCTTATACTATTTATGTTAATGAACCAATGGAACTGCGATCAACCTTAAATTATTAGTGCCAAGGATGGGTCCACTAGGGATAATAATCATTTGCCTTTAAATATAGGACTCATCTACTGTATCTACTAAGAACAGCTGTTTGATAGAGCAGCAGCTACTTATTTAGTTTCCATACTAAGTGATTAACAATTAAAATGATATGCTTCGGGCAGCATTAAAGATATTATATGTGGCAAGCAGTTGTTTGGTTGGCACCAAGCCGAATTTACAGACCAAAGCGTCATCATGCTTTAAATTACAGAGGGATTAGATATAGTTGTAGCAACACCCAATATAAGAAGCGGGGGCATGAGGTGACGGAGATACACTAACAGGTGCATCTTCAGAAATATAAAATATGGTAGGCATCAGAATAAAATTAGGTTTTAAATGTCTCAAGTCAAGGCACGTGTAAGGGGCTGAATCATTTGGAAAAAGGGCACCCCAATATAATATTAATGTGTAAATCCATGCACATTTCTTTGACTAAAATCCAAAACATTGTGCTTCATTTTAGTTGTCCAAAATTACAGGTATGGGATTCGTTATCCAGAAACCTGTTACGCAGAAAGCTCCAAATTATTCTCCTATAGTAAATAATCTTAATTTTCTTTCCTTTTTCTCTTTTTAATAATAAAACTGTAGCTTATACTTGATGGTAACTAAACTGCATGAATCCCTATTGGTAGCAAAACAATCCTATTGGATTTATTTCAAGTTTCAGTGATTTTCTGCAGTCTTAAGGTATGGGGATTCGAATTACGGAAATCCCCAGATCCCAAGAATTCTTATACCTGTACATTATTTTACCCAAATCATCCAAAATTAAAAAATAAAGTAAATAATGGTGTCATTATCAAACATGCAGTCTACATATAATTACTGACCAATGCTCTAGGTAAATAGGGCCCTGCTTCTTAAGAGCTTATATTTAAATTGTTTAGGAGATTTAAAAAAAAAAAGCAATAACCTATTTACAGTACAGTAAGTACAAAATTCTGCATCATTTCTAAAATTATTGTTTGGTGATGCTTTTGGAAGCAAGTCTGGCCATATATGATGATTTCGGTTGTATTTTATTTGTCCAAGAAGTTCCTCTTCAGTTTCTTATCACCCAGCAACATGGTGCCTTGTCAGATGAAATTTTAAGTTTGGACAAATCATCTGTTGCGTGATGGTTTTTTGAAACCAACCCCACTGCCAACTATTGGGTTTTATGGTAGAATTCAGCCAAATTTCCCAGAACGTGGACATGTATGACAAACGTTATGATCGTGGCACATATGTCCATCAGCATATTGTCCATCATATAAAATTAAGTAAACTGACTGTCACCCCAGGCATTTGCTCCTCCAGTGTATTTCTGCCAGCAGAGGAACATCACTGCTCAGGCTTCCCACCTAGACTTCAATGCCTCAAATGCATGTTTTTGGCCTTGAAATTTGATTCTCACCTCTGGTAACAGGCATTTGTCATTGACTTTAATGGCAGACAGACTGAGTGGTGACAGGCTTGCCTGTGTCAAATGCCTGGTGTTGGTGTATCATGGACCTAAGAATTTATGAGCACACACAAAACAAATGCAATACATAAAATATGGCTGAACACTGCAGAACACATAGCAAAAAGATTTCTGAAATAAAAGAAGGCAGTTATATGTTTGAGTAGTAAAAATGTCTTTTATGTCATTTAAGATGAATAAGTTTATTTTTTTTATGTTTCTGCTCCTTTTACAATAAGCAGAATTATCTTATTGTCCTTTGGAATAGAATTGTTGCCAGTATTGCCTGCTGAGTAACTGACATACATTTGCTTGAATCTGCTGTGTATACACAAATCCTTTTCTGTGCCTTTGCCATTATGTGTTCACTATGTATTTCTGTGTTCATCAGATCCTCAACTTTGCAAATAGAAAAGATGAAATTCAAGTGCTAGTTAAAGCCCAGGTACTGAAAGACAATTAACTATTTATTTCCTGGTATTAATGTATATTAGTGATGGGCGAATTTGCGGTGAATTCCAGTTCACAAAAGCGCCGCAAAAATACGCCGGCGTAAAAAAAAATGGACACTGGTGTCAGTTTTTTTGGACGCCGGCACAATTTCGTTAAAAAATGGACGCCGGCGCCGTTTTGCAAATTTTTTGTTGTTTCGCGAATTTCGCAGGAAATTCATGAATTTTTCGGCGAAGCGAAACGCCCCAAATTTGCCCATCACTAATGTAAATAGCACTGACATATTTCTTCAGCACTTTCCAGAGATTATACATCATTTACATACCTATGGGTTACCCAGTAAGGTAGGAACGATTACCATGGATCAATGTTCCCTAATTTCTTCTTGGCTGTGTTTGCAAAAAAAAATATTTTGTGTGCGTGTCCGTCGTTTTTTAAAAACCATGTGTTTATGTCACAATTAATACAATGGGTTGTGTTTTCACACAAAATTCTTTGCACTACAATTGGTTGTGTGTGCTGATCTTAAAATCTGTGTGTCCGAGCAACTTTAGAGGAACATTGCCATGGATGTTTGTATACAGGCCAAATAGAGCATAGGTCGGAAATTGTTCAGATTTACTCCATGTGCCATATCCCTCAAGAGATACTTTGATCCTTCCACAGTTCAAAGATGACATAGCCACAAATTATCACATCAGTTGTTTGTATCTAAATCACCATTTATTGCTTTAAACCTTTTGTAAGGTTAGAAAAGGTAAAACTATCTTATAATATTACATTGAATTGGTACTATTTTCCTTGTGTAAACAGGCCTGGACTGGCAATCTATACACTGTGACAGATACCAGGGGTGGCTGTAAGATGCCATAGACAGTGACCATGGGCCTATTCGCTAGCATTTGAATGTCTATAGGAAGCTGTGCTGATCCTATTGGACCATTTTTAATCAATTCAGATTTTTTGGTAGTAATTGTCCAACAAAAACTTACATTTTACAGGTTTTTGTATCTGTATTCGGAATATTCATGCTTTTTAAAGTCTGGTCTTTTAATAAATGCCATTACATTTGTGGTTTTAGAGAAAGTGAGTTTATTTGTGGGTCCCAAAACCTCTAAAACCATTAAAATTAGATTGTTTATAAATGGGCCTCCCCATGTTGTGCCTGCAGGTGGGTTCTATGAGCCTCTGGTTACCTAAAATCCCATGGTCTATTTTCAGTCTCATTCCAGACCTGATTAGGCTGCTATGTTTTGATATAAGAGAAGATAGGGATTTCAGACCACTGCTTCTTTTTTGGGTAGAATTAACTAGAATTGAATAAATGGAAGCAGGCAGACATGGGTCACATTTTTTTTCAAATACCACTGTCTTTCATTAAACCATGTGCATTGTTTTGGGAAAATCAAACAAAATACAATCATTTTGTGTCCCATTATAAACTATGATGACTACTGTTAGCGCCAATGCACATACACGACAGTTTTTAGATTCAGGGAATGAAAACACCATAATGCCTCTTTCTAGATCTCTGGTAAGACCTCAAAATGGATATGCAGTGCAGTCCATTGAGAGGGCATGAATAAGTTGGAAAGGGAGCAGAGAATGAAAAGAAGGTTGAAGAGATTATGTGTGTGTGTGTGTGTGTGTGTGTGTATATCTATATATATATATATATATATATATCTATATATCTATATATATATATCCTGGAAAAAAGGCGAGCACTCAGAGGTGCAAAAAATTGGTGAAATTTATTGAAAATAAATAACTGATGTTTCGGTAATCCTATAGCCTTTCACTTTGAGAAAAGATTTAGGATTAGCCGAAACATGAGTTATTTATTTTCAATAAATTTCACCGATTTTTTGCATCTTAAGACCTGTGAGTACTCGCCTTTTTCCAGGATATCTTACTCACTTTGCTGATAGCACCCAGGCACCAAACACTTTTCTTACGAGTAGTGCCGGCCCAACATGGACGTTTTATATATATATATATATATCTATATATATATATATATATATATATATATATATATATATATATATATATATATATATATATATATATATATATATATATATATATATTGATACCAAGAGATGGTTAAATAGAAAACAGATGCAGAATGCTCAACATTTAGGTCCTATTCCGGGACCTTCATCATGAGTATGTAAACATGTTTTTGTTTTGTTACTTGTTTATACTCTCATGATGAAGGTGCCGGTATAGGACCTAAATGTCAAGCATTCGGCATGTGTTTTCTGTTTAAACTCTTAGTATTTATTCAAATCTTTTTTATATCTAACATGCAACATAAAACCATAGATGGACTCAACTTAAATTGTTCAGATTCCTCTTAATTTGTAGCTGATTTTTAAAACATGTCTTCATAAAGGCACCTATAATACCTTACTCTCTCAAGATATCATGCTTCTTGGGCAAGACCTTCTTGCAAAAAAAGTTATTTCTCTTTCTAAACAACTGCATCTCATATTTAATTTTTCATTGTCTTTCATTGTGACAGATATTGAACAATCGTTGACAGCTAAAAATTGTGTTCTGACTTCCACTAAACTTGGCTACCATAAAAACAAATTATAGCGACTCTTGATGGCATGAACAATTGAAGTTGTAGAGTGGAAACAATACACTCATCCATCATGTTTAAAGTCTGCTTAAAAAATACTGTCTAGGTTTATGATTATCCAGAGAAAAGCAACAAACCTCATATGTTACGGTCTTCAAATTTGACATAGAAGGAGAAAAAAAAAAGATTTTCTGATCCGAAAAAAAACTTAAATACGGTTTCCTCTTTAGCCACAGATATAAAAGTCATCAACATATCTTAAACCTTTTTCCTTTTTTTTACCATGATGTTTTTAATATGTAGTAAGAAAAGTGAAGTTTTACTCTGAGATATGTGTTACGGCAGAGTACTACTGCAATTTACTTTTCTTTTACTATTCTGATGTATAGTCTGAACATGTGAACGGGGAAATTAATCACACAGTGTACGGTTCAGTTAAATTTAAATCTTGATTGGCTGTGTGCCATTGGCTTTGGCTCTCAGTATATAACGTATTGGCAAACACTGGAATGGTTGGTGGAAAAGTGAGGACAGCCACAGGTGGCAGTTGATGATTTGACAATTTTATCCCCTTCATATGGTAATACATTTTGTTTCTCATTTACCATATCTTTAGGGTTTATATCCATTTATTTCTACATGCCTCTTCTAAACAGCAGTTATTCTGTTCCTATGTGTGATTCCCAACCTTCACTACCAGTAAGGACAGTAAAAAGATCAAGGATGTGAAGGAATTCAGTGGTGTAGCCTTCACAAAGTCATGAAATCCACATTACTGCCCAGCTGCAGTAACCCATAACAACCAAAAAGACTGACCAGCAAACATAACCCTATATTTTTCCAGGTTCCCTTTTGGACTATGCTCCACCACATATCACATAGCAACAGTGTGTATGGGAAGACTGAAGGTGCCAAATTTTAAAAACAAAAAATCCTATAACTAGACATAGTCAATGATATCCTCATATACAGTGAGCAAGCCGTGAACTTTATCTTCATCATATTTGTGGCCAATGCTGGAAGTGAAGCAGTGTGATTGTGTGGAGTGTGCAAAATTGTATCCATGCCCAAAAAAATCTAGCCACCCCCACATTTTAAACACAAACTACTTTTTTTTTTTTTAAAGGTAATTTTTAAAATCTTGCTCTAACCAAACAAAACAATAAACATGCTTGTTGAAGTGTCTCTGGGTTGAATGGAGAGTATTCAGGTTTGCAATGAGTGTTACAGATGCAGAAGAGGCACTAGGACCTGATTCCCACCAAAGACTCCATCATTTGTCAAATTTGCAGGCAATGCCTCTAGTCTTATATGTGAGCTTGATCATAGGTAGTACTGAGTTTAATAGATTTATCCAAGAGTCTTGTGGAGGGGGGGGACTTTTAAATTAACATTCTTTTAGCTTTAACTTGCATTGTTTGCATTTGACAAGGTACAAAAGGGCTGTGCTTATTGCCTTGTCTTTTAAACATAGTTACTAAATTGGACCAGTTATCAGTATGTATTTCTGAGCCAATTTTAAGCCAATGTCTAGGTCTGGAGACACTGATACAATACTTGCTACTATGCAGGAAGGTGCCAACCTAGAAAAAACTTGACCAGAGGTAAATAGTTAGGATCACCATATGGGGACCAAGGAATGTGCATTGATCAATTTTTTCTCGTTTGGATATTTCTGATACCAGGTACTGGGGGAAATACCTTATACTGGATTCAAAAAAGTGATGTATCTTATAGTTAAAGGACCAGTAACATCAAAAAAATTTAAAAAAAATTTGTTAGAATACATCGAAAAAAAAACACTAAGACAAATTAAACTTTCAAATCGCAAAGAATAACTTACCAAAACTCCGGTTGCGCTCCTATTCAGAAAACAATCAGGCTATCCATTGTGCGATGCTTGATTTCTCCTCCCTGCCTTCTTTATAGGAGATAGCCAGGGAGGAGAAATCGAGCCCGCATGATGGAACATCGCCGTGTCACCTTTTCTGAAGAGGAGCGCAAGCTTTGGTAAGTTATTTCTTAATAAAGACATTGCGAATTCGATGTATTCAAATGAATTTTTTAAAAGAAAATTTTAATGTTACTGGTCCTTTAAGGGACTGGAGCAGGACAGATAAGATATAGGACAAATAGACTACTGGATATTAGGATACTAAGGCAAGTTAGCATAGGTAGGATACTTAGGCAAAGCAAGTCAGAAGAAGTAAGAACTATGGCAAAGCTCAAATGTAAAAGCCAGGAAGTAAGGAAAAAATGTATTTAGGAAGGACAGTCATGATTGACTAGACCTAAGTAGCCAATGAGGCTGATGGGATGTGATACACATATTAAGGGGGGGGGGTCAAACTTCACAAGGAGCCTCACATCTGCCTTCCTGGCTCATTGGTTAGAGAAATGGCCTGGAGGCCTCGGGTTCAAGTGCCCGCAGAATTCCAAATTACATAGCTGCTGAACAAAGAACTGAATAGTTTAAAAAAAACATAAAAAATAAAAGAAGACAAAATCAAGTATACTGGTTGGCCAGTAAAAGGATAGAATTTACAAATTTTAGGTTGTATCAAATTTGATGACATCCTCCTTTCAAGTCCTCCTTAATAAGTAACAATAAGTGCATTATTAGAAATACAATTAACATAAATATAAAATTTAATTAAAATACAGATTAAGTGCTCAGTGTGAAGGAGACAAAAGGATTGCGGACCCTCCCGCGTAGGGCTTGCAGTCGAAATGGGAGGGTAACTTACAGACACAACTCAGAGGGATATTAAAGCGCTGTAGGTTACAGTGGGTGACAATGTCATATGACTGGCAGTTCCCAGTCCAGATGCTCCCAGAGGTAGTCTTTGAGTTTTATTTTAAAAACAATCTCTCCGGAGAGATTCAGGAATGGCATTCCAAATATAAGGAGTTGCAAGAGAGAAGGGTTATGATCTGTGAAACAGCAGTAGTAGTGAGAGGAGCGGAGGTTTCAGCCAGGAACATATGGAGAGACAAGAGATGAGATGTAGTTAGATGCAGAGGAATGAAGGGCTTTGAAGGTTATGAGAAGGAGTTTATAAGTTATTCTTTGTTTTATAGGAAGCCATGATAAGGACTTCAGCAGGGGAGGGGCCTGTACCCTTTTGGATGAGAGGAGGATAATTTTGGCAGCAGTGTTTAATACAGACTGTAGAGGGGAGAGATGGGTGTTAGGGAGGCCAGTTATAAGAAGATTACAGTAATCTAGTTGGGATAGTATGAGAGCATGCATGAGCGTCTTGGCTGTAGCAGGTGAAAGCAATTGACGGATTGTGGCAACAGGTTTTGACAGTGGTGTTAATAGTTTGAGGTGGCACTGGTTCATCCAATTTGAGATAGGATGAAATAAAAGGGGAACATGTTAGTAGGTTTGCCACATTTTCATAAAATTTGCACCGGTTGGTGGTGGGAGCGGAAACAAAAGGGGCGGGCTGTGATGTCAAAGGGAGTGTAGCCACGGCACATGATGGCCAGAAGGTGGCGAAAAGTAACATTTTGATTGGATTGGGGGCGGGCCAAGGGCTTTTGTTAGGGGTATTACAAATTTACCGGCAGCTACATTGCCCGGCTCCAGCCTTGGCATGTGTTTTACTGGCTAGGCCGGTAAAATATTGGCCGAGTGGCAACCCTACATGTGGGCAAGGGGCAGAGAAATGGGGAAAGTTTGTACAGTTACTTACTAGTGACATGACGAATATACAGTATCTCTTCTCTCACCCATAATGAGTCTGTTCTAATAATATTTCTTGTTAGTTTACAGATGTTTAAAAATTTGGTTCTCTTTAGGATGGAATAATACCGCTTTGGGAAATTTCCCTAAAGGTCACATTATGTGCACAGATACAATTACAATGACTTGTACTTAATAAGCAGCTTCACAGAGATCTTCAGTTTCTGCAATCAGCCCTCTCTTGAATAATGGATTTTTCCACTTGCTAGTTGTGTTTTTAATCTGTCAGGAAAATCTGAAACTAATCCTCACTCTGTTCTACCAGTGACTATAAACCAGTAAAATTAAGATATTTCACCTGATGGAAGTGAAACAGATCCAGACATTTTGCCAAGTGGGCTGAAGCCCTAACGTTATACAATGCAGAGAGAGAAGAAAATATCCTCCATATGTATTCTTTCAACCCAGCCCCTCATCATACGTCTTAGTGGGCCATAAGGGCTGTGAGATTGTGTTTTTCCTAAATAACCAAGTACATAACTGGATGGAACAAGCAGTAGTGATGGGCGAATTTATTCGCCAGGTGCGAATTTGCTGCGAATTTGCGTGATTCGCCGTCAGCGAATAAATTAGCGAAACGCCTGCGAAAATTTGCATCAAAAATTCACCGGCGTCAAAACATTTTTTTTAAAAAAAAAAACGGACGCCGGCGTCAAAAATTCGCGCCGTTTCGCAAATTTTTCGCCATTTCACGAATTTCGCAAATTCGCCCATCACTAACAAGCAGCCTAAAAGTGCACATTTGATTATTACACAAGAGACCATTGTTAAGTCAGTGCAATTGTATCTTTTGTGCTGTGTATAAAACCAAACATACCTGAATGCAGACCTGCTGCAGATGTTTATGCTGAGACGTTTTGGAAACTCTAGCCAATTTCCCCTAAATCCATCTTACTTCATCTGCTGCATCGGAGAAACACTTTTTGTGGGACACCTGTCTGATCAGTGTGCAATTCATCTGGGGATAGGTCTAATGATAAAAACATGGTTCCTGCCTTTACGGAAAACAATGATCTTAAAACCATGTGGAATGTTCAAATAGCTTCCAAACTCTTCAGGAAAGAGATGTTTTGGGAGTAGAAGGGATTCGGTGAGTATAATGTTGCAATTAGAATTGGAGAGAACATTTTGATGTCAATGTTGAGGCACAGAAAAAGTATCGTTTGGTGCAATGCAATTAATTTTAATTGTCCGCTTGCAGCTGTGTTAACTGGAAGCAAGACGTTAACCCTTTGCAAACATGGGGCCGGTACTTATTACCTTGTAGCTTATTAGAGTTCAATTATGCCACGTGTTTTATTTTTAAAACAAAGTTTGTTATAAAAAAAATTATTTTTGTTTTTCTGCTAAAAAAGAAAAAAATCACATTGAGTATGTCCTTAAGCCTCAAACACCTACACAGCATATTTCTTATGCTGTGTAAAACAAAATTTGCTGAAAAAATGGAACAAACCGCTGTGTAAAATTGATGGCGACGATGTGTGTAATTTTACCCCATGTGAATGCCAGATTTGATGCTGTAATTTGCTTTCAACGCATTTACGCCATTTTACTTTGTGAAGTGTGGTGATGTGTGGTGTATTATACCACTGTTTTTTACACAACATAATAAATATGCCCCATAGTGTCTGTACATTATTGTAGTCTAAGTGCCCATGTGAACACCGAGCACTTGCACCCACAGTACTGCCTTGAAATAACGCTGAATATTTATTCTCATTTAGCAAAAATGAACCAGCTTATCCTGTTTAGATTAACTGCATGCAAGCTGTGGAGTACAGGGCACACAAATGCAAGGGAGCCTTGAAACACCTATACATGCAACTGATTTTCACCCAATAAATCACATTCTAATACAGTTTTATAGGTGCAAACCAAGCCATGCCAGTCGCACCCACAAAACCAGTGCCTTGAGTTGAGTGGGATTTATGTTGATACTAATCAATGTCTATGTTGGTATTACACAAAAGTTGTGTTAAACACTATTTTATGTGCACCCCAATCACAGTGGAATTCTGGGGAAAAAAAGATGTGTTGTGGGTTAAAAAACATGGTTATATGCATACACTGGTCACTTGCGTTAGTGAGCAAGCAATTTTACACAAAACATTGGGTAAGCTGTAACTTTCACACCTAACGCCAAGCTTAAATGTACTCTCTGCTCAAAAACGGTATTTTTGTGTATGGAAAGAGAGTGTAATACTAAGTAACTTTCTAGTGTACCTGAATTAATAATGTTCAGTCATTTTAAAGTTATTTGCAAATGTATTTGCTGTTAAAAGCAGTATATATTTGGACTGCACATTCTCTAATCAGGGAATGTAAAATTGGTTGCTAATGCAAAATCTGTTCGCAATTTATGCGCAATGTGTATAAATGTTTGCAAGGTGAGTAGGGATGGGCGAATTTTGCCGCTGGCGAAATGTCGCCGACGCCCATTAAAGTCTATAGGGGCAAATTCACTAAGATGCGAAGTTGCGCCAGGCGCAACTTTGCCGCACTTCGCCGCACTTCGCCAGGCGTAGTTTCGCCAGCTAAAAGGTAGCGTTCAGTACACTGCGCAAGTTAGTGAATTTGCGTAGTTTCGTCGCTAGCGAAAATTCACCTGGCGTAAGGGTGCGAAGTAACACTAGCAAAACTACGCCAGCGTTCGTTTTTCGAATTTGCGCAGCAGCGAAAATGCCAAACGCTAGCGAATTAACGCTAGCGTTCGGCGCTTCGCGGCTTAGTGAATTTGCACCTATGGGTGTCAAAAAAATGTCGTTGCGAAATTTTTTTTGACGCGCGTCTTTTTTTTTGAGGCACGCCACCAAACAAGTCTACGGGCATCATTTTTGCGGCGAAACAAGGTGAAAAATTCGCCCATCCCTAAAGGTGCCGGGCCAGTGCAATTTTATGCTGATAGAAACACCGGCCCAGAGTCAGGTAAGTAGAGACAATCACAGTAGATACAATTGTACTTTATACAATGAAGTATAAAATGACTTTCCTTATCTAAAAAGCGTTTACGTTTGCTCCAAAAGTATACGCCACCTTCAAGCACGTGTTAAAGGTTTGCAATGTGCAATTAAGATTCACAATGCAATAAAATTCTAATGAAGACTATTACAATGCAACATGTGAATTTGTTCTCTTTGCAAATGCGATTACATTTCCCCATTAGGCTCATAGTATACATGCTGAGCACAGGCACAGGTATTGTGTTTATGTGCATTTTTGGCAGCTTTTAAATGTAACCTTCTATTCTATTGTCTTCAGAATGTGTGCTAATCGCAAGAAAATGCTGCATGCTGTGTCTAAAAATGGAATATAACGCAAATGGAATAAAACACCTCTGAATGCTCGCCAAGCATGATATAATGGAATCAGTTGGCTAATGAGTTTAGGTGCACTCAAACCTGCATCTCACACATAAGACATGAAATGTATCTAAAAAAACACCTGTGTGTAAATCCTTGTAATTGGCTTAAAATATTTATGACAGTAATTCATCAAACCACGAATTTGCAATTGTCTGAATGGCATTTTTCTATTCTACTCAATTAGAAAAAAGAATTTCCACCATCATATGAACACTGACGAAATAGAATTTATAAATCCAGCCTTACCCAAACTTTAGATTGGTGCAAGCTTTACTGACTTGTATGGTGAAACAGGTACAGGTATAGGATCCCTTATCCGGAAAACCCAATATCCAGAAAGCTCCGATAGACTCCATTTTATCCAAATAATCCAAATTTGGATTTTGGAATTCTTTTTCTGTGTAATAATAAATCAGTAGCTTGTACTTGATCCCAACTAAGATATAATTAATCCTTATTGGAAGCAAAAGCAGCCTATTGGGTTTATTTAATGTTTAAATGAATTTCTAGTACACTTAAGGCATGAAGACCCAAATTACGGAAAGATCCGTTATCCGGAAAACCCCAGGTCCCGATCATTCTGGATAACAGGTCCCATGCCTGTATGTACGCCAAATTCTAGTTCATGATATCGATTGATGCTTTTGTGATTGTCACCTTTTTCTAACTGAATAACCCAAATTAACTCCAATAATATTTCCTAATCCTGTTTTAGTTTTGTGACATTTCTGTTTTTTTAGAAGTCAGAACCAGAGAACAGAAAGGACTTTTGACTGCAATTCCATTTTCAATAACTTTAAAACTCTTAAAATCCTTAATTAATGTATATTGGAAAGTGAGTTAGAATTCAATTTTCTTTTATTAAAAAACTGTTTTTGGGTGAGTACTACTTTACGACAACTGTGGTACAAATCACAATACATCCATTTGCAGACATAACTTTAGTGTGAGTTTGTAGGTCACAAAGAAATGTAAATTGATTTTAAGTCTGTGGATGTGAATGCTCAGGGTCCTCGCAGATTTCAGTGGAAAGAACAAATTGCTCAGGTTATAACAAGGCAATGCTGGTATCAGAAATTTCTGTCCCACAAATAAGCCCGAAGTTGCTGCTCAATGCTCAAGGATTCCTGCAATTCTTTTTCTATGAGCATTTTAGTTGAGGAGAGATGTTCCTCTTTCTCAGGAAAGCCTAAACTTTCCATTTACATGTAATAGCCAAAATCCAGCAGCCCTCCATACTGCCATACTTCCCCCCTCTCAATCTCAGCTCACCCCGAGCTTGCTAGCAAATAACTCTTTCTTTATTATGCCTCAGGTCAGCATATTCCAGAGAATAAACCATCTCAGCACCGGGAGTAGGAGAGGAACCAGGGGGAATTATATCTGTAGACTCTTCCCCAGTTCCTAGCTTATGGTTCATAAACACACAAGTCTGATACATGGGAAGTGAGTTATTTTGTTTTGGTTAAATTCTTTCTATAAAACATTGCAATTCAGGGAAAAATTCCTTTAAAAAGTATAAGTGACAAAACAACTGAGACACATTGCTCCCATAATGAAGTTTGCCCGAGGTATTTACAGTTTAGATAAGCAAAGAAAGGCTTGTTACACATCTGTTTCATATAATAAGCACATACATCCCCAGATAGCATAGTGCCTATATAGAGCTGCGAGTCTAACGCTTCCCGTTATGCCAAGTTAATTATGCCCAGTGGTAGCTTAAAATCTAATGCATGCAGCCTATAGCAGGAAAATAAGATTTGCAGCTCATAAACTGACACCATTCAACATTTCCAAACAGATGACACAGCATAAGAGGACATCTTGCACTGGGATCAGAAAAGCTTCGGGACTGCGTTTTGAGATAAAGGTTTAAAACCAGATACCCCTGTGGTATATATAATACATATATAAATTGGAATGGCCTTCACTGAGGACTTTAAATATATATATTACATAATCTGCACATTTGGCAAGGTCACCAATCAAGCAAACCTTTCACCAATATGCCCACCCTGAGGTGGACAATATTTAGCTGGTTCAATCGTTTGGCCCTCAGACCAACAATCGATCATAATTGCCGGTACAGACCAGCAGGGCAAGGGCCACATCAATGCACAGACCTGAAATCAAACCTGCCCAATCAATATCTGGTGGATATTTGATAAAAACAATAATAAACTCTTCTTAAAGCTTTATTGACACATTTGATTTATACTTTGCACTTGACACATTGGCAGTCAAAAAATAGTTGTAGTTGTTGTGTATACGCTAAGTGAACTCATTATCATTATGATAATAGTCCAGTAATGGTATTTTCCATTTCACTATGAACAGCAAAGGAGTCGGTAAAACCAGGGACACATAATTATCCCACTGGTAAATGCCAATTCCTACTATTCCTCTTTGAATTCTATATAGTTTCTCATACCTGTACTCAGGTCTTACTAGTGGTGTATGTTTTTCAGATAAGCATTCAGCAACACAGGTTGATCATTAAGTAAGTGGGAAATTCTGTTGCTCTGGAGATACCTTTAAGGCTGTCTGCAGGAATCAAACATTGCAATTGAAAGTTAGCTGGGGAAAAAAGCTCTAATCATATCCCCTCGCTATGTCCCTGTATATTAGAGAGCACCCTCACAATGTCAGACACTAAGGGGCAAATTTACTAAAGGGCGAATTGACTAATGTTGGCGAAAATTCTCCAGCATGACGTCATTTCGTAACTTCGCTAGCAAAGGAGATAGACTCTAGCAGTGATTCGCTCCCTTATGCCTGGCGAAGTTGCGATCTGGCAAATGGACTTAACTATGCAAATTCACTAAGATGCGGATTTTACTGAACGTTACCTCTTGTGCCAGACTTGTCTTCGTCACCTCAGACCAGGCGAAGTGAAATAGACTAAAAAGTGGACTTCCTCAAAAAATCTTTAACTTCCCATCGTATGCAAATCAGGCAAAGCTAACGACATTTCAATTCACTTGCCGCAGTAACGCTAGCGCTATTTCGCCAGCATTTGACGCCCTTGACGCAGCTTTGGTTTTTAATGAATTAACTTTGTCCTGGTGAATGTACGCCTGCCGAAGTTTTGCGATGTGAGTGAAGCCGTCACTGGCGAATTTTCGGAATTTGACCCTACAGGTGGGGTGCTGATGAGTGGCCAATTACAGTCATTGGTTTTTACACCTGACTTATTGAAGACATTTTGGAGTCTATTACAGGGCTCACAGCTGACACTGTAAAGATTGTTTGGGAGAATGTCTCTTCAGACAGACTGACTACAAGCACAAGGACAACACACAAATTCAAGGGGGTCTCCCCCTCAAGACCTTCATGCATGGCCATAACCAGTGAAGGTACCTCCATGATGCAAACCATGATGCACTCTTTTTGGGATTGTGAATTTGTACAGGCCCTGCTTTATACCCTGGAACATGAACTCAGAGACTGTGTGCCCAGGAACTTCCTTACTCACCATGTGGTGTTGTATGGATTGTCCCAAGGCACCTATACTGAAGGGGCAATTCTGGAAGCCTGGTGGCTTATGAACTGTTTTAAAGGGACACTGTCATGGGAAAAAGTGTTTTTATTGAAAACACATCAGTTAATAATACTGCTCCAGCAGAATTTTGCACTGAAATACGTTTCTCAAAAGAGCAAACAGATTATTTTATATTTAATTTTGAAATCTGACATGGGGCTAGACATATTGTCAGTTTCCCAGCTGCCCCCAGTCATGTGACTTGTGCGCTGCTGAACTTCAGTCACTCTTTACTGCTGTACTGCAAGTTGGAGTGATATCACCCTGTCCCTTTCCCCCCAGCAGCCCAACAACAGAACAATGGGAAGGTCAGATAGCAGCTCCCTAACACAAGCTGCCTGGTAAATCTAAGCACAGCACTCAATAGTAAAATCCAGGTCTCACTGCGACACATTCAGCCTGCCAGAAAGCAGTTCCTTCCTAAAGTGCTGGCTGCTTTTGAAAACACATGACCAGGCAAAATGACCTGAGATGGCGCCTACACTCCCAATATTACAACTAAAAAATAAACTTGCTGGTTCAGGAATGAAATGTTATATTGTAGATTGAAAGTAAAAAGTGTAATTCAGAAATAAAAACATCATAAAAATCATGACAGAATCCCTTTAAGGACATTTTGTGGTTTTCAAGAAATGCCTTATTCTAAGGAGAGAGAGGACGACCATCTAAGACTGCTGCAGGCTGATTCATGACTACAACATCCTACAACTACCTTGAAAAAAAAGAAGACTAATAATACCACGCCATCCCATCATCCTCCAATGTGTTAATTTTGGTGGAAAATAAAGCTTTGGGCCAGTAATTCCAGTACCGCTTCTCCATCTACCTCTACCCTACCTCTCCCTCTTTCCTTCATAGTTTTTATTATTGTAAAGAACTGCCAAGATCTTTGTGAACACAACGTATATTGTTTATTTTTTTTATATATTTATATATCTATATAATGAAGTATATTTTTTTCAATAAAATATGGTGCATGAGGTGATTCTGCACAGATGGCATTTGTGACCTCTAATGTCATCCTTAGCAACACCCTTATAAGAACTGCAGTTCTATTCTTTCCATTGTAGTCTGTCTCGCTTCATACTGAATGCTTATGGCAGGCATTTCTCCTTACAGAAATCAGGTGTGCTGAATTAAATGCCTGTTGGAACCACATTTTAGCTCCTAACTGCCAGCATTCCAAGCAGTTGCCAGTTCATGCTGATTCTTTGTGTCAGACACAGCTGTGTTCTCTCTCTGCTGGGTAAAATAAAGTAGCCAGTTGACAGATATTAACCCTTTGCTATTTCAATTGCTTTTTATTCACATAAACAGTTCACTTACTGTATGTATTTAGGGAGTAAAGATGCCATTGAACTAAAGGGAAAGCAGATTTAGGTTATTTTGACCACTGCGTTTTTAGCACAGCACCAACATAGCCAAAACTGGCAAGAGCTTTTAACTATGTTGAAATGTGTGAGAGTACTGGCACTGCTCAGAACCTAAAAAAGTGCACCCTAACAGCAGGTAAAATGCTCCATCCTTTACTATTTCTGCAGCACGCAGAATACATTGCAAAGGGGGTAACTCACAAAAGTGGCATCAAGACAAATTTAGAGTTAGGTTGAAATAAAATGTTTGTTTACCCCAGAAAATGACACACTCACAATTGTCTGATCGTTATTACTTTTTTAAAGCTTCTCTATTCCAAAATGTATTGTTTATGTCTGAATATACAGTATCATTATTAACTCCTGCACAAATACTTTAATGACTCCAGTTCATATATGTCTGCATTGCAGTTCCATTTCCTGAACTTTTATTAGGAATAGTTAGTATGGACCTCCAAACTAAATACAGTAGAACCCCCATTTCACGTTTTTTCAGGGGACCAGAAAAAAATGGTAAAATCAGGGAAATGTATTATGCATAATATATAAGTGGGACAACAAAACAACAATGTAAAATGAGGGAAAACTTAAAATCATGGGATGTAAAATGGTGGTTCTATTGTATGTGGAAAGAGAATAATGAAGGTAAAGATGAACAAAGGATTAAGGAAGGGGAGAATTAGATCTATAAAAAAGTTGAATATAATTTTATATTCTTAACCAACAGCCACCTAACCACTACTTCACAAACCACAAACTTCAAGCTTATGGGCACATTTCAATTGGGTTATATTTACCATAAAGTCCTATCTAAAGACCCACCAATTGGAAGGGGAATGTGCTAAGCAGCCATCTCATCTATCTCATATAAGTATTGTGGCAACCCATGCTGACAGAAAAAAAAGTTTTTAACAATTGAACCTAATTTTAATACAGTCTTTATAGTTTATAATGCAGTCCAGAAGTTTGCTGAGGATAAGTCTGTAGGCCTCAATGCCTTTCACGATATCCTATCAAAGATAACAACAATATTATAAGCAGATTGGCGGTGCCCCCAATTGAGTTTACTTCCAAAACCAGTTGGTGCCATACCACCCTTTTCTAGCAGATGCTGCAGTGTTTCATTGCTAAGTCTATGAGGCATGGACCCCCATATAATATCACGGCCAATTCAGTCAAGGGGCACACTATAAAAACTGGGCACATTTATACCTGGTCAGTAACCCATGTCATACAATCAAATGTTTGCTTTCATTGTCCTGCAGCTGGCTGAAAAAAGTCAATCACTGGTTGGTTGGTTGGTGGGTTACTGCCCATGTGCACATTTGCCCAGTGTTTTATGAATGATCTTCAAGGTCTTTGAAAATGTCCTTGGAGATCCAGATTGGAGCATTTTGTAAAACAATTTGCAACCCACCACAGAGATCAGATGTTTGGATCATGGTATTTATGGATATATTTTACTTCAGTTGACATTTCCAAAGATATATATATATATATATATATATATATATATATATATATATATATATATATATATATATATATATATATATTTCTAGTAGGATTTATACATTTTAGCTAAGTACTTAAAGTTTTCCAGTCAGTGCAGTTGGCAATTAGAACAGTGGTGCTTTGGAGCCTTTTTAATAAAAGATACTTTGCCTGTTCAGGAAGATGGACTTCTTTCCAAATTTGCCCACCAACTTCAACAGATGGAACAGTGGCTTCCATGTAATCACAGTGTTATCTGTAAGTACAAGTACATTGGTATTGGTATTTATAAATTCATGAGTAGAGGTTCAGATCAAATAAAAACAGAGACAGGACCACTTACTAAATGAAATGGGAAGTATAGCACATGATTTACCTTAATTGAAGTCCTTAATTCAGTGATCCCCAACCAATGGCTTGTGAGCAACATATTGCTCACCATCCCCTTGGATGTTGCTCCAAATGGCCTCAAAGCTGGTGCTTATTTTTGGATTCCTGGTTTAGAGGCACGTTTTGGTTGCATAAAAAAACAGGTGTACTGCCAAACAGAGCCTCCTGTAGCCTGCCAGTCTACATAGGGGCCACAAATAGTCAATCATAGCCCATAATTGGCACCCCCAGGAACTTTTTTTCACACTTATTGTCAGTGAGCCGGGAGCTCCCTCCAGGGAGATTGTCAGGATCAAGGAGGAAGCCCTCTAGAGGGAACAAGGTCGCGGTATCCAAAGGGTTTAAACAAGGAATAGTCAGGATCTGGCAGAAGTTCACAGGCAGGCAGCATACAACGAAGTCCAAGGTCCAGGCAAAGGGGTCCAAAGGGGTCAGGATACAAGGCAGAAACAGGATTTAGGAAATAAGTCACACAGGGAACCCAGGATAAGGTTAGGGGAAGTTATCCAATTATCGGGCGCCATCTTGGCGCCTCAGGCGTTCTTTTATGTTTGAATTTGGCGCCGTTGCGCCAGCGTCAGCGCGCCTGCGACCGGCGCGCCGTGCTGGCGTCACAGCGCCGGCGTCGGCACCCCCGTGGGTTGCCTGGGCGCCGCCATCTTGAATTCTTCGCCGCCGGGAACGGACGCGACTCCTCGCGCTCCCGGCGGACTTGACAGTACCCCCCCCTCACGGGGGGCCTCAGGACCACCGGGACTTGGTTTCTGGGGAAACTTAGAGTGGAAGTCTCTTACCAAACGAGGAGCATGCACATCCCGGTGTCCCGAAGAGCATTCTTCGGGGCCAAAGCCCTTCCAATGGATGAGGTATTGAAGGGACCCTCTGGAGATTCTGGAATCAAGGATTCTCTCCACCTCGAATTCTTGTTGACCCTCCACAGAGACGGTAGGAGGAGGAGATTGGACACCAGAGAAACGGTTGGAGACGGTGGGCTTCACCAGGGAGACGTGGAACACGTTGGGGATTCTCATCTCTGGTGGGAGTTGAAGTCTGATGGCTACAGGATTAATTATCTCCAAGATGGGGAACGGACCCAGGAACTTCGGACCCAACTTGGGAGATGGCACCTTCAAGCGAATATTCCTGGAAGAGAGCCAGACACTATCACCCACCTTGTAGGGAGGAGAGGGCCTTCTACGGCGATCCACGAAAGACTTGTGGACTAGAGCACTCTTCTCCAGGTTAGACTTGGTTGCAGCCCAAATAGCAAACATATGGGCTGCCAGATCATCTGCAGCCGGGACGTCCGACAACACAAAGTCCTGAGGGAAGGCTTGAGGGTGCTGTCCATACACCGCCATAAAAGGAGACCTTCTTGTGGAGGAATGACATGCATTATTATGAGCAAACTCCGCCCACGGGAGGAGGTCAGACCAATCATCCTGGCAAAGAGACACGTGGTTCCTCAGGAACTGTACAAGGGCTTGGTTCACACGTTCAGCTGCCCCATTCGTCTGCGGGTGGTAGGCGGACAAAAATTGAAGTGTTATTCCCAAGTCTTTACATAGGGAACGCCAGAACTTGGCGGTGAACTGAGTGCCTCTGTCGGAGACGATCTCCACCGGGAAACCATGCAGGCGGAAAATGTACTTGATAAAGAGTTGGGATAATTCCACCGCAGAGGGTAACTTCTTCAAAGGGATGAAATGGGCCATTTTGCTGAAGCGGTCTATGACAACCCAGATCACAGTATTCCCACCGGAGGGAGGAAGTTCGACAATAAAGTCCATAGAGAGGTGTGTCCACGGACGAGAGGGGACCGGCAAAGGCTGTAACAACCCGCTGGGGCGGGAATGGCTAGGCTTAGAAGTGGCGCAGACATTACAAGCGGCCACAAAATCCTTTACATCCTTGCGGATATCAGGCCACCAGACTAGGCGCCTCAAGAGTTCAAGGGTCTTGGCCGGACCAGGATGTCCTGCTTGCCTGGAGCAGTGGGTTTGTTGCAGGATGGCCAGACGAAGATCTGGAGGGACGAAGGCCATGCCAATTGGAGTATCTTGAGGAGCCGAGGACTGCCCAGCCAGGATCTGGTCGGCAAATTGGGGATACAGAGAGGCAATGATCTTGACTGGTGGAATGATTGGTTCCTGCCTCTCAGGGTCACGGTCCACCGGAGTGAAGCTACGAGACAAGGCGTCTGCCTTCAGATTCTTGGACCATGGGCGATAAGTCAAAACAAAGTTAAATCGGGAAAAGAAAAGGGCCCACCTGGCTTGTCTGGGATTTAGGGACTGTATAAACTCCAGATTCTTGTGATCCGTGTAAATCTGGACAGGAATTACAGAGCCCTCCAGAAGGTGACGCCATTCTTCAAGGGCAAGCTTGACTGCCAAGAGTTCTCGATTTCCGACATCATAGTTCTGCTCTGCGGATGAGAACTTCTTGGAGAAATACGCACATGGGTGCAATTTTCCATCAGTGGAGTGTCTCTGAGACAGTATAGCTCCGGCTCCGACTTCAGAAGCATCAACCTCGATGCAGAAGGGTAGTGTAGGATTGGGATGTCGGAGAACAGGAGCGGACGTGAAGGCCTCTTTCAAGGACTGAAAGGCTTCTATGGCAGGTGGAGGCCACAGGCTGGGTTTACCCCCTTTCTGGATGAGGGCCAGGATAGGTGCAATGCGGGACGAGAACCCCCGGATGAACTGTCGATAATAATTAGCAAATCCGATGAATCTCTGGATTGCCTTGGTACTCAGTGGGAGAGGCCACTCCTGGATGGCCGACACCTTCACGGGATCCATCTCAAATCCCTCTGGAGAGATAATGTACCCTAGGAAGGGGATCTTGGATACCTCGAAGACACACTTCTCCAACTTGGCGAAGAGAGAGTTCTTCCTCAGACGAGAGAGTACCTCCTTCACCTGGGAGCGATGACTTTCAAGGTCCTTGGAGAAGATCAGGATGTCATCCAAGTATACGACTACGAACCTTCCTAGGAGATCTCGGAACACATCATTAACAAACTCCTGGAAGACGGCGGGGGCATTGCATAGGCCGAAGGGCATAACAAGATATTCATAGTGCCCATCCCGAGTGTTGAATGCCGTCTTCCATTCGTCACCCTCCCTGATGCGAATGAGGTTGTAGGCCCCCCGGAGATCCAACTTGGAGAAAATCTTTGCCCCTTTCAGCTGGTCAAAGAGCTCGGCAATCAGGGGCAGGGGGTACCTGTTTTTCACGGTGATCTTATTCAGGCCCCGATAGTCTATACAAGGCCGAAGGCCTCCGTCCTTCTTCTCCACAAAGAAGAACCCAGCCCCTGCAGGAGAGGTAGAAGGACGGATAAACCCCCGCTGGAGATTTTCTTGGATGTACTCCTTCATAGCGGTAGTCTCTGCAGGAGAGAGAGGGTAAGTGCGCCCTCTTGGGGGCATGGCTCCTGGCAAGAGTTCAACCGGACAGTCGTAGGAGCGATGTGGGGGAAGGAACTCTGCAGACTTTTTACAAAACACATCGGAAAATCCCTTGTAAGTGGAGGGTAAAGTCTTTAGTTCCGCAGAGGAGACATTCACCTTCTCGAGGGGCTTTGGCGGAAGGCAATGTTGCAGGCAAAATGAACTCCAACGAGAGATCTGCCCAGTGGACCAGTCTATGGTGGGGTTATGCAGACGTAACCACGGAAGACCCAATATTACAGGAGTAGAAGGACAGGGGATGATGAAGAATGAAAGTTTTTCTTGATGCAGCGCCCCAACTTGTACAGATAGTTCCGCCGTGAACATTGTGACGAATTCAAACTCCAGGGGTTTGTCGTCTATGGCGGTAATTCGCAGGGGTGAAGACAATGGGAGCAGGGTAATCTTCATACGTTCGGCAAAGAGGGCATCCATGAAATTGCCATCCGCTCCGGAATCGAGGAAGGCCCTTTCGAAGACAGTCTTACTTGCCAGGTGAATCTGCAAAGGAAGGAGAAGTCTGCGTGAATTTTCTTGATACTTCTCCCGAGGCCCTCGAGTGATGCCCCCTACATGAGAAACCATTGACATACCTCGGGGTACAAAACTCTTGGCTTTGGCAGGACAGGCGTTGGCAAAATGGGAATGCCCACCACAGTACAGACAGAGACCTGCCATTCGTCTTCGGAGTCTTTCCTGCTCGGAGAGGCGAGTGTTTCCTACTTGCATAGGTTCCTCCAGGGGAGACGTGGACACATGAGTCACAGGGACAGCGGGAGCTTGCAGAATAGGCCTTAGGAAGCGAGGGGCCAACATGGGAGAAAATCGTCTGCTGCGCTCTCTCTCCACCTGGTGTTCTCTGAGGCGGGTGTCCACCTTAATAGATAGAGCGATCAGTCCTTCCAGGGAGTCAGGAGTCTCTCTGGAGACGAGATCATCTTTGATGCGGATGGATAGGCCTTGGTAGTATACGGCCTTGTAAGCGTCATCACACCAGGAAGTCTCCGCCATCAGTGTTTGGAAGTCTATAGCGTACTCATTGACACTGCGGCTTCCCTGCCGGAGCTGTAAGAGACGGGCTGGGGCGTTTGTGACCCGACCAGGAGCATCAAAGACTATGCGAAAAGCTTGGAGAAAGTCTTTAACATCATAAGTCACCGGGGAATTCTTCTCCCAAAGAGACGTTGCCCACTCCAGTGGCTTGCCTTCCAAACGAGACATCACATACCCCACTTTGGAACGCTCACTTGGAAACTGCGTGGGTTGGAACTCAAATTGAATTTAGCACTGTGTGGCAAATCCCCTGCAGGCTTGTGGGTCCCCACTGAAGCGAAGGGGAGGTGGAATGCGAGGCTCACCTGTCGGGTAGCTTGCGCTCGTAGAGGCTGCCGCCATGGGGGGATCTCCAGTAGGTGGAGCAGCGGAGGGCGCAGAAGGCACTCGAGCAAGCAGGATATCGAGTGCTTGCCCAATGCGAACCTGCTGGTTTTCGTAATCCTCCATGCGGGATGCCAGTCCGCGAAGCGCTCGTCCGACATCAGGTGTGGCTTCCTCAGAAGGATCCATGGCCCGAAAATAATGTCAGGGAGCCGGGAGCTCCCTCCAGGGAGATTGTCAGGATCAAGGAGGAAGCCCTCTAGAGGGAACAAGGTCGCGGTATCCAAAGGGTTTAAACAAGGAATAGTCAGGATCTGGCAGAAGTTCACAGGCAGGCAGCATACAACGAAGTCCAAGGTCCAGGCAAAGGGGTCCAAAGGGGTCAGGATACAAGGCAGAAACAGGATTTAGGAAATAAGTCACACAGGGAACCCAGGATAAGGTTAGGTGAAGTTATCCTATTTTCGGGCGCCATCTTGGTGCCTCAGGCGTTCTTTTATGTTTGAATTTGGCGCCGTTGCGCCAGCGTCAGCGCGCCTGCGACCGGCGCGCCGTGCTGGCGTCACAGCGCCGGCGTCGGCACCCCCGTGGGTTGCCTGGGCGCCGCCATCTTGAATTCTTCGCCGCCGGGAACGGACGCGATTCCTCGCGCTCCCGGCGGACTTGACACTTATGCTGCTCTCCAACTTTTTTTTTAACATTTGAATGAGTCTCATGGGTAGAAAAGGTTGCTTTAATGTATGGCAAGTACCAGCGCCCTTGAGTCTTTTATGTTTGTGTACAGATGGCAAAAAATGTTGGGAATTGATTTTTGTTCTATGAAGAATAATGTAATGACACCCCAACAAGATGCATGTAAGGTTGGAACTAAATATTTAATCACATAGAACGCTGCATTCAAGCCACTGCACCCTGCTTACTTGTTGCTATCTTATATGGGAATACATAGCAAAGCTAACATTTTAATGCATATTTATTTTTTGCTTTCTGGTCAATTCTTTGATTCATACTTTTTATACACCACAGAGTCATTCTGGGAGGAGGCCAAATTTTGTCTTCCGTTGAGAGGCACATAATATGTTATTGAAAAGGTCAGGCTTATACCTACACAAACACAGTTGGGCAGTACTAGAGCTATTTTTTACAGGACAATGTAGGGAGTGTGAGCAGCTGTGCAAGGCAAACATACATTGTGCTGTATCTATGATGTTACTGATGGCCAAAGAGAGGGTTTTAAAAGGGCAACATAACCCCTCATTCAACATGAGTTCAATGAATAGGGCTAGTGCTGAACATAGTTATAGTTATGAGTGGAAGAGTCAATTTACGACATTGTATGAAGCACCACCATCATGAACAAAATGAGACGTAAATTGTCCCTTTGACCAGTGTGTCATTAGAATTATCATCATAATTTCTGCTAAATGCCTACAATTACTGGGCATGCACAAGCCACCACTTAGCATGAACTTTATCTGTTTCCAGGCTGAGAGAAGTTGTGTAACCAGGCAGGTTGCTGATACCAGCACATTGTTTTCAAGGCATTTCTGAACAAGAAGATGAGCTGTCTTAGGCACTGCAAGGGGGCCTTTATCTGGAGCAAGGCACACTGGTGGTTTCAATTTCCCATTTAGCCTGACAATCTTAAAAGGCTTACTTAAAGAAATAAACATGCAGACATGTACATTAAGTCATAGATGTCCCTGCATTTTGTTTAGACTAACTTGGACTCACACATAAAACACACACACGGCATCCTTTTATAGAAGAATATGCTGTAGTGCTCTCCGTGCTGATTAAAATTAATATAATTAGTTACTGCACTTAAAGCATCATGGTTGTGTCTGCAGCTTAGAATATATGGGAAGATCTGCTTATTGGACCAAGTGATGGAACTAATAGATCCTTGCAAAGTTTGACCACTCTAGAGGTGAAGCAAGTCACATGGAGCCAACTATTTGTAGTCAGGTATATTTTTGGATCACAAGGGTTAGCCATGCAGACCCATTGGCAGGATGCATGGGCTTTGGGTGGAACCAGCATAGTAAAATATGCTCAAATTAATCATTTTGTATTCACCCCAAAGTGACACATTTACTAAAGGGCGAATTGGGCTTTTTTGGCAAACATTATTTGAGAATTTGCCAATTTACTAAAAGGCGAAGAAGACACTAGTGACAAAAGCTCACTGCTAGAGAAGTTTCACCTCCATTTTCAGCGGTTGAACTTTCGCTGAAGCAACCGATCGTTGATCTGCAGATTTAATAAAAGTGTCAACTTTCCAATACGTTACCCTTTTCTCCAAAGTCTACTTTGCCTGGTTCTACCTACCGAATTGTTAAGATAAAGCTACATCCTCATCATTACTATGTCAGTGACATCAACTTTTTTGAACCATTTGAAGCTCATAACACATTTATTTTAGGGTAGGCTCATTTTAGGACAATAGAGGATCTGTTCTGTCTTTTTTTGCTTCCTTGGACATTTTTAATAATAAGTGGCCATTTACAGCAATTTCACCATCACTAATAAAGACATACACATTACCTATATATACCTGCCATATTTAAATAAACATAAGTATGTTAGCGTTTTGCAAAAATGCGCCAGCGTTCATTTGCGGTGAAGTATTTTCCCATTTTGATGAATATGCATAGTCAAAGTGAAATATGTCTGACGTAGTTGTTCGAAGTATGGCGAAGTGAAAATTTGGACCTTAGTAAATTTGCCCCAAAGTATAACGAGGGCTCTAATGCATGCTAATCACTGACAAGTAACACGCAATGTTTTTGAAGAATTGCTGAAATCTGTGGAGTGTTTAAACATAATTATTTCCCCACATTTGTTTTGTGAATCATGTAGGAGACAAAAGCCTATCTACCTGGCAACATGTATCAACACCCAAGGTTGCCTTAGCGCTGTCAAAACTTTGTGTTTGACTTGTTTGTTTAAATCCAAACAGAAAGGTGTGCAGAGCACAATATTAAATATTCAAAAGAGAAGGCCCAAACACAAAGGAATTCTCCTCAAGGTTTCATTCTGGAGCTCCAATCTTTCAGCAAGGTTCCCAGAACACAGGTGCAAGAGAATTATCTTAAGCAAATCTCGGTCTGTTTACCTTTTGTGCGGCTGCATAAGAAATCACAGGCTGGGACAATGACAACCGTCTTGGCTGGCTGACAATGAATAGATCCCTAACAAGAGAACAGATTCATGGAAGAAAAGAACAGCGAAAGAAAAGAAATTTCTTTAATTCACATTGTAAAACACCTAAACAAATACACGTTCTGGAAAAAAAAAAACTATTTCTGTGAAAGTTAGCACTGAATGGAACAAAAAAATTCTAAATGTTTGACAGAGAAAAGTGGAACGATCCATTAACATAATGCTTTTCACATACTTTCTTCCTGTTGCTTAACAAACGGAAAAAAAAATAGACTGGGCCATTCCTATTGCTTACAATAAAAGGTCTATCTACAAACTATCCTATTTTTAAGGCAACACAAAGATAGAATGTATTCGCCTCATTTTTCTGTTTTTCTCACAGACGGTGGATTTCAGCTAGGCGGCATTAGAATTGGAGCTAGAAAAAACAATCTACAGGCTACACGCTAAGGACCAAGGGTGGACTTCTTCAGGTTCTCTTTCGTCTTTGAATTATCTAGGAAGGAGGTAATGTATGGGTGAGCGAATCCATTGGAGAATCTTTAATTTTTTGCATGATAAAAATTTGAGTCACAGAAAGTTGAGACTTGTTCAGTTCTAATAGGTTTCAGTAGCCCTTTTAAAATCACCACTGCACATCAAGTGTGTGTGCAAATAGTTTTATTTGTATTTTGCCCAATTGGTTATTATACGTTAATGCCACAGAATGCTTGTAGGACCATAAAAATATAAATTCTAAAGTAGCATAATATTACAAAGCATTTAGTCAGTGGCCTCATAAGAGTGCATCAGGCTCCACCGCAAAAAATCTTTGGATTGGCCGGGGCAAACATTAGGCTCCTCCCAGACCTCCCTCCACCTGCCCAAATGGTTACATCCTTAATCCCACTTGCTCGTGTCCCAGGGAAGGTAAGAGAGTAGCTGGGGAGCAGGTTTTCTTCAACTATAGAGGAAGAAGTCCCCAGGGTCCAGGCCCACCTGTCCCCCATGCCCCACTCCCAGTGGCTATGGGTTTATAAAATAAGCAGTAGTTAACAGATACTGTGAAAATGTAAGGCACATTTTGCAATTTGTTGGAGGAGACCTTATAGGCAGGGCAGCCTCTTTTTCCATACAGTAAAGCATTACCTCAGCTATTAAAATATATACTACACATGTGTAGCCACTGTCAGATGCCCTCAGTCATGTTATACCTTTAAGTAACCTGAGTTATATCTTTCTGAGAGCCACTGACAAGCATTCAGTACATCAATGTTACAGGGAAATCGTGTTCTTTTGAAGAGTAATGTTTGTCTGTCCCAGTATTAAGAGAACGTAGCATCTAAAATTCATGCATATGAGAGGTTGCTCCACACAATGAAGGCTTTGCAGGAAAGATTTTGTAATTGTAATTAGGAAACTGGGTGCATTTCTTATAGATGTTTAACCTTTGAAACAATAAATAACCTGTAAAAAAATAATGTATAAAATAGTCTCAATCCACTACAGGTATGGGATCCATTATCCGGAAACCCATTATCCAGAAAGCTCCGAATTACTGAAAGGCCATCTACTAAAAACTACATTTTAGCAAAATAATCCAAAGTTTTTAAAAGTGTTTCCTTTTTCTCTGTAATAATACAACAGTAACTTATACTTGACCCAAACTAAGATATAATTAATCCTTATTGGAAGCAAAACCAGCCTATCGCGTTTATTTAAAGTTTACATGATTTTCTTGTAGTCTAAGGTATGAAGATCCAAATTACAGAAAGATCTGTTATCCGAAAAACCCCAGGTTCCAAGCATTCTGGATAACAGGTCCCATACCTATATAAGGTCACTAATAAAGGGGGATATTTGGAATGTAACTACATTCAGGGCCACTATCAGGGGGTGACAGGGGGGACAAATGTCCCAGGCCTGGGCATGAAGTGGGGGTTGGCAGTGCTGCAGTCTTGAAAGAGCCGGGCACCCCTTGAGAGCACTGAAGCCGTGCGGCCACCCCGAACAGCTGAAATGCGGATGTGCCGAAAAGCCGAACAGCCGAAGGACCCGAAGCCACAAAAACAGCCGAAGTCCCGAAGCGGTGAAAAGACCCAAAGTCACGAAAGGAGACGAAGTTGAAGTCCTTTCAATACTACAGAACACCAATTTTTTTTTATCCCCTGGCCAGCATTATTTTAATATTTTATAGGCCCCTGGCGCCAATGTTTTTTTAAAAATAGTTTTTGGGGCCCCAATTTTTTTAACTTGTAAGGGGGGCCCTGGCACCATTGTTTTTTTTTCAACTTATAAGTAGACCCTGACCATCAATAGCTTTTCATAACTTGTGTGTGGGTTACTTTTTTAGCGCTGATGTCTGTGTGGTCTTTGGGTGGGGTGGAGTGGGGCTTGGGTGGAGTGGGTGGAATCTGGGGTGGGGCTTGTGCACCAGTGAGGGCGGGGCCCAGGGGGCCCTGAAAATTTTGTTGTACGGGGGCCCGTAATTTTTAATAGCAGCCCTGACTACATTACTACACACACACACACACACAGTGAATAAAGTATCCCTCTTGTAAATTATAAGGATATTATAAGCTACCGAGGAGTTTCATGACCATGTAAAAACTCGAGACCGAAGGCCAAGTGTTTTTATACAGGTCATGGAACACAGAGTTAACCTCTAATATCCTCATAGTTTGCAACAGGGGGTACTTATATTATAATACACAAGTTTGAGTGAGTCATGTGACAGAAATGACATCACTACTCAACGTTTATAACTGATGACATCAGTACTCACCGTCGTTTATAAGGATAAAAGTTACAAGATATTCATGGCTTTTGTGTATTTTATATATATATATATATATATATATATATATATATATATATATATATATATATATATATATATATATATATATACACACCTGATACAATCAGATATGTGTTGTAGGGGTGGAGATATCATGCTAAATACCACAATTACTGTGCCTACACAGGGCATGAACCACCATAATTCAGTTGTAAATGCAAAAAACAAGGAGTCAATGCCTCTAGAATGAGGTGCAGGCAAGTTGTGCAAATAGTTACACCCTGGAAATACCTCTACATTTAGAACATCCCTCAGTTCCACCCAAAGCATACTAAGAGAGTGCAGTTATTTGCAATTGCTTGAATGGGCAGTTAGGCAGATTTTGACAATATTGCCAATATGCTTGTGTGCATTGTTTTAGCCAAACCTTTTGAAACCACCATTGCTGGTACTATCCACATATATGTATGCGACCTGTTAACCAAAATGCTTGGGACCTGGGGTTTTCCAGATAAGGGATCTTAATATGGATCACCATACCTACTAAAAAAATTATTTAAACATTTAAAAAACCCAACAGGGATGTTTTGCCTTTCGTAAGGATTAATTATATCTTAGATAGGATCAAGTACAAGGTACTGTTTTATTACTACAGAGAAAAAGGCAATCAGTTTTTGAAAAATCTTAATTATTTGATTAAAATGGCGTTCATGGGAGATGGCCTTTCCATAATTCGTCCCTTTCTGGATAACAGGTTTCTGGATAACAGATTCCCATACCTGTATTGGGAGGAAGCATGGCACAGGTTTGCCTAAGGCCTCACAGTTGGAGTTACTAATGTCAGCAGCTCCATATTGTTTGTTGGTTTTTAACTAATTCGGCATTCATTTTGTTTATTTAAAATATAATAAAAGCAAAATGCTGACTGAGCCCTTAAGGTACAGTTTTCTCCAACTTAAAGGGATCCTGTCATCGGAAAACATGTTTTTTTCAAAACGCATCAGTTAATGGTGCTACTCCAGCAGAATTCTGCACTGCAATCCATTTCTCAAAAGAGCAAACAGATTTTTTTATATTCAATTTTGAAATCTGACATGGGGCTAGACATTTTGTCAATTTCCCAGCTGCCCCTGGTCATGTGACTTGTGCCTGCACTTTAGGAGAGAAATGCTTTCTGGCAGGCTGCTGTTTTTCCTTCTCAATGTAACTGAATGTGTCTCAGTGGGTCATGGGTTTTTACTATTGAGTGTTGTTCTTAGATCTACCAGGCAGCTGTTATCTTGTGTTAGGGAGCTGTTATCTGGTTACCTTCCCATTGTTCTTTTGTTTGGCTGCTGGGGGGGAGGGAGGGGGTTGATATCACTCCAACTTGCAGTACAGCAGTAAAGAGTGATTGAAGTTTATCAGAGCACAAGTCACATGACTTAGGGCAGCTGGGAAATTGACAATATGTCTAGCCCCATGTCAGATTTCAAAATTGAATATAAAAAAATCTGTTTGCTCTTTTGATAAATGGATTTCAGTGCAGAATTCTGCTGGAACAGCACTATTAACTGATTCATTTTGAAAAAAATGTTTTTTTTTCCCATGACAGTATCCCTTTAAGGATGAAAGCAGTGTTGGTATATATATATATATTTATATATATATATATGTAGGCCTGAAAGGCTAAATTCCAGAGTTTATACTTTTAAAACTAAATCTCCTTAGAGGAAACAGTGAATGGGATATGAGCAAGGTCAGTTCACAATCCCAAAGCTTTTACTGGCATCAGAATTCAGTACTGGAACATTGCTTGGGCAGCATAAATTCTGAAAATAGTTTTATAAAGAAATTATTTGTTAATTTTTAGTATCATTAGTTATCCATTTAGCATGATCGCATTACATACTGCAGTGCAGCAGGGGAGCAAGAGCAGCAACTCCTTGACAAAGAGACACAAGAAGTGACATAAACGCAGGTGGAGGAACTATTCTCCGGTGCTTACAATTTATGGCAAACCAGGACTGCACAAACATAATTGTAGCCAGCCAATATATTTCTGTAAACTGTGTAGATGGAAACAAGAAATAAAAATGGTGTATTTGTTGTTTGAAAAATAACAGTTATTCCCAAAGTGAAACCCATTTGGAAGAATTCCTGGGTAGCCTCTGTAATGTAGGAGGAGTTCAGATTGGTGCCTGTCATAGGCCTCTAGTTTTGAGCAAACATTTATTAAATTTTATACTGTTTTTAGATTGCTCTAACCTGTAGCAGGAGTCATCTGATGTTATAAAGAAGCATGCCAGAAATTGTGGGAACTGTGTTTTTGGATGAGACGACTTCTGCAATATTGTTTTGAGAGTCAGAACGAGCAGAACAGACAACAGAAATGGACAGACAAATACGCTTTCCATAAAAATCACATTAAAAAATAACTAAACTAAGTTTTAATGGAAATTGGAATAAATGCCATTTTTTTAAAAAAACATTTTGGACGTAGCCTTTAATTCTAAAGTAGATGAATGTGCCATCCTATGAATCATTGTTCTTTTCACTTGTTTTGCTTTTCAGAAGAGAAAAGCTGGAGACTTATATATGATGATCACACACAGCTCCAGGCATTTCCTAATTCATTAATCAAGCTGGCCCAGTGGAAAACTGCAGTTTTGAGGATCTTTTCTGCTAAGACTCCGTGTATCAGGCATTTAAGAGCAAGAGGCCAGTGAAAATTAAATTAGTCAATTAATCAAATGTGTTGTTGGGGTGGAAACTGTTCATTTTCATTGAGCTCCCTTCATATCAAAGACAAGGAAGTGCTTTGCCACCGAATCTTCATACTGTGTTTCAGGAATGCAAAGTTTAGTCACCCGGTAGCCTATTCATCCCGGCTTCTGCTAACTGAACTTTCTCACAGTTTCTCTTCTTCAAAACTAAACAAGGAAAAGAAAAAAAGGCAGTTTAATGAATGACACTGCGCTAAAAACTGAAAGAACTTGCAGAAGAAGGAAAGAGATGTTCTTTCCTTTCTCATTCAGGATTCTTTATAGAAGTTCCTTCTATGGCTCCTGCTCTCCCATTCACATGTCAGATGCAGCAGTTGTACTGGGTTGAATAAGACTCCCTGGTGGGAACAGAATGGCCTTTTAACCTGGAGGCTCAAGCTGTTCCTCTTTTATATTTCTTTCCAGAGCAACTTTTAAGCAGATGTTTTTTTTTCTTTTTTCTTTGAGTGAAGGAATGAGGTTTCTTCCACCTGGTTTTGGAGTCTCTTGCCCTTGTCACAATCCTGCAGAAAGTTCCCTTTAAGGATTCCTGTACATGTGATTTGGAAATGGACCATTTCTTGGTTTATGTGCCTAAAGAGCTTGTTTTAGTTTATTGTGTCTGAAATAAACCCTCACTGTTCAATTAAGTTAATTTCCTCCAACTCCTACATAGTCATTATTGGAGGCTTCTGATTGGCAAATTAGATTTGCCTGAACTTCCCTACCATCTTGGAGGTCATGCAATGTGTCCATCAGCAGAATGAGATTCGCAGAAGGAAAGACAAATCATATTGTATATTTATTTATATGCTAGGATTTATGATGCTTAAATGAGAACTAAACCCCCCTAGTAACAGCAGCCCCCCTTAACTGCCCTCTCATCTCGCCCTCCCCACACTGTGTATTAGACAGAAAGGTGCACATATTTGAAAACCCAAGCCTAAAATACAGAGCAGTGCAGCAGAGTTCCCCGCACCATCTTTTACCCCTTCACATTCTCTTGTGGTCTCTTTATCGACACTAAGCCTGCAGAAGTATGAGCAATTGGGCCTAGTTAGGAATCGGCTTCAACAGCCAATGCTCCCAAAGCCTTCATGTTGGTAAAGATACCAGAAAGAATGCAAATGGGCAGAAGATGGCGTCGGAGAACTCTGCTGCGCTGCTCTGCATTTTAGGCTCAGGTTTTCAAATAGGGGCACCTTTCTGTCTAATGCACAGTGCGGGGAGGGAGAAGTGTGGGAGTTATTGAAGGCAGTTATGGGGGGCTTTTGTTGCTAGGGGTGTTTAGTTCTCCTTTAAAGTGTACTGGAGAAGGCTAAAATACATGAGCTTGAAAAGAAAGCTTTTCTAGATTAGGAATTGTGTTTATGCGTATATTTACAAGTTTTTGTTTGGTGATGTGCCTTACACTGGCCAATATGGTGCAACATTTGGCAATCTGAATATTGAGCATTGCTTTTTATCCTGGTTCCACCGTAACCCAGGACCAGCAATGAGTTTTGAAAGCAAACAAGGGTTTCCATTTTAGTACAACAATTGTACTTTGGTTACTTAGTTTTACTGTTATTACTTTGTAAAATGAATCATGCATTCTTCCATTGTCATGACAAGTGCAGTCACTGCTCAACCACAATTTATTCAACCGTTGCTGAACTGTGCCTAGTGAGGCAGCTTTAATGGTACAGTAAATAGGGATGTAGCGAACCGCCGACAATGTGTTCGCGAACGCCGTTCGCGAACACCGGCAAAAAATGCGAACAGTTTGCGAACAGTTCGCGAACTTCGAACATCCGAAAATCGTTCGATTCGAACGATCGAAGATAAAAGCGCAGATTCTGAACTCGTATTTTTCATCTGTGTACACAAATGAAGAACCAGTAAGTGAAGGTTTCCTTCTTAACACTCCCAATTCTAGTAATACAACTAATGATGCATGGTTCACACATGAAGAAATTCAAAAGAGACTTGAACATGTTAAGATTAACAAAGGTCCAGGGCCAGATGGTATTCATCCCAGGGTAATTAGCGAGCTTAGCTCTGTGATTGCCAAACCTCTTTACTTAATTTTTCAGGATTCATTGAGATCTGGCATTGTGCCGAGAGACTGGCGAATTGCTAATGTGGTGCCTCTATTCAAAAAAGGATCCCGTTCTCAGCCTCAAAACTATAGGCCAGTTAGTCTGACGTCAGTATTAGGAAAGCTTTTCGAAGGGTTAATAAAGGATAAGATACTGGACTTCATAGCAAATCATAATACTATGAGTTTGTGCCAGCATGGTTTTATGCGTAATAGATCTTGCCAGAATAACTTAATTTCTTTTTACGAGAATGTAAGCAGAGACCTCGATTCTGGGAAGGCAGTGGATGTGATTTACTTAGACTTTGCTAAAGCATTTGATACAGTGCCACACAAAAGGTTACTGGTTAAATTAAGGAATGTTGGCCTGGAACATAGTATTTGTACCTGGATAGAGAACTGGCTAAAAGATAGACTACAAAGAGTGGTGGTAAATGGAACATTTTCTAATTGGACCAGTGTTGTTAGTGGAGTACCGCAGGGCTCTGTACTAGGTCCCTTGCTTTTCAACTTGTTTATTAATGACCTGGAGGTGGGCATTGAAAGTACTGTTTCTATTTTTGCAGATGATACTAAATTGTGCAGAACTATAGGTTCCATGCAGGATGCTGCCACTTTGCAAAGTGATCTGTCTAAACTGGAAAACTGGGCAGCAAACTGGAAAATGAGGTTCAACGTTGATAAATGCAAGGTTATGCACTTTGGCAAAAATAATATAAATGCAAGTTATACACTAAATGGCAGTGTGTTGGGAGTTTCTTTAAATGAAAAGGATCTAGGGGTCTTTGTAGATAACACGTTGTCTAATTCTGGGCAGTGTCATTCTGTGGCTACTAAAGCAAATAAAGTTCTGTCTTGCATAAAAAAGGGCATTAACTCAAGGGATGAAAACATAATTATGCCTCTTTATAGGTCCTTGGTGAGGCCTCATCTGGAGTATGCAGTTCAGTTTTGGACTCCAGTCCTTAAGAGGGATATAAATGAGCTGGAGAGAGTGCAGAGATGTGCAACTAAATTGGTTAGAGGGACGGAAGACTTAAATTATGAGGGTAGACTGTCAAGGTTGGGGTTTTTTTCTCTGGAAAAAAGGCGCTTGCGAGGGGACATGATTACACTTTACAAGTACATTAGAGGACATTATAGACAAATGGCAGGGGACCTTTTTACCCATAAAGTGGATCACCGTACCAGAGGCCACCCCTTTAGACTAGAAGAAAAGAACTTTCATTTGAAGCAACGTAGAGGGTTCTTCACAGTCAGGACAGTGAGGTTGTGGAATGCACTGCCGGGTGATGTTGTGATGGCTGATTCAGTTAATGCCTTTAAGAATGGCTTGGATGATTTTTTGGACAGACATAATATCAAAGGCTATTGTGATACTAAACTCTATAGTTAGTATAGGTATGGGTATAAAGAATTTTAATTAAAAGTAGGGAGGGGTGTGTGTATGGATGATGGGTTTTCATTTGGAGGGGTTGAACTTGATGGACTTTGTCTTTTTTCAACCCAATTTAACTATGTAACTATGTAACTATGAAGGATTTTAATCGTTCGATCGAACGATTTTCGTTCGAATCGAACGATCGAAGCCATTGGATCGAATGATTTCATTCAATCCAATGGCTTCGATCGTTCGATTCGAACGAAAATCATTCGATTTTAGCGATCGAATGGTCGAATGGTCAAACGATTTTGACGCGAACGCCTATTGGCGAACGTCGCGCGACGTTCGCGAACTTGCGGCGGACGCGAACAGTCGAAGTTCGCGCGAACTAGTTCGCCGGCGAACAGTTCGCTACATCCCTAACAGTAAACACATTTTTGGAGAAAATGAAAACCTCTTTCCCTGCCGATATATATATTCCTACTAAATCTGGTGGTGGAGGTGGGGGTAAGGGGTATTGCTGATGTCACGTGTATGCACGTTAGGTTGTGATGTCACTTCTGCCAACGTCATTGCTTATGAGCCGATGGGCATTAAGAGGTTCAGTTCCTAGGGCAGCACTGGACCAGAAGACAGTCCTGCTATATTTTCATATTTTCAAGGTTAAGACGTACTGGGAATTGTAGTCCAGCAACATCAGGGTTGTTTTCAGTGTTGCTGAATCAAATGTTTGCCCAGGTTTCCATGGCCCACAGCTGCATTAAAATACTAAGTAATCGTCCAATGGCAAATTCACCTGCTCTGAGTAAAGTTGGCTGCACTCTCCTTGTTCCAGCAGCTGGAGCTGGAAGCTTTAAGCAGAGGTTTCCTAGCACTGAACAAGTCATGAAATAACAGCAAGACTTAATGCAAGTTATCAGCATTCCCTTAGGTGAATTATTTTCCAGAATATCCAGAATTAAAGGGGACCCTCCACCCAGACATAGAAAGCTGAATAATATAAGTTTCTTTAAGATTAAGCATGGAACTCAAATTATTTTTTAATTAAGACATCAATACCCTCACATGTACTCTACATGTGTAATTAAGTTTCTTCTTCTATTATAGACTTTACAGAGAGATACAATAATACTAGGGTAGCTAGTTCTTTGTACTAAGCAATGTTCTGCTGGAAAATGTGATAGTATTGTGGCTCTCTGATTAGTCAACATATTATCCCTTAATAGTAGCAAATTTTCTGGAATAATAATGATATTTAAATAAAAACATTAAAATAATATTCCAATGACCTTCAGAATGTATGCTATTAAACTGAGCTCTTCGGAGATCAGCACTGTATGTTGTTCTCATCATTTTCCTTGAAATAAAGTCATTTTTCAATTGCACTGGGTATCTTCATATCAGCTAGCAGTAGTAATTTGGATGCCATTTTTGTGATGAATTTAAACAAATCTAAGAAGACCTTAGTTACAGCTGCAATCTGGAAACACAGCAACAAAGCAACACTTCTAAATCTCAACACAACAAAAAAGCAGCAGTTACAGTCCCGACATTGCAACAAAGCAACACAAAGTCCTATGAAACATAACTGTAACAACTGAGAAAATAGCAATCACAGCAAAAATGATCAGTGCTTGCTGCAATCTGCTATGAATAACAATTCCATTGTAAAGGTCCTTAAGGGCTCACACAGTAGAAGAATATAGGTCTCTGGAAGTGTAATATGAATTAAGTGGGGTTGATATATACTTTTGATAGCTTCTTTACTAAAAGATTCTAGGAAAAAATGTGTTTTGGTTCCAATGCACAATTTTTACCTTTGTCATTTAGTAACCACCTACTTTATGTGCCCTCCATCACTCCCTCACCAATACAGCTTTGACCAGAGCCAGAACTAGGCAGAGAAAGGCAATGGTGGAGGTGCCAGGGAAGTATCTCTTCTGCCGCATACCCTTAACCTGGGCCCTTGTGTTCCCCCAAACACTCACTCTTCTTTTACTATATCTTCCAATTGTCAAACATGCCCACATTTACACAAGCTCAAGGGGTTGGGGTTAGTGATGCGTGCAATGCCTGAAACCTTTACTTCCACACACAGTTTGTGGGTCATAACTTGGTTTGGGTTGAGCTCTACCTGCTGCTCTCCCTGTCCGTGACCAACCTGTGCTGGCTTCTATTTCTTTTTAGCATCTATTTATAGGTATATGCCTACCCTGCCCCCTTTAGTGATATCAGAGATGCTGGGTTGGTTCAGGTCGCGTGCAGATTGGGAGCCAGCAGGTTAGGGCCAGGTGCAGGTTGACTTTTTGTCTACTCGCACATCACTAATGGGGGTGACATGTCCAGCTTAGTCATCTACGGATCTGGCCAGCTTGGCCTTCCACCAGCTCTGACTATTGCAGTCTGTATTGGTGGGGGGTAGCAACACAGGAAAGGTAAATCTCAGAGTACAAAGTACACTTAAGTAAAGTCAATATACTTTACATTTTTTTTAAAAAATAAAATTGATTAATTACCTAGAGCAGACTAATTACAAGATAATTATAAATGTTTTCCTGTATTATTACATTTTGTTTGGGTTTGTTTAAATAGAATATTTACAAAATAGTGATATTGATTGTAAGGCAACATTGAAGCAGTATAATAGAAGCACAACAGTGTTCTTATTACTATTCTAATACATTCACATTCATAAACGTATGTTTTTCCCTTATAAGATAAAAAAACAAAGCAGCCCATCAAGGGAAATAACGAGTTTTGCTGATAGCAAACATCAATCAAGAAATTGGTCCACAAACTCGTTTTAACAGCTTTTTTAAATGGGCAGGAATAGCCGATATCACAATGTGGTGCATCAACATTAATTTCTTCCCTTTTGCATTTTACTAAATTTAGCCAAGAGTAAAATAGACGAATTAATGAATACATATAGTTTCAGTGAAAGAAACAAGCAAACCGTAACCCCCCAAAACACACTGTCATACCACAACAGACACTATGAAGTAATACTTGTTTTGTCTCTAACAGACTGTTCCAACTTGATCTTGTAAATATATATATATATATGTCATGTGTAATGTTGACCAAGAATAGGGAGTTCAACATTTGTTTGTGTGTCATTCCTGAGGTCGACTAAATCTCGGCCTTAATATGTGGAATTGTGGAGCCAGCTAATATTCCCTGCCTATGCTCTCACCCCCACATGCACCTGGTTGTGGTCAGGGAGTGATATGCATACATAAAGAAAGAATAAGCCCTGTTATGACCCTCCAATTACTCTGGCCATGTTGGATATCAACAACGTTAAGAGGTCTTTGCCCTCCACACAGCACACAGTCTGTGAACTGAATGTCTGCTGTGTTACAAAGGCGTGTTGTTGGAATACAGTGCTGTGCTTGTTTGTTGCCCTGTAGAGTGGAAGAGCCAAATTTTCCCCCTAGAGTGCAGAGTTGCGACACTGTATGTGGTTGCAAGCCTCTTCTGTTGTTTTCCTATACATCTGCATGCATGTATTTTACTTTAGTTTGGTAGTTTTAGATTAGTATCTTGTAATTAAATTCTCCTCTTGACAGCCACAGAGTTTAAATATATAATACCAGGTAAGCCTGTAAACTAATGACACTGTGGTTTAAGACAAAGGAGGGCATTTGACCAGGGCCAAGGGTTCCAGAGAGCCTCCATGAAGGAAACAATGGGGCCAGATTTATTATAGAACAAAATAGGGAATGCAGAATAAGTACCAGTGAAAGAGGGAGTCGTCCCAGTAGGGTTGCTGATTGGCCAATATTTTACTGGCAAAAATTAAGCTTGATGTCAATGTTAATAATTGGGAAAACACATAAAAATTTAGGAAGGCTGATATTTTTTTTTGCAGAAGAGGTGGCAATCCCAATAGGGGCAGAGGAAATAAAATGTTCGAGATAAATGGAAACAATATTTTGCAAACTATACAAAAGAGATATCACGGAACAACTGTAAGAAGTCCTGAGTATTAACATCAGTTATGTGCAACCTGTGGCCCTCCTGCTGCTTTTATAGTACAGATTCATGGTTGTTTAAATGTATTTTAATACTAAAAATGGGGGAATTAATTAACCCTTCTTGCTCATCAGTATCTACTTTTACGGAAGGGAGAAATCACTCCTTATTCCTAAATTGAGATTTATCTTTGATCAGTACATTAATTGTTTAAAGAGGTTGCATGCCCTTCCATTTGATCAAAAATAATGGCTCTGTCTTTTCATGAAGATACTTCCTTGCAATGGTGACTGTGTTGTTGTTTTAAAATGAATGGAATAACAATGAAGTGTTACTAACATATTAAATAGTCTTGCCCTTACTTACCTTTAAGTTAGACTTACAGTATCATCTAGGAGAGCAGTAAATATATATTCTCCACGAATGTCACCATAACTGACCTTCCGTCTGGTCCCCATCCATTCAAGCTCCCCAGGGGAATGGGATGAGCTTCACAGTATGGAAACCACTGCACTGGGCTGTACAAAAAAATGTACATATTAAGTATATACAGTGAAACACTACACCATACCTGTCAGCCACCAGGGCTAGTTATTATTTATTTATAGTGCAATTTTTGTAGACCATATTTTTGCAGCCTTTACACACCTTTCTGGAACTTTTAATTTTGTTGAAAGACTATAATAAATCTGGACAAAACTATAATACAGCTTACAAAAATGTACAGGCAATGCTGCTCTCCCTTAAAACGAATGACTGTACTATGATATTCCATTTTCAAAGGCGTTAAGTAATCTTTCCACTCATCATTATCTAGGACAGAATTCTATCATTTTATTCTTTTTTTATAGTCAACAAATCATTATGGCTTTCAAACAAGATTATTTTTAATGCCTTTGGGTGGCAAAATGTGTTCACCTTGAATTTGTTATGTTGGACTGAACTGCTAAACAACTAATCATCCAGTGAGGTTCCCTGCAGTCAGATGTGTAGAATACAAACAAGTGCACATCAAAGCTAGTGTGAACAGCATTCTAGTCTATCATCAAAGCCTTAGCAAATTGTGTCATGTGCTAGCCATGTGGGTCATGAAATTGCTCCTAGCATGCGTAAAAGGAAGTCTGTAAGATTGATTTCCATCTACCAAAACTGTTTAGCAGATAATGGAGTTTAAATATGTACTTCCTCCAAATAAAAATCATGGAATTTATACAGTATATATACTATATATGTACTGTACTGTGTATATATACATCTTAAAATATAAAACTTTTTTAGGGAAAACATTAAAACAATTACAGCATAATATAAATAGTTTGTTGTTAAGTGCATTAAAATTGGCTAGAAATAAAACATAAATGGACTGGAATTAAAACAGTGTTTAACAAAATACAATTAAACAGTTCATCTTTATATTTCTACTCGTAGTTAAATACTGTGAACTCTTAAATGCTGTAATTTACCCATTGGAAAATAATCCTGTGTTGTTTCTACTAGATAACTGTTCCCCTAAAGCAAAACATATGGAACATATGTATCCGGCCTCTGCTAAGGCCATGTATAAAGATGGATAATAAAGGGGACGAGAAAGCCAAGATGCATTCTGTGACCAAGCCTGATAGTAGACATTTTGCATCTCCATGAATTTTTCATCCTGCTCCAGGCCCAAACAAGAAGAAGAAAGAGAATCTATTGTACCAAAAGCACTGCTGTATTTTCTCTATACAAAAAAGAGAAGTTTGGCTCTTCAGTTTAACTTTAGTGGAGCAGTGTCAGACTGGTCCAGCAGGGCACCTGGAGAAAACCTGATGGGCACTGTCAGCCCAGACCTACCTCTTACCCTGTCGGAAGATATGGATGCTGCATGTACAGGCAACAGAAACTACAGGGCTCAGGTTGCATGTACGTATTGGGGGGATACGGGATAATGTGAGGGGCCCCTTAGATAGCATCACTGGTGGGCTCTTGACATGCCAGTCCGACACTGTAGTGGAGCACAGGTAACGTTTTCTTTGGAAGGCTTTTTGCCACTCTTTCACTGAGATAAGGCTCATGCTACTAGGGATGGGCGAATTTGACCAGTTTCGTTTCGCCAAAAATTTGCAGATGCCCATTAAAGTCTATGGGCGCCTCTTACAGTAGAAATATTTGTATTTATCTATGTACCATATATATTTATTTATATAGCCTGGCAGCATAGTGTGTTTCCTCTAATTGTGGACGAATTTGTTAGTCAGGATGTGTACCGAATTCATAATACTGAGAATATTGCTAATTGAGTCTGCTTACTTCTCAGTTATGGTGAGCTGGTCTTCTCACCTCTCTACAAGTAATCTGCTACAGCCTGTTCAAAGGGGCCTTGGTGTGTATGGGTAATGCCAGCTATTAGAGGTGGTTTACATGAAAACGATAGTTCTGAGGAACAACTGAAGTACAAGGCAGCCAAAAAAGAACCAGGGAATGACTTGGGCTGCAGAGACCCTGTAGGATTTTTTTGTATTTTTTCATATATTAGATACCCTAGGAACTAAAGTAAAGCCAAGGACCACACTATAAATATTGGAATGTGTGTGGGAGTTGGGAGCAAACCCTCAGTGAGGGAGCTGCATATGCTTTATTTCATCTTCGTCTCCTGCTCTTCACAATATAATAACTAATAGTGCTGAGTAGTCCTGTGTGGGCCAGTCCAACACCTGCGGGCCCTGTGTCAGGTAGGGCCAACATCCACACAATCTTTGCAAGCTGCAGGAAGATTCAGGCTGAACTTTATCATGTGGGCACCATGCCCACTACATTACAATGTATTCCATTTGGTGATTTACAGTAGGTTAGCGCCTGTGTGCCCCAAGTGACATCAGGGCGGGGGGGGGGGCACAGGTCTATAAATACAGAGATGCAAAAAGTTATCATTAGGTGTGGATTGTGAAGGGGTGGGTTAGGATTGGGTTGACTTTTTGTCGACCTGCACATACCTAGAGCTGAGGGTAAGGAGATTCTACAGGACCATTTGAGGCATTCTCGTTGGGTCTACAATAGGGAAAGATGGTACTGGTGATGGTGCTAATCTAATAAACCTAAAGGCACACTCACTACTCAACTGTGTAGAGTACAATCAGGGGATGTTTTGTGTAAATCTGATCTGATTTATAGAGTGCTTTATGAATTCCTCTAGCACAGTTTCTCTCCTCTGTGATCCTAGGGTGGCTTCAATGCCGTGTTCTGCTTATGTTTATTCACAATGCAACAATTGCGAAAATGGATTGCCAATGTACAAGTTAAAACATATAACAAAAATAAATAAGCAAAATAATGCCATGCTGGGGCTCTCCTATATTTTAAACAGAGTCTGACAGTTTGCCTTAAGCTGTTGAACAACACTATGAATCAGTTATAGCAAAGAATCAATAACAAACTTTCTCAGCACATAAATATGCCTGCCTAAGCAATGTGCTAATTACTTCTCCCAAGTGCATGTTCAATATGAAAGCACACAGCAGAATTTTTAGTATGTGTCAGAACGGTAGGCTTAGATTCCATTTTGTTTCTCTGTAATGAATACATTTTAGGGCATTGTATAAAATGACAAGGCATTCATTTCTAACTTCCTCCACCTAATTAACTATCTTTTATCTGATTATTTTATTTTCTCCTTTGTATTCTCTAATGAAAATATAAGTATTTTTTTCTTTGCTTCTATGAACTGCTAGAATAAGGGTAGAACTCCACAAGCGTTTTCTGTGGCCTGTGGCCTGTGGCCTGTTCCAAGTCGAGTGTGCCTCAGTTGTGCCCAGAGTCTTAAAACTGATGTAATTGATGCATTTTGATGTGAATCGGGTGCAAAGTTACATAATCAGAGAGAGTGACTCTGGATATTTAGAGTCACTTCTGGAACGCAAATCTGGGTTGCAATTCTGATGCTCCTATTGATGCAACCTGATGTGGGAACCCTGGAGCTTCCACTAGGTCCAGGGTAGATCCACAGTTCACCATGCATCAATAGGCTCAATTTGCTCGCCAATCATCAGAAAAGGCATCATGGATGAATTGGCATGTGGAAACGGGCACATTGGCAGGGGCATAGACATCAGGGTAGCGCATGCAGAGTAGCACAGCAGAGCTCATGAGCGACAACTTCATTATCTTCGGATATGTTTTGTAAATGACCACTAACACTAAGATTTTGCACATATGCAGTTGGAGCCAGTTTGGTGCCCACGCCTACTGTGCATGCACCAGAAAGCTCCGTAGATAGCAGAGTGGAAGAAGAGGATCCAAAGATACTGAAGATGGTGCCTGTGACCTCCACTGCGCTACTCTGCATGCAGAGGTCTGTGCGACATTCAGTTTTTTTTCAAGTAGTGGGCTATGTGGGAAGGAAGTGGGGAGGGGGCTAGTGGATGGGACTTTCTCTTTAGGAGGATGATTTAGTTCTCCTTTAACTTCAGCAATGGCAACTTACTGCTAAGAAGTTGGAGAAAAAGTTAAATGTAAGAAAAAATATATAGCACAGGACAGGTAATTAAGGTGAACTTAATCAAAAGTAAGAAAATGGGGAAGGAGTAGGAACGATTAATGGAGAGCAAAATGGGTAAGCGCGGAACTAGAGCATGCTGATCAGGAAGAGGGAAAGAGGTGGATGGAACATTGCAGCAGAACCATGAAATGAGAAGGCACGAATGACTGAGAAAATTACCCCAATTTTTTTTATAAGTAATTCTGAAAGGTTGAACTTGAAGAACTTGAAGAACAGATGTGTTTTTTCAACCTTAATGTACTATGTAAATAATGGACACAAGAGAGATCTGATCTTTCTTTGGATGAACCAGGGATTTAGAGAGATCATTTGGTTTATACTGCCTGTTTAAGAACATCCAGTACCACAACCAATAAGTCACTTTCTCTAATGTACTCACTATGGTGATCAGGCTGACACAGCTGTTATTCTGACTCCCTTCTTTTGGGAGATTCTAGTAAATTTGTCAACTGACTGTGAATAAATTAAACATTGGAAAATTGTGTGCAACCAACATAGAGACCTCTGCATGTTTAGAAGTCTGTCTTCCATTACAATATGTTGAATTGGTTACTTTCAGTTATATAATTTCAACTTCAGTATGTGATTTTTGGGACATTAGGGCTCAAGTGCCGGTTACTCTATGTTGTGCAAAATCTCTTAGAACACATTCAGAAAGAACTTGCAAAAGGAACAGCACTAATATAAGCAAGTGCTCTTGTTCACTTTGCATCCTTTTGTGCTTTATCCTTAAGTGTCAGGTAAATAAGGAGCACCTAGAGAAGCAAGGTGCAAGAGAGTCTTGCTGACAGACCACACAGCTCTGCAGATCTCCCAGGGAAAAAGGTGAAAAGAGTATGACACTTTGAACATGTAGTTTTGCACTCTGAACCATGCTTCTCCACCTATTATGCTTGTTTAATTGCCCCATCAATCTTAACCAGATCCAATTGTTCAATATGACTTTGAAACAACGCAGATATGTTGCTAATTGTCACTCTACAATATAAAATTTCATTCCTGAACCAGCAAATGTATTTTTTTTTTACTTTGTAAAATTGGTGAGTAGAAAGCCATCTCACGTCATTTTGCCTTATCATGTGCTTTCAGAAAGAGCCAGCACTTTAGGATGGAACTGCTTTCTGACAGGCTGTTGTTTCTCCTACTCAATGTAACTGAATGTGTTGCGGTGGGACCTGGATTTTACTATTGAGTGCTGTTCTTAGATCTACCAGGCAGCTGTTATCTTGTGTTAGGGAGCTGCTATCTGGTTACCTTCCCATTGTTTTGTTGTTAGGCTGTTGGGGAGGGGGTGATATCACTTCAACTTGCAGTACAGTAGTAAAGAGTGACTGAAGTTTATCAGAGCACAAGTCATATGACTAGGAGCAGCTGGGAAATTGACAATATGTCTAGCCCCATCTCAGATTATAAAATGAAATATAAAAAAAAATCTGTTTGATCATTTGAGAAATGGATTCCAGTGAAGAATTCTGCTGGAACAGCACTATTAACATAATTGACTTACTATTAACATGTTTTCCCATGACAGTATTCCTTTAAAGACATGTTAAACAAAATACTCATGGATATTTAACTCAGACTTATATTTTCTGATAATTAGCTGTTCATTTGAGTGATTGTCATAGATAGGTAGATAAAGACATACACACACACGGGATACAGTAAAATTTCTAAGGGTATTGGAAATCTAAATTCTTGAAGTAACTTAGAACTACTTGCCTTAAATGCTGTTTGTGTATTTATTTAAGTTGCATTATGTAAGTTAATTGTCCTTGCTTTTGCAGCTAAACTATGGCTGACAACATCTAAAAATAATAGCCAGGTACACTTTGCGGAAGACCTGGTAGTTAGTAATGTTATCAGTTGGGTAAATTTGTTTCTTTTAATATTTCAATTGGTGCTCAGCGATATAAATTGTGTCACATTTTCATATTATATTATATATCATTATCTTTTATATTATATTTTACATTGTTTATTATATGAAATAATGTACCTCCTGCTGTAAAAGATAAGGATATGTGGAATTCCATGACCTGTATAACAGCCTATAAACTATTGCCTTTATGCAGTCATGGAACTCATTGGTTATTTATATTATCCTTCAAAAGGGTATACAATATCTGTAATGGAAATTCAAAGTTTTCCTGTTATATTTTTTTGGCTTGCCATGTTTTCATGGCAAGTGTCAATGTGTATCGTGTTTTATGTGCATACAATGATAAGTTCAGGCTTTATTGCAAAATAAATCATTAAGTTCCTTTTCTTCTTGGCTTTAGCTTTTCAGATACTCATTGCACAATTTCAGGTATTTTTCTTTGAGCTTACTATTATTGTTGGAAGTCATCTGGAAAGACACCCTCCTTTTCCATGGGTTTAGATTATTCAGCCTTGCAAAGCTATTTCACAGCTCAGTAACCCCAAATCCTTTTTGAATTAGTTGGTTGAGTAAAATCTATGAATATCTCCAGTTTTAGCATGTGCAATGCTGAAGCTAAATGATGGTTGCTGCATCTATTACGTAAGAAATTGTTGGGTTTTATTTTAGTTTATGCTAAAAAAAATAAATGAGGACATGAAAGTATTTGTTGTAATATATGCTGTTGAGAAAGACAGGCCTTAATGTTAGAGGAACCTAACTTGGGGCAAACTTTGGATACTACTGTAGGGACCCACAGGGCTAATGTGCCCCTATGGCTTTAATTCCATACACTTCCTGATCTCCCTAGTTGCTGGGCAGAGACCATGTACCTAGATGTAATTTGCATAATTGTGCTATTGGCCAGGAGGCGCTGTGACCACTTCCTGTCACACTCTGGTTTAGTGAGTGCGAAGGGGTGGATCCAACTGGGTGTGCCCAGAGGAGCCATGTGCTGGGTACAGCAAGGCCCAGGGAAGCCATGTGCTAAAGAGGGACCAGTACCTCTAGAGCAGGGATCCCCAACCTTTTTTACCCATAAGCCACATTCAAATATAAAAACAGTTGGGGAGCAACACAAACATGAAAAAGTCCCTTGGTGTGCCAAATAAGGGCTGTGATTGGCTATTTTATAGTCTCTATGTGGACTGGCAGCCTACAGGAGACTCTACTTGGCACTATACTTAGTTTTTAAACAATTAAAACGTAATTCTAAGCTTGGAATTTAAAAATAAGTCACTGCTTTGAGGCCACTGAGAGCAACATCCAAGGGGTTGGGTAGCAACTTGTTGCTCATGAGCTACTGGTTGGGGATCACTGCTCTAGAGATATAAGTTGGGGAGCAGGGAATCCCCTGAATAAAGTTAGCTAAACAGGGTTAGTTCTGTCATAGACTCTAGAGAGAACAGATAGTAAGAGCAGCTGGAGCTCCTTCAAGGATTGTAGTAGGGAGTAGCTTCCCAAGGCTTTTGAATTGCCTAGAGTGAAGGGGCCACAGTGGATAGGGTTAGAAGGTGTTCTCCCTGACCACTCCACTGGGTGGGAGCCGGACCACTTTGAGATATATTGCAGTAGAAAACGGATTTACTACCTGACTACCTTGCCTGATGGGAGTCACTGGGGCTCATTTATCAACACTGGGCAAATTTGCCCATGGGCAGTAACCTATAGCAACCAATCAGTGAGTGGATTTCTTCAGTCAGCTGCAGGTAGAACAATGAATACAACAATTTGATTGGTTGTCATGGGTTACTGCCCACGGGCAAATTTGCCCAGTGTTGATAAATGACCCCCACTGTCTCTGCTGTGTGCTGTAACCTGTTTCAGCCTGCTCTGTGACATTGTGTATGCCTTAACCTTAGTAAGTAAACACTGGGCTCTTTTGTCTTGTACAAATAAACTGTTATTCGTTTGGTTCATCACAAGAATCTCCTGGCGCCCATTATTTCTATTTGGTGTAGCAAAGTAGAGTGAGAGTTGTAGTTATACTACTCCACCTGGGAAATCTTCCATGTAACGAAGGCCGTAGCATGAAGTGTTTTCGGTCACATTTAGCCCATGCTCCCACAACTAGCTGAACATTAACCCTTTTTGGTCTGCCTAGTCAAATTAGCGTTTACTACTTTTAGAACTCAACAGTTATTGTAAATTCATCAATATTTCATTGACTTGCATTACTGCTAGCAGAGGGGCCTGCTAACACATTGGTGGATTAAAGCATAATGCAGGGGTACCCAAAAAGCAGATTGGGATCTACCAGTAGACCTTTAGCTCATATAAAGTTGGTCCACAGACTGGCCTTATTTTCCCTTTGGAGTCAGCATTTTTTTCTATTTGAGGCAAATTGGAGAGCTTTCGGATTCGTTTTTCACTTTCTTTGTATCAGCTAGAAGTTAGGCAGCTTTTACTTGAGCGTGAAGGCTGCACTTGAGGAATGTGTCTGTTTTCAACCTCAACCTCCCTGTAACAAAGTAACTTTTATAGTTAGTAGCTTTGGCTAAATTGGTTCTGTTTATATTAGGATTTATTAAAATTAAGAAAATTGATATAAAAATACATGCATATAGATATGTGTATATATGGGCATATTTCTTTTTTTAATATTTCAGTATACAATATCTATGAAAGAGGGTGAGAGAAGGCCGAGCTGCAACATGCATTAGCCTTTTAATTCATGTGTTTTCAATGGAAGTATTGTTTTGTGTGATGTTGTTCACTGCCCTACATGAGCTTTGACACCAATAATAAAATGTTCCTACAATAGTGTTAAATGCACGTTAAGGGATGAATACATGTATAATAGTAATAACAAGGATGCAATCATTTATTTTACCCATAACAGCAATTTCTTATTCAGACTTTAGTCACTTTCCCCCATTTAACCCACCAAACAATCTGATATGAAAATGGAAAGTTAATTGATGTGAGAAAGAAAATAGAAGTACAATAATCCATACCTTAATTAATGCAAATAGTATTACAGAAACAAAAAACTCATCATTTTTGTTCTGCATAGTAAATTTTTAGCACATTACAAATTCTCTAAAATGCACCGGCAGCACTAAGGCCATAATCCAAAAAGCCTATCAACACCTTCATTTTCTTATAGACTTAAGCATTGTAGAGTCAATAATAGAAAGCACTTTAGTGGCAACATATTGGTGTGGCACGACAGTATCATACAGCATACTCTTCCTAGAGTGGTCCAAACTGCTGAACCTCTAAAATTCCATTGCTATCTGATTTTGACATTGCCAGATGCATGAAAAGAATTAAAACCATAACCAGTGACCCAAGTCACTCAGGGCATAAAAAGAAATAAAACGTTAACCAGCAACTCAAGTCACTCAGGGCATAAACTATTCCTCTGGCACAAGCCCACCTAATCTTTTAAACACAGATGAACAGAGAGCATAAAAATTAGAAGCCATTCAGTTTTAAAATTCCCTTGTCTCAATTCTAAAAGAGAACTTTGAAACTGAATTGGAAAGGAAGCTCTGTATATTCAACTGTATGGAGTTATTCAACACATTAAGACAGGACCTTAATTTAGGGTCAGGTTTAATGTCACACTATGTGACCAGACTGAATCCAGACTCCTGGACTAATTACAACCCACCCTAATTTATTGTATTATCTCTACAATTTATCTCTATCTGTCTGTAACTTCCTAATTTATTGCCCATGAATACCTTTCACTGATCTAACAGTATATACAGTATGCTGTTCCTTTCCAGCTCTCATTTGTATTTTGACTGACGAATGGGCATTGGCATAGTTTACCATGTATTTTTATTGCTAGCCAATATAGATATCACTACTGCAATACTTTTGTATATATTTGTCTTTTTATTTGTTATTTCTGTAGACATTGTAAAATTCGAAATCTGTTTTATAATCCTGTGTTGATGCTATTCAGAAAGGGATGCTGTACTCAAAACCTCAAATGCCTCAAAACTATAGGCCGGTTAGTTTGACGTCAGTGGTAGGAAAACTTTTTGAAGGGGTATTGAAGGATAAAATACTTGACTTCATTGAAAATCATAATACGTTGTGCCAGCATCGTTTATGCATGAGATATCTTGCTAGACTCTTTTATTTGCCTTTTTTGAGGAGGTGAGCAGGAACAACGACTCTAGGATGGCAGTGGATGTGATCTACTTGGACTTTGGTAAAGCTTTTGATTAGGGATGGGCGAATTTGACCCGTTTCGTCAAAAATTCACCACTGGCAAAATGTCACAGACGCCTATTACAGTCTACGGGCATCAAAAAAGATTTGTCGCGCAGCGAATTTTTTTTGACGCGCAGCAAATTTTTTTTGACGCACATAATTTTGAGCTATTTTTTGTGTACTTCAGCTAGGGAATAGTCCAAATTCGATTCCAATTTGAAAACAATTGAAAATTTGAATATCGAAATGTATCATGTACTGTCTCTTTAAAAATTCGATTTTGACCATTCGCCATCTAAAACCTGCCGAATTGCTATTTTACCCTAGGATGGACCTCCTAGAACCCATTTGGAGTCAATTGGTGGATTTTAAAAAATCTAAGTTTTTTTTGGTAAAAACTTCTAAATGAATTTGATCGAATGTGCTATTCCTTTGATTTGTACGGTTCGAATTTGGCCAAATACGGACCTATTAGATCAAAAACTTACCTGTTTGACCAAAAAAAAAAACTTTGACTTCATTTTGGTTTTTTAATTCGAATTTCGAAGCTTTTTCAATTCGAAATTCGACCCTTGATAAATATGTCCCTAAGTGGACCATTTACTAACAATGAATTTGCTATTTAATTGATATGATGTATTAAAAATAAAGAGGCAAAGATTTTATAAGTTCCAGTTCGAAGATTTGTGTATATACTGTGTATATATATATATATATATATATATATATATATATATATATATATATATATATATATATATATATGATAGTTATCGCCACTCACGAAAATTTAATCATGGATGCCTGGGTGTGGTTCACAGGAGTAGTAGAACACAATTCATTGAATGGGAGCCGCACTCTCAGGCCTTATGAAAATATCAAAAAATTTATTGAAAGCAACAAAGTAACGTTTCGGCTGTGGCAAACGTTAGTTTGCCGCTATATATATATATATATATATATATATATATATATATATATATATATATATATATATATATATATATATATATATACACGTCTGTGGAGAAGTCAGCACTCACGTAACTTGGTGCAAACGTGCCTGGGTGCAGTGTCCAAAATATTTAGAATTTCTATCCAACAAAGAAGGTCCGCACTCTCAGGTCTTAAAAGTCATATATGGTTTATTAAACAGAGGACTAACGTTTCGGCCTCTCCAAGGCTTGAGAAAGGCCTTGGAGAGGCCGAAACTTTAGTCCTTTGTTGGATATATATACAGTATATATATATATATATATATATATATATATATATAAATATACATACTTTAAATATATATACTTTATACAAAATAATGGATATGCTCTCATGTAAGTTAGATATAAAAATTTCAATTTGAGTGGTGCTCTTACTTTAACATATGTTGCAAAGTGAAAAAAAAGCAAAACTAAAACATAACACCAAAACTTTCAGAGAAGTTAATAACAGTTAAAAGAGGTTTTTCAAATATATATACAATTTGCCCACAAATATGTAATAGAGAACCTATGTGTGGTGGTAAGTTTGAGCATTTCAAATTGCTGAAAAACTGTGCCCCGCACACTTAGGTTCTGATGTGGTTGATGGAGCAATAAAAAAGGATTTAACCTGGCTACAAACCAACTTATGGTCTATTAAGCCAGGTCCAGCCCTGTGGATTGAAACTCAAAACACATTTGTAGATGAATAAAGTGCTTTAGTTCATAGTCTTTCACAAGGCACTAATCAGGGTTCAGTAACTTGACAGTTCAGATATTACAGGAGCTACAATGTTAAGGGCATATTTATCAATATCGAATTGAAAAAACTTCGAAATTCGATTTCAAAAAGACTAACTGAAATTAAGTTGAAGTTTTTTTTTTTGGTTGAATAGGTCAGTTTTCAATCAAATAGGTCTGTATTTGGCCGAATTCGATTTGTATGAATTGAAGGAATAGCGCAAAAGAAACTTTTTTTCAAAGTCCACCAATTGACTCCAAACTCCAAAAAAGAGACAGTACATGACAAATTTCTATATTCTAATTTTTTTCAAATTAAATTTGGACTATTCCCTTGTCAAAGTACACAAAAAATAGCTCTGAATTCGATTTTTTTTCATTTGAAAATTCACCTCGACCTTTGATAAATCTGCCCCTTAGTGTCTCAGACAGTTAAACTAATCTTATATTGTTTAATTGTGGAATATTTGCCTGGCTTTAATGTGTGCCCTGTTTTTTGAATAATTTTATATTTTTATCTTAGCATAATATATACCGTATATACTCGAGTATAAACCAAGTTTTCAACATCCAAAATGTGCTGAAAAAGTCTTATACTGAAGTCAGTGGGCAGAAGCTGAGATTGCAGTCACTTTTAATCATTCCTATACCAACAGTTCGCTTGGGAAGAGACTGCAATATCACACAGCTCCCTCTGTTGGTTATATGAAAGAATAACAGTGCGCCCTCTGTTGGTTATATGAAAGAATAACAGTGACTGCAATATCACACAGCGCCATCTGTTGGTTATATGAAAGAATAACAGTGCGCCCTCTGTTGGTTCTATGAAAGATTAACAGTGACTGCAATATCACACAACGCCCTCTGTTGGTTATATGAAAGAATAACAGTGACTGTAATATCACACAGAACCCTCTGTTGGTTATATGAAAGAATAACAGTGACTGCAATATCACACAGCACCCTCTGTTGGTTATATGAAGGATTAACAGTGATGGCAATATCAAACAGCACCCTCTGCACATGGTAGTGGGACAGTGGGACAATGCATACAGTAATCCGTTTGGCAATTCTCTGTCACCATCAACTTTGCAAAGAAGTCCGGTTGATCGCTGGGGGGGTCACTTTGGCGGAATGTGCGCTGCTGGGAGACAGGGCTGTAGTTGTGTCTAGGTTTTCCCAGTTTTCGTAGGTAAAATTAGGTACCTCCGCTTATACTCGGGTCGGCTTATACTCGAGTATATATGGTAGCATTGTCATTTTCTGTAAACAATGATCATACAGTATAATATTTATGTAATGTTTCTGTTATTTCATAACAGTATTATTATAAACAGAATGTATGCTCTTTTCTGAAAATAAGGTTATGAGCGGTCAAAAATGGATGCAGCAAAGAGTGCATATTGCCGCAACTCTTTAGGGTACTTGTGTTCAAACATGCTCTGGCACTTTCACATGGTTGTTAATGTGTTCATCTTGCCTCCTCTCATAATTGGTTCAATGGTTGATACTTGCATCAATAGGACTTGCAGGCAATGAATCCAATGCAAATGCCATTTTTAATGCAGCAGTGACAGTGCCCCCCTACTTAAAAATTAATTTGATGCAATGGGTACAATTACAATGGACACAACTTGGAGAGCGACCACAATTATGCTGCAATTATGATGAAAATGCTGCATTACACCCTGCATTATGGCGATTTGCCTCCATAATTGCACTCTGCACTCTTGCATTCAGAAATTACCCCTATGGTGTGGTATAAGGCTGTAACTGTGTAGCCACTAGGGATGCAGCGAATCCAGGATTCAGTTCGGGATTCAGCCAGGATTTGGCCTTTTTCAGCAGGATTCGGAATTCAGTCAAATCTTTGTGTCTGGCCGAACCGAATATGAATCCTGCATATAATCAACAGAAAGGGGATAGAAGTTTCAGCTAGGGAGCATCACAACGATCGATATAAGTTTCAGCTAGGGAGCATCACTTTCAACGATTTGGAGATGATGCAAACAGTATTGCTTGGTACAAGGCTTCATTTTTCATTCCTGAACTCCATTTATTTTACTAAAACAGAGCTATTACAGTATAGAATTATCTACCTCCCTTCATCTGTTTGGAATTTTTATTATAAAACATTATATTATAACAGTAAATTAGTGTAAAGGGTAAGAAACACAATGTGATTTAAGGTAGCTTTGCACTGAATCCACAATGTGGATCAGGATTCTGCTGTTTCCCAGAATTTTTTTTTTAGATTTAAGGTTTGGCTGAAACCAAATCCAAACCCTCTATGACATGACACGTGACAATGGAGCATGACATTTGTTCATAAATTATGGACATTTGTTATATTTCTCAAATCTATTTGTGCAAATTAAGGTTCATATTCAGTTCTTAAATAAAGACAAAAAATGGGGTCCAATCAAACCTGTACCCACTATCCATGACCCGCAACCCTCAATTTTCCCCCACTGATCTTCTACCTGACCCGACCCGCAATAGGCCAACTAACCTTCCAGCCTGAGGACTCGCAAATCCTGAAGTGACAGCACTTTGGACTGGAAATATCATCACTCTGGTGCCGAATCTGCACAAAACTAGAAAGAAAAACCTACCAGAGCCACAGGGGAGGGATCAAGCCTGCACCTTTGTTGGGTACACAGCTGGGTTACCTGCGGACTGTCTGCGCACCCACGGAATCGGGGACTTTTTGCCAGAAACTGGACTTCTTTGCAGGTCATCAGTGGGTACCCGACCCGGTGCAGGACTCTACACCAAGGATGGTCATAGAAATCTTTTTTTTTAACAGATTTACTTTTCAGCTGAATTTAAAACTTAAGGCTTCAGTGAATTCCTTTATGTAATATAATAATAGAAATTATATATGATATCTTCTTTTAGTCTGTGCTCCATCTGTTCAGACTATGGAGCACTTTTACTATAGGGCGAATTGTGTTTTTTTTTTTTTTTGTGAAAATTTGCTAAAATGACAATTTGCAGCAACATCACCAATTTACTAAAAGGTGAGTAAGACATTTCCCTAGCAAAAACCTCAGTGCTAGAAAACTGTTGCACCTTTTCACCAGCAACAGTAGTTTCTCTTTGTTACTCTTATTGCCAAAGTCTATTTTGCCAGGTTGTGACCGGCACAACCTGAAGCTTCATACTCAACATTATTATGCCAGTGACATAACTTCCGGTATTTCAAAAAAGTTTTTTTTCATATTTATAAAGTGTGATTATGATTACAAGTTGTAACTATAACTAAAAATCTATTTTTTACATTTATAACATTTGAAACTCATTTGCTTTTGTGTGGGCTCATGGCCTATTTCTCTGTTCGCCTGATTTTGCTTCCTTGGACATTTTTAACAAAAAGTGGCCACTTTCCAGCAATTCACCAACATTACTGATAAATACACAGATATGACCTTTGTTTACCCACTTGAATTTAAAGTGACGTAAACGTAAGTAAGTAGGTTATTCGATGTAAGGGAATCTTACCCTGGTGGTGTAGTGGGGGGACGGCAGGGACGCCTGCCGCCCCCTCGGCGGGGACGCCTGCCGCATCCGTCTGTTCCTCTGGTCTCTGCGGCTCAAGGGTGCGTGCGCACCTCTTCCTGGAATTTGTTCGCGTGCGCGCTGACGTGATGACGTCAGCGCGCAGTGGCGCGAGATTCAAATAGTATTAAAGGGAGCTTCAGTGTGTAGTCCAGTGCCCGTGATAGGATTTGTTCCTGGTGCTTTAGCTGTTGCTATTCTGTGTGAATCTGTTCCTGGTTATCTGTTTTTGACCCTTGCCTGCCTGTTTGACTATTCTGATCTCTGGAACCTGACCCTTGCCTGAAACCGACCTTGACTCTGCTTTAACCTCCTGTCTGACGTTCCGGTTTGACCTCTGCCTGTTATTTGACTCCGATTCTGCCTCAACCCATCTGATTGATCACCTGGTTTTGACCCTTTGCCTTCCTGACGATTCTGTTATCCGCCTGCCTTGATCCAGCCTGTCTGACTATCCGCTTGCCTTGACCTTTTGTACCGTGACCTTCGGCCTAAAGACTCTGCTAAACAGCCGTGCCCCTTTGCCAGCCAGAACATCTCGCCTTGCAACCCTCGTTAAGTCCAGGTGGCACCCAAGTAAGCTGAGGGCACCTCCCGAAGCCCAACAGTGGTCACACTACTGGTGAAGCCGAGCCGAGACCAGGGTGCTTGGCATTTGTTCTGGTATCGGGTGCCGGCCGTGACATTCAAATTCCAAAACTTGTTTATATAACATGGCAGAAGATCGCAGTAGAGTTGAAGAAATGGGTTTGTGCATGCACAAAGCATCAGACACCACGTTCCCGTTTAAATGTGACGTCACATTTTTCCCTGGATTTCACACTTTTTTCTGGATTTTCTATTCTAACAACTATTATGTATAAACAGCAATTAGGGATGCACCGAATCCAGGATTTGCTGAGGGATTCGGCCAAGATTCTGCCTTTATCGGCAGCATTTGGATTCTGCAGAATTCAAGTGCCTAGCCGTACCGAATAAAAAAAAATCAAGTGACTTTTCATCACACAAAGTAACTAAAAAATGTTTTAACCGTGCACTTGTGTGTTTCTTTTTTTCACCATCGTTTCCCTAATTTACATCTGCAATTTAGGCTTTGGTATTAGCCAAATATTTCACAAAGAATTCAGGATTCAGTGCATCCCTAACAGCAATACAACAAAATAATAAACATTATTGTGTCCCAGTCTCCCATTGTACATACACAGTGTAGATATGACATTGATATTTTTACATTTTCCTTGATAAATTGCTTGTCTAAGCAAAGATAATATCCACTGACCTTCATCTAGTGATGGGACAGATTGTTCTGTATCACTGATACCTATGTCAGTTTTGCATGATGTTTCCTGTGGAATATAAAAAAGATTTACTTACTCTTGAGGTAAAAGGCTCAATATATATTAAACCCATCCAAATATATTGTTATGTTATATAGAATAATATAATCTGACTGGTGCTAAGGGTTCTTAGAAAGATAACGAAGATAATGAAGGATCACACTTTGAAACACCATATCAATTTTACTGCAGTTTCAGTGCCATCATGAAGTTTAGATCACATTTCAACTGAATTTCAAAATAATATCCCTACAATAGAAAACACAAGAAACAACTATGGGAATCCTAAACGTGAAACATTTACAAAGATCTTGCAATATTTTTATTATTCAGGGACTATGAAATATTGTTCCAAAACTTTAGAAAACACAATTTCATAGTATATACTGATGTGAACACTGTTTGTATAAAGAGCATCTAACTTAGATGCTAAAACATAAATATCTCTATGTTTTACAGAGAAGACAAAAAAAAGTAACAGTAGAGGGACAACAATGGGGACCGGATCGATCGATGATTATTATAGGTCCATCAGTACATGTGCTGGTTTTCACTTTTACTAATCTGTTTCCGAATCTGATTGAAATAGACTGATCAGGAAAGAATCACTCTGAACTTACTAGGACCACTTAGTCAAGTTTGTCTGACTTAAATAAAAAGGAAGATAATTATGAAAGAAATATAACTGTCAATGGGGTGCAATCGCTCAAGCCAGTTGTTCTTTCAGGCTTTTGAGATATTGAATCCCTGAAGGTTATGAACAAAGATAGATATTTTGCTCAAATCACTTTAAATTTCATGCAAAGAGAAAACAACTAGGAATCATGTAGAATTCATCATTCAATTGTTGATAATTCTCCCTATGCTAAGTATCTCTCTGGAAGTGTTTGGACTGTGTAGTTTTATGGCTCAAAAAGGGCTAAAGCTGAAACAGATGCATTTGTATTCCAAGCTGTGCACTGACTATATTGCTTCCTGTGAGACACCTGCATTTTACATCTGCATATACAGACATAGGATCCATTAACCTATTATCCATTAAGCTCTGAATTATGAGAAGGACACCTCCCATAGACTCCATTTTTCTGTAATAATAAAACATTACATTGTACTTGATCCCAACTAATTAATCCTTACGGACGGTTTACATTTTTTAAAATATTTGACTTAGGGAGTTATTTATTGAATGCAAAAATCACGAAAATTTCATGATATTTTTTTTTTATAAAATCTGACTTTTAAAAAATCACAAATTTTTCAGAATTTATTAAACCCCGAGGATGGAAAAGTCAGAATCAGAAAATCCGGCATCTCAGACCTGTCGAGGTTGCATATAAGTCAATGGGAGAAGTTCCAATGATTTTTTGATGTGCGCTGGGTTTCGTGCAATACCCCGAAGTTATTGTAGTTTTCGGGAAAAATCTGAGTTTTCGGGGATGAAAAATTAGAAAAAAATTGTGAAAATCGGATGAGAAATCTGAAAAAATCGCGAAAATCAGTTTTTTTCCCCGCAAAGTAAATTTTTGGGAAAATTCAATAATAAATAAGCATAAAAAACCCAAGAAAAATATTGAGATAAATTTGGACTTTGATAAATAGCCCCCTTAAAGTATAGTGATCCAAATTACGGAAAGATCACTTATTTGTAAAGGCCCTAAGCATTCTGAATAACAGGTCCCATACCTGTAGATAAAAACATAAGGTTTTATATTAGACAGTTTGGTCTCTATATGCTAGAAGGACTCCTGTTTGTTAATTCATTAATGTTAATTTTACCCATATCACCTAAGTCATTGGGGGGGTTTCTTTATAAAAATAGAAATGTTGTCAATGAACTTATTGTAGTAAATAGAGATGGCGCGAACTGTTCGCCGGCGAACTTGTTCGCGCGAACATCGGGTGTTCGCGCTCGCCGGAAGTTCGCGAACGTCGCGCGACGTTCGCCATTTTGGGTTCGCCATTGTTGGCGCTTTTTTTTGCCCTCTCACCCCAGACCAGCAGGTACATGGCAGCCAATCTGGAAGCTCTCCCCTGGACCACTCCCCTTCCCTATAAAAACCGAAGCCCTGCAGCGTTTTTTTCACTCTGCCTGTGTGTGCTGAAGAGATAGTGTAGGGAGAGAGCTGCTGCCTGTTAGTGATTTCAGGGACAGTTGAAAGTTTGCTGGCTAGTAATCGTTTTGATACTGCTCTGTTATTGGAGGGACAGAAGTCTGCAGGGGTTTGAGGGACATTTAAGCTTAGGTAGCTTTGCTGGCTAGTAATCTACCTTCTACTGCAGTGCTCTGTATGTAGCTGCAGTGGGCAGCTGTCCTGCTTCTGATCTCATCTGCTGACTGCTGCAATAACAGTAGTCCTTGTAAGGACTGCTTTTATTTATTTTTTTGTTCCAATACAGAGCAGTATCAAGCAGATTACTAGCCAGCAAACTTACTATCATCTGTCCCTGAAATCACTAACAGCTCTCCCCCTACACTATCTCTTCCAAGCACACACAGGCAGATTTTTCAGATACATTTTTGCCCTTGATCCCCCTCTGGCATGCCACTGTCCAGGTCGTTGCACCCTTTAAACAACTTTAAAATCATTTTTCTGGCCAGAAATGTCTTTTTTAGATGTTAAAGTTCGCCTTCCCATTGAAGTCTATGGGGTTCGCGAACCGTTCGCGAACCGCTCGCATTTTTGCGCAAGTTCGCGAATATGTTCGCAAACTTTTTTTCCGACGTTCGCTACATCCCTAGTAGTAAACATTGACTTTGCTAAATGCAGCAGCTTTCGCAGTAACTCAATGTTCACAACGCTCAAACCACAGAGTTTGCTTACAAAGGATCATGTTCAATATTCTGGTTATATGGTTGGTGCAAAAAAGTATTTTTTTATGGTTTACGGAACTTGACAATAGTGCTGGAAATGCTGAGGTTAATTTACAGCTCAAGAACAAATCTTTCCAATATGGCCAATAAATATAAGACATCTGTGCTTAAGTGTGAAAAGTCCTTCATGTCTACATGTGCAGCTCCAGTTGTGGTCAATGGGGAATTACCAATATGAAAAATACAGAGCCATGATGTAGTGATAAATATGGAGATTGGCCCAAAGCATAGACGATTAATTATGTGACTTCGGTCATGCCCTTTTGAACACTGAATAAAGGAAACATACAGCATCTATCTGGGCCAAAATTGGAACAAAAAAAGTATATTAGATATTAATATTTTTCAGGTTGGCATAGATTGGCTCAGCTGAATCAGATGCAATTAGATTTGGGTCTAGGGATTGGGCTCCAACACTTCCCTAGAGGTAGCCACATTCAGCTGCTGGAAGACCTGTGGGTTACTATGTTGCATTGCATGGCACTTAAAGCATACAACTTACACATAATTTTAATAAACATGTTAAAGGAACACTGAAAATGCTGATCATAACTAACAATAACAACTCAATGACTATGCTATTATTTGTCAATAATGTGTCATCCTTTCCAACCTGATAATCTCAAATCACATCTTGAGAAAGGTCCCAGCAGAGGACCGAAACGTTGATAAAATAAAGAAGGATTTATTTAAAAAATTCCTTGTGTGCACCGGCATCTTCTTACCTATATTCGAATTTCTGGGAGCACCAGTGTGTGTAACCTATCAGCAAGCCTGTGCAGTGGCCTTGTGATATATATATATATATATATATATATATATATATATATATCTTTTTAAATATATATTTTTAAATATATATATATATATATATATATATATATATATATATATATATAGATATATATATATATATATACACACACATACACACAGAATATATAGTAAATACTAAGCCATGTGAGCACTTTTTTAATGAAATCATTGATAGGATCATTGATAGGATAGATTTCCATATTTTAGGCTATGAACTAGTGATTTGCGGGCTTATTTGATACTTGCGCGTCTCACAGATCAAGTGGGTTTCGACTTTCGCATAAAATTTTCAGGTCGCAGGTTCTGGTTGAGCTCTTCCTTCCAGTCACCATACCCAAAACCTTACTGTGCTGGCTTCTGCCTTTAGTAAGTAGTTTTTATAGATTTGCGCCTGCATGCCCCCGGGCAGGGTGGATAAGGGCCTATAAATTTGGAGGTGCCCCCCGGGTTAGGGGTCAGGTGTGGGTAGAGAAGGGGCAGGTTAGAGTCAGGTGTTATTTTTTTTAATTAAATGTGACCCGTAACTCAAAAAATATTCTTCAAAATCCTATTTTATCACATTAGTCAAGCAAAATGAACTTTAATTACACAATATAAATTATTTGAATCTTTTTTTCCTTCAGTCTGGGAATTCATAATTATAAGAAGCAGGCAGGAGTCATTTTGTGGACACTGTTATTAATTCAAACCTTGCATCATCTTAAAATCTTGTTTGTGCACCAGAATGGGGGACCCAATGTCCATCCCCATGCCATGGCTACACAATTAAACAGTGAAGAGAACGGGAGTGTGTGTGGAGAGCAGTGACATCTAGGAAGTGCTGTATGGAAAGTGAAAGACAATATTTGATTGACAGTTGATATTTTTAAATGAGCTTACAAAAGCTACGAATGATTTAATAAAAAAATAGAAATTGGATTTCACGTTTAATTTGAAAAGGACTTTTATTATACAGATTTTTGTGTCTGTGTGACAGGTCCACTTTAAGAGAAAACAACGATAATCAACATTACTCTTTGATGATCTATATGCATGTGTTTTCATCCACTTTCTCTCATCATCATTCTATTTTTTTATTTCTGTTCTGCTTATGTTTGTTACGAATCCTCTACGCGGGGAAAATAAAAGATACAGGTTATCGTGTTGGTGTATTTGACTTGTGTTTTAGTAACTGTTCAGATCTTTGATGAATTTCCAAGGAAAAATCCCATTCAACATTGACATAGTTAAACAATGGGCCCAGGTTTAATTCCGGTACATGGTTTGTATGCTCCTCACACCCATTCTGTTTGCACTGATTAAAAAAAGAATGGGCTTGGGAGAACTATTTCCGTTCAGTTACTGTACAAATAAATTCCAACAATGCAAGGTAAAGATACATTCTTACAGACCCACGTAGGTTATGAAACTTAAACACCTCCACATGGAGAAATGCTTTCATCCAAGTAGGAGCAAACAAGAGAATTTATTTGTTTAGGGCAGCCCTGCACAGTTTTAGACTGAAAGGAAAAAAATCAAATTGATTATGCAATAAATGTCTAAATATGGCCTGGGACAAATATTTAGATGGGCAATAAATCTAGTTTAAAACACTAAAGAAATATATTCACTTTATCACATGCAGTTAATTGGGTGTATGACGATGATTCATGAGCAGACAAGTGCTAGGTTTCACTGTTAGTTTTCATATGCACTCAGATTAATTAATCATAATCAGCAAACCTTACTTCCTCTTAGTAAGACTGCCTTTTTAAAACTAGTCCTGGATGCAAGCCTTGTTAGATGTTTTTTCTTGGCTAAAAATGTAACTAAAATGGTTGGTGTTGAATGGGGAAACACTCTAACTTTTCTTATATTTCTTCATTTGTTGAGGATTTGCAGCCAGGGAGGCCCATAAAGCAGAGAGTTTAGTGGTATTAGAAGCTTTTTGAAACCAAGATTAAACTCATTTTCTAAAAAACCACAAATTACATGAAAGTGTCAGGGCCTCATGGCCCAGTAAGTGGACAAGTCCGGACCAAGATGGAAGCACTAGGTACAAAGTCCAATACATGGGAGCCAAGGGAAGATTTAGGGGCAGGCAGCAACGGATCATGGTCAGGTACAAGGCAGAATGTCAAAAGTCCAGTACCGTATATACTCGAGTATAAGCCGACCCGAGTATAAGCCAAGGTACCTAATTTTACCTATGAAAACTGGGAAAACTTATTGACTCTAGTATAAGCCTAGACACAACTACAGCCCTGTCTCCCAGCAGCGCACATTCTGCCAAAGCGACCCCATCAGCTATCAACCGGACTTCTTTGCAAAGTTGATGGTGACAGAGAATTGCCAAACGGATTACTGTATGCATTGTCCCACTGTCCCACTACCATGTGCAGAGGGTGCTGTGTGATATTGCCATCACTGTTAATCTTTCGTATAACCAACAGAGGGCACTGTGTGATATTGCCATCACTGTTAATCCTTCATATAACCAACAGAGGGTGCTTTGTGATATTGCAGTCACTGTTATTCTTTAATATAACCAACAGAGGGTGCTGTGTGATATTGCAGTCACTATTATTCTTTCATATAACCAACAGAGGGCACACTGTTATTCTTTCATATAACCAACAGAGGGCGCTGTGTGATATTGCAGTCACTGTTATTCTTGCATATAACCAACAGAGGGTGCTGTGTGATATTGCAGTCACCGTTATTCTTTCATATAACCAACAGATAGCACTGTGTGATATTGCAGTCACTGTTATTCTTTCATATAACCAGAGGGCACACTGTTATTCTTTCATATAACCAACAGAGGGCACACTGTTCTTTCATATAACCAACAGAGGGCATTGTGGGATATTGCAGTCTCTCCCCAAGTGAACTGTTGGTATAGGAATAATTAAAAGTGACTGCAATCTCAGCTACTGCCCGCTGACCCGAGTATAAGCCGAGGTAGACTTTTTCAGCACATTTTGGATGCTGAAAAACTCGGCTTATACTCGAGTATATACGGTAATCAGTAAATACAGAATTTTAAAGCACCCAGGAATGCCAAGAAATGTGACCTATAGTCAGGCATTGAAACAGCATCTTGGCTTGCCATGTTTAAAAAAATTCTAAGGACAAGCACAACACAAATAAAAATTCATGATTATGCTCACACATTAGATACACCAGTTTTATAAATATAAACAAACACAGGGCAAATTTATTAATGGTGCGAATCATTCTGTGATGCACAAAGTTTATAATGAGCCCAGTGTTGCTACTTCTATTCCATCTCCTCTTGTGAATTGCACGGATTGAATTTGTTGTTGTGGGGGACACTTGAGCTGCCATGCTCCAAGATGGCTAGAAGGCCCCAGACTGAAGGCTAGTTAGGGTGATATTTGAGGATAATTCCTATTTACTCTACAAGATATTCCTGGAATCCCAGTTTAATGTTAAGTAGGGTAACTTTAAGGATAAACACTGTGCTAAATACTATTGGAATTATGTCGGAAAGAGCAAGTTGTCATATATCTGTGTGTCTTCCATCGACCTATCTTTGTGTATAACATTTAAATGAATCAGTTAAATATAGTGTGGGAGTCTCGGGCAAACTGTCAAAAACCTGAGAAGAATAATTCACTGTTCTCAGTGTTGCAAATTACAACAAATGATTTTTCACTCCAGGCAATGGCGGAAAGGTATGTCAGTAAGTGAAACAGAATAATGTTTTGAGGAGTGTGCTGGAATTAACATGGAGGCATCATATGATGCTTCCATTAGCTGGAAAAGGGGGAGCTAAAATATATCTACTCTAAGGGGCAGATTTATCAAAGGTCGAATTTCGAATTTATGTGAATATATTTTACTCTAATACATTTGAATGTACTCAAAACTTGAATGTTATCTTATTTAAGAAAAAACTCGAAAAGTCTAAAGTTACTGACCCAAAAGATTAAATCAAATTTGAATCAAGTTTGAATGAAACCCAGTTCAAGTTTTTCATCTTCAAGTGGGACAACGGACCTCTACCATTGATTTTAAACGAATTTGTCAGGTTTTAGGTTGGCAAATATTAGAATTAGAACTGTTTTTTATTAAAAAAAAAAAAAAGTCAGATCAAACTAGAATCCACAATTGGACCTTATTTATTATTAAAAAAACACAACACCGAATGGAATGATTTTTCTGATTTTTGCCCAAAAATATTTGAGAAATTTGACCGAGTCCAAATAGTTTGATTTTTGGGCTATTTTCAGAGCAGCCCACAGAAACTTCCAAATAGGTTAGGGACCTCTCCCACTGCCTTCTATTCAACCTCACATATTTCAAGTTTTTGGCATTTGGACAAAACCTCCTAAAATTCGAATTTGTTTGTTTTCTCACAAAATCTTTTCAAAAATTCGAATTTACCATTCGAACCTTAATAAATCTACACCTTACAGATGATATGTAAAACTGAAGTACAAAACACAATCCTGGATCTGTATGTTCCTGGAACATGTTTACCTACTGCCCAAAGAAAAAACAAACAAATAACTGAAACAAATGATTGAAACATATTATTGCTTTGTAAATTGTTTTTACATGTTGAAGTTACATAGTTACATAGTAGGTTAGGTTGATAAAAGACACATGCCAAGTTCAACCTTTTAAATCTATATATAATCTGCCTAACTTGCTAAAAAGCCATCCAACCCCTTCTTAAAGCTATCTAATGTATCAGCCTAAATGGCTGGTTCATGGAGAGAATTCCATATCTTCACAGCTCTCGCTGTAAAACACCACTACAAAATATTTAGATGAAACCTCTTTTCTTCTAATCGGAATGGCTGCCTACGTGTCAGCTGGAAAGACCTATCATATCATATCACCCATTAAGCGCCTCTTCTCCAGTGTGAACAACCACAACTTGGCCAATCTTTCCTCATAGCTAAGATTTTCCATACCTTTTATTAGCTTAGTTGCCCTTCTTTGTACCCTCTCTAATACAATAATGTCCTGTTTGAGCGCTGTAGGTTGTTCTTCGGGTTTAGGCCAACCTGGCTCCTTGTCAGAGTTTGGCAAGGATCTTTGTGTGTTGGGCACATTTGCGCAGTGTGTGGGGATGTCATTTGTAGGGTGGTGGTGGGGTTGGGTGGGTATGTGTGTTGTAGTAGATGTTATCTATGTTGAGGATGGGGGTCTGATGTTCCTTGAGGTCAGGTCCCAAGGGTCCTCAGTCCAACACTGTTGCATTTTCATTTTGTCTTGAGATTTTTGTGGAAATTAAAAAATGGTAGCTTGGGGCCATTATCATGGGCACAGAGTGTTACATGGGATAGAGGATGGGTATAGGTTTAACAAATTAAGGCAGGTAGATATTGCTATCTGTGTGAGACAGAGATAGTGATGCCCTTGGTCAGGAATTGCTGCAGTATGAGTCATGCAACAATTGCGCTATAAATAGGGCTGTTGATGTGAGGAGCTTTGTGGTGTCCAGGAGCAGCATGGCTAATGTGGGGAAAGGAACTGCAAGGAGAGAACTTATGGGAAAATAAACAAAAAAAAAAAAAGTTGGCGGAAGCAAGTGCGAGTTAGCACATTTATTTGGTTTGGTTATAGCAAAGAATACGTTAATGTATGGCAATTTATGTAGATCCGTGTTATTGCCAATAAAAGGAAATAAAAGCTGCTGCCTTTAAAACCTACAGGTCCAGATGTGTCAGTGTGTGTTTATTGGTTATGGGTTTACTTAAAAATCCATCCTTCTTATCCCATGTCTTAACATGTTTTATACGGTGATGGAAACTTGTGAGAAGCTACAACTACTTGCCCATTACATTGGAAATTCAATAAGGCCCTCATTTTACACTGTATTTCCAATGATCTAACCAGACTGAAAATGTTACATACAGTAGAACAGAACTGAAATGCTAGTCACAATCATTTTCTACTACGGACTTTGGTCCCCGTGATGCCCCAAACTGATTCATATTGATTGATTGATATTTAGTGAAAATATTATGACTATCTCTTGTCATCTCCTGCTATATTTCTGCTACAACCTGACATATGACTTTTTTTCACAGTTCCTCGAGGCAGATTTTTTTTTAATGTTCATAATAACTCGTTTTCTCAGGGCCTGATATTACATGAGTAGTAGTGTGTTTCCTGCAGCCTACTGTATATAGGGGTAAAGACTCACAGAGCTACTAGTAGCAGCTACTTGTCACAACTATAAAATAGACAATAGTGATAATTGGATTTGCTAAGACACTACGCACTTCAGTATAAAAACAGCACAATAATACACCACACATCACCAGGCTTCACCATGTGAAAAAATTGCATAAAAAATTACTTGAATTAAACGGAAACAATGTAAAATATAAACATTAAATTAGGCACTCACGTGGTGTAAAATTACACACACCTTGACAAATTCGCCATTTATCTTACACAGCTTTTTTACACTGTTTTTTTCTTTGGCAAATTTTGTTTTACACAGCATTATAATTATGCCCCATGTATGTTTCAGCAGAGGCAATTCTCAGTATTGTCTATGGCATGGTATTTTTTGGCATTTTATAGCCACAACAAGCAGCTGCTACTAGTAGCTCAGTATGTCTTCACCCTAAATATCACTGTAGGGATGTGTAAAATAGCCATCCCCGGTATTATTAGCCGGCAGTTTCCCTAGTGTTCTAGACACCTAACTAGGTCCTAAAATACAGCTGGGAAGGGTAACTGTTTCCTATTCCTGCTTTAAGCTATGTCCCCTGCTGTTTCTCAGAGTGACCAGCAGATGGCCCTGTGCTAGAGTATAAAAGACTCTGAAGCCATGCTTTCAGTGTCCATCTTGTGCTGGCTCTAGCCTGTGCAGGAGTCAGAGCTCAAGTGGAACCTAGACAGGTCAGGTCTAGTAAGAATAGGCTACTCACCTTTATAGGTCACTCTAGAAGTGACAGACAGTCAGGATATTTAGCTGAGCATCTTGAGGCTCCTACGTGGATTGTTGTGGGATTAAGATTCCAGGGTACTAATTGCCCAGAAGTAGGGACTAAGTGTACAGACCTAGGGTAGAGAGTATTCCCCTCAGGTTCCATTTAGGGAAAAGGCTGAAAACTGGGTGTACCTCCTCAAAGCTGCATGTATTGTTCCTATCTCTGAGGAGAATCATACCACACTATTCAACCAGCAGTTATGGTTCCTCTTTACCTTATATTAAACATCTAAATAGTTAAAACTCCTTCCATGCCCGTATCCAATAATGTAATTGAGGGGTTCACACTATAATTGATTCTGTCTTTAGTTCTGTTGGTTTGAGGCCCCTAAATTTTGACTAAATGAATGTAGGGACTAATAGGGTAAACATTCCCTTATGGCTTAAAATGCTTATTTTCTGGTTGCTGGGCAAAAGCTTATTAGCTAATGAGTAAGGTGTATCATTGGCCCAGAGGCTGATGACAAATTCCTGCCACACTTCAGTGTAGTGCTCGGCAGAGGGTGGAGATCCCTTTTTCCCCTGCCACTCCAGGAGGGAGTGGATTCACTGAGAGCCTGGAGCTTAGGCCCCAGTAAAGGGAAGGCCCCAAGGGTGGTGAGGCCCTTGGTGAAGTTGGGGATACCGGGACCCTGTGAATGAGGTATAGTCAGGACAGGGTAGTTCTCTGTAAAGCACTTTCTAGGAAAGTGAGGCAGATAGAACTAGCGAGCAAGAGCAGTCTGGCTCCAACTAGAAGGGATAGCAAGAGGGTATCTCTCCCCTCAGACAAGACTGGCCTGTAGTGTAGGGTTCACAGCCTAATAGGGATTTAGGATTGGTGCTTTCCCTGATCCAACATGTGGGGATCCAGGTCACGGTACAGAGATCCTGAGGGTGCATCTATCCAATGTGGTACGCTATCTTCACAAGGATGTCACAAATTGCTGGCTCTGAAATGCAATGTGATGTCACCTGACATGTATGTGATAAACCTCAAAGGATTGCGAATAAAGAAAAAACCTTGACTTGTGCTTATATGGGGGAATATAATAAAAGTCTGTAACTGAAAAAAAATTTGCAATGCAAAAAGTTACGCCTCTGTGCGAAAAAATTGTCTTCACAAATGTAATATAGCTTTTGCGAACCCGGAAACTGTTTATCGTCAACTTCCGACAGTGGAAGAAGTTTTGCGAATCTTATAGTTTGCGCCAATGAGCAGTGAATGTTATAAAACTTCTTACTGAAAAAGTTGTTACGTTTGCTCCAAAGGATTACGACACTTTCAAGCACGTCTTAAAAGTGGATAATGCACAATGAAAATTCGCAATGCAATAAGAGTTTAAGGAAGAATATTACATTGCGACATGTGAAATTTTTATTACATTCCCCATAAGAGAATAAAACCTGTTTCTTTTTATTTTGTTCAAGAACCTTCTGGTATCCAAATATTTTATTTAGTTACACAGCACAAGTGAGGTGTAGTCACATCCTTTCATCCTTTCATGTAGCAAAGGCCCATACTGTGGAGAGAGGGTTAAATGTAACTGGTGCTCTGCCTGTTTCCTAGCTGGACAAGTTCTAGCCAAGCCTAGATGGGGTTACACTAGCATATAGAAATGGACACTAATTTAAACACTAACTATCTGTACAAACACTAAATAGCAAATAAGTAATTGCTACCACACTTATCTTCAAAGTTGTTCATCAATGCAACAGGCCCTAGCAAATACCTTTATTCCTTTTTCCATGGAAACAGCGATTAAAGTAATATAATGTTGTAGAAGTAACAAAGCCCCGGTTGCACCAGCTGGAGCAGGACTTGTGAGAATTGATCTCCTTATTTCCAGTGCGAAACAAATGGAAATGTGACAGCTGGTGCTGGTGATTGAATTTAGCCCTGCAAATGCAGGACCATCCCCTACCAGTGAGCTGGTACATCAAACACATTGCTGTTTCCCTCACTTGCCGCTGATACTTTTCCTTTATATAAATTGTGTAAATACAGTTGGGAAATTATAACAAATGTTGTCTACTACAAAAGCTCCATTACCTCCTTTACAGATTCCATTTGTGGAAAATAAACAGGATGTTTGGCAACTCCATTGAGTCACTCACCTCCGCCTGATTACATGAGAAATGCACGTGAATCTCCAATGGTGGATAAATCTGGCATGGAAAAAGTCTGTTCTATCCAGTGATTTCCAAAGATTTCGTAACTGTTTCTGAAGACACCTGTGAGGCTTCGCGCCAAGAGTACAATGCAGTCAGGGACCAAACTCTTTATATTTATTTTGTGTCCGGGAGGATTGCTTCAAGGAATAAACCCTGTTTCTAATTAATTTTTAATAAAATGTATATTCGGCACAGATCTGCAGTTTTATGGCTTTGCAGTTAGCGTTTCTTCTTTCTCTTCAGTTTTACCACCAAGGTTATGTAGAAAAGATCAGGCGCATACAGTGCACGGACAGAGAATGCTTATTACTCTCTTCAGCAAATAAGAAATGGTTCCACACCTTGCCAACAACACATTATAAATTGAGTTCAATAACGATAAATTATTGTTACTAATAGTAAGCACATTTTCTGTGTCGCACATGCCGTTTATATTTATTTCCCCGGTTTCTTCTCTGAGGAGTTTACAGCTTTTTTTTTGGTAGGGTTTCTTTTTTCTCTTATAATAAATATTAGAAGTTAAATGATGCATGAGACAGAGGTGTGTTGCTGTGTGTGTGCTGGTTATTAAGGGGCAGATTTATCAAGGGTCAAATTGAAAATTTGACTAGGGAATATACCAAATTCGATTAGAATTTAAAAAAAAATTTAAATTTATCATGTACTGTCTCTTTTAGATTAGCCATCTAAAACCTGCTGCATTGGAGTTTTAGCCTATGGGGGACCTCCTACAACCAATTTGGAGTCATTTGGTGGATTTTTGAAAATCTAATTTTTTTTAAAAAAAAAAACTCGAATCGAATTAGATTTGATTCAAGTTTGCAGGTCGATCCTATGCACCCAAATATAAGAAATGTAATTTTTTAAAATAAATTTCCATTGCCTGTTTTTTTTTTCGAGTTTATGGGCGTTGATTTTAGAAACTCCTATAGACTAGAAATTCGACCCTTGATAGATATACCCCTAAATCTTCAGTAACTACATCCATATTAACACAGACATGCAGGAGATGTTACCAGAGGGCTTCAAGAATAGGTACAAGCAGGTTTAGTTATTCACAACTGGGGTATTTGTGTTACTGCTGTAGACATGGCAATTCCATTGAAACTCTCACTCAAGACATCGTTGAAATTCAACTCAAGACAAATCTCTAACTACCCAGATGTCCCAGCAATCATTCAGCTGAGAGCTATGATTCTGCAATGGTTCTCTAGTAAATTGCACTCTTGGTGAGAACACTGATTGCTGAGAAGTGGGTATTTAAACTGTTCATCAAGTCAAAAAAGGTATGAATGGCTGTCAGTTACACCGAGACATGTTTAAGTTTACAAGAACGTCTCTGTGCTAGACACAGGTGTCTCTGCTCTCTCCCTGCCATCGGTATTATGCGGCTAGGCTAGTATATAATGGTAGCAGTGTTTAAATGACAGATGATAGCCGTATATTTTGGTACCTATCTGAACAAACTTTATAGTGCTTAATATAATTATAAATTACACACACTTATTTTTATGGATGTATTTTAAAGCTGTATTGAAAGTGACAATGAATGTGATGCATGTTGCTAAGTGATTAACGACCAGATTACGAGGGGACTATATAAGGGCAATGCATTGTTAATTTAAGTATAATTAGAGTGGATGTGATACTTATGTGGCAAAATTAATCAACACCCACAAACACAAAAAAACAAAAGCATACAGTGGTGCTACAGACCTTTTCATACCATACAGTAAGCACAATTATATTATATGGGTGATTCATCTTAAGGGCTCTTACTGATGAGCGATTGAAGCTGTGCTCCCCTGCGTTCCGTTTTTCTGCGTTCAGCCACAGGGGAGCGCAGGAATAGACGCATTAAGCTTTTTTCAATGGGGCTGTACTCACAGAAGTTCGTGTAGGCGCCAAACGCAGGAAAAATGCTGCATGTTGTGTCTCAACCTGCGTTTAGCACCTACACATGCCTGTGTGAGTACAGCCCAATTGAAAAAAAGCTTAATTCGTCTATTCCTGCGCTCCCCTGCGGCTGAACGCAGAAAAACGAACGCTGGGGAGCGCAGCTTCAACCGCTCGTCAGTAAGAGCCCTTAAGTATGTTATAGAATTGCTAATTCTAAGCAACTGTTCAATTGGCTTTCATTTTTTCTTTTTTATAGTTTTTTAATTTTTTTTTCATGTTCTTCTGGCTCTTTCCAGTTTCCAAATGGGGGTCACTGATTCCATCTAAAAAACAAATGTTCTTTTAGGGCTCTTACTCATGAGCGTTTTTACCTGCGCTCCCCTGCGTTCCGTTTTTCGGCGTTCAGCCGCAGGGGAGTGCAGGAATAGACGTATTTCATTATTTCAAATGGGGCTGTACTCACACAGGCGCATGTAGGCGCTGAACGCAGGTTGAGACGCAACATGCTGCATTTTTCCTGTGCTCGGCGCCTACATGCGCCTGTGTGAGTACAGCCCCATTTGAAATAATGAAATGCATCTATTCCTGTGCTCCCCTGCGGCTGAACGCCGAAAAACGGAACGCAGGGGAGCGCAGGTAAAAACGCTCATGAGTAAGAGCCCTAAGGCTGGAAACGTATTGTTAATGCTATTCTGTATTACTTGCCTTTCTATTAAGACCTTCTCCTTTTCATATTCCAGTCTCTTATTCGATCAATGCATTGTTCCTAGGGTTATTTGGGCCCTAGCAACCGAATTGTTGAAACTGCACACTGGAGAGCTGCAGAATAGTGATGGGCCAATCTATGCCATGAAAAATTTGCATATGGCATTGAAGTCAAGGGGTGTCATTTTTTTATACGCGCGACTATTTGGTTCAAATGCATTAAAGGAGAAGGAAAGTAATTTAGTACTTGGGGGGTGCCAAATGGTAGGCACCCCCAAGTGAATGTATTTACTTACTTGAAACTCCAGGCTGGTGCTCCTATCAACAGAAAACTGCACTCACCTGGGGCTATTCCAGCGAACACCATGGATCGATTCTCTTCCGGCTTCTTCTTTCTTCAAATTTCTCCGGGCAGACGCATGTGCATTAGAATGAAAAAGCCGACATTTGGCACCCCAAATGCTAAATTTATTCGCCCGTCACTACTGCAGAATAAAAAGCTAGATAACTCAAAAACCACAAATAATAAAAAAAAGTTAAATGAATTGTAAACTAATTTAAAGGAGAACTAACCCCTAAAATTAATATGTCTAGCAATGTCATATTTTTTTATACTGAATTTATTGCACCAGCCTAAAGTTTCAGCTTTTCAATAGCAGCAATGGTCCAGGACTAGGGATGTAGCGAACGTCGGAAAAAAAGTTCGCGAACATATTCACGAACTTGCGTCAAAAATGCGAACGGTTCGCGAACGTCGCGAACCCCATAGACTTCAATGGGAAGGCGAATTTTAAAAGCTAAAAAAGACATTTCTGGCCAGAAAAATGATTTTAAAGTTGTTTAAAGGGTGCAACGACCTGGACAGTGGCATGCCAGAGGGGGATCAAGGGCAAAAATGTATCTGAAAAATACATTGTTGACACAGCGCTGCGTTTTGTGCTGTAAAGGGCAGAAATCACACTACGTCACTCGGGTGGTGTTTCTAGAGATGGTATTATTATTGATATTTAGACAGAATGTGAACAAGCTCACACAGCTAGATGGGAGTTGTTTGAAAATGAAGAACACACTGGGCAAATAATGCCTACAAGGTTAACGTATACACTACTACAGCAGTGGATACGGAATATATTATTGCTGCCTGAAAAACGTCACTCGGGTGGTGTTTCTAGAGACGGTATTATTATTGATATTTAGACAGAATGTGAACAAGCTCACACAGCTAGATGGTTGTTGTTTGAAGAACACACTGGGCAAATAATGCCTGCAAGTGCACTACTATTGGTGCACTACTATGAAGAACAGCAACAGCACTGTACACGTTAAAGAACAGTAAGATAAGTAAAAGAAAAAAAATATATATGTATATTAAAAAAAAAAAATTCTCGGGTTGCTGCTGCTGAACTACTAGGAGCAGCACAGCAGCACACCAGTCCCACTCCCCAACACAGCTAGACTAATAGCACTGGGCTGTTATAGTAGCAAAGTAAAACAACAAAAAAGAAAATAAAAGCAGTCCTTACAAGGACTATTGGGTTATTACAGCAGTCAGCAGATGAGATCAGAAGAGATCAGTGCCCACAGCAGGCAGCTACATACAGAGCACTGCAGTAGAAGGTAGATTACTAGCCAGCAAAGCTACCTAACCTAAAATGTCCCTCAAATCCCTGCAGACTTCTGTCCCTCCAATACAGAGCAGTATCAAGTAGATTACTAGCCATCAACTGTCCCTCAAAGAAATCAGTGAAATCAGTAACAGCTCTCTCCCTACACTAGCTCTTGCAAGCACACACAGGCAGAATGAAAAAACGCTGCAGGGCTTCAGTTTATATATGGAAGGGGAGTGGTCCAGGGGGTGTGGGGGTGGTCCAGGAGGGAGAGCTTCCTGATTGGCTGCCATGTATCTGCTGGTCTGGGGTGAGAGGTCAAAAAAAAGCGCCAGGTAAGGCGAACCCAAAATGGCGAACGTCGCGCGACGTTCGCGAACATTCGGCGAGCGCGAACAGTCGATGTTCGCGCGAACAAGTTCGCCGGCGAACAGTCCACGACATCCCTATCCAGGACTTCAAATTTGTCACAGGAGGTCACCATCTTGGAAAGTGTCTGCGACACTCACATGCTCAGTGGGCTCTGAGCAGCTGTTGATTAGCTAAGATTAGGGGTTGTCACAAATTATCAAGCAGAAAATGAGGTTAGTCTGTAATATAAACTGATGCTACAGGGCTGATTATTAAATTCTGATGTTAGTTGCACTGGTTTCTGTGCGGTCATGTAGTAATTATCTGTATTAATTACTAATCAGTCTTATATTGTGACATTTATATTCTATGTGTACTGTATATTGTGAGATGGTCCCTAAGCTCAGTAAGGGCCAACATATTCCACAGCGCTGTTGTAAGCGACACTCACCCTGGTGGTCCAGTGGGCCGCATGGTGTCCTGCAATACTCCGCCTTAGGGCGCGTGTGTGGTGCGCACTTTTTTCTGTGCACAATTATGCTGGTATGATTGCGTCATCGCGCAATGGCGCAAAATTCAAATATATTTAAAGGGACTCTGGCGCTGTGATCATTGCCCGTTATTGGTTCATCTTTGTGAGTTCCTGGGTGCTATTCCTGATTATCCTGATATTCTGATTCATGCTTTGACCCCTGCCTGATTGACTATTCTGACTTCTGTGATCTTGACCCCTGCCTGGTAAACCGACTATTCAACACTCTTTAACGCGAATTTTTTCGCCGGCGGCGAATCGCGCAAGTTTGCCACGAATTCGCGCCTGCCGAATAAATTCGCCCATCACTAATCCTTGGCTGTCTGACTCCGCTTGAATTCTGCCCGCACCGACCCGACCTGTTTGACTAAGTTTTCTCAAAATCCTTGTACTGTGACTTTCTGCCCAAAGACTTTGCTTAACAATCATGCCCCTATACTCGTCCAGAACCCTCGCTTGGATCCCCTCTTAATAAGACCTGGTGGCATCCAATTAGCTGAGGGCTCCTCCCAAGTTGAAAGGCGGCTGTTAAAGACGGAAGCAAGAGCCAAGACCAGGGAGCTTAGCATTGGTTCTGGATTCTGGGTTTATACAATGAACATACATAATTACATACATATCAACCAATAACAGATACAAGAAATGAAGAGAGAATGTGTGCTTATTAAAGTAGCAGAGAGTTTTAGATCATATGTGAAACAATTATAGTGGGTTACAACATTTATATTAAGTATATTTATATTAAGTATATTAAGTGAATGAAGTACCACCATATATGTAGAATAGCATATCAAGAAACAGGAGGGCTGATGTATGGATATGGCTATCCTGAAATGCAAGGAAGCACTTTCCAAAAACCTGGTTCCATTTTGGAGAAAGCTTGCCAAGGTATGCAGCTAGTATTTAGTCAGTGCATCATGAGCTATCCAAATGCTGTCCTTGCTTGCAAATATAATGTAAATTCAACTGATATTTATTGTATAATAAATTATATAAAAGAAAGAAAGAATGCACAAAGAATGCAATAAACAGCATTTTTGGTTTAGTGTTACCTAATAAATTACCAACAAAATACAGTGAGATCATATTAAATCTGTTTCTAGAATTTGTAGGGCACGATATTGTGTAGAATTGTTGGCTAACATTTATAATCACACACACTATATAAAAGACCTGCCATCGATGGATTATGTCATCACAATGCTCCATCGGTTGCTGTTTTTCATATCTACTACATCGCTTTATTAGGAATAACCCAACCAGTTTATGTATTGTACTGCAACACTGCAAAGACACATCAACGGATTTTGCATATGACTATGGTATAGGTTCCCAAACTTTGATGATGGCCTCATGAAGTAATGGATGGCATGGCATATTTAGGATGCAATTTGGAGTGCACACTTGTTTGCTTTATTGAAACAGGGTGTTTTTATCTATAAGTATGTTTTGATGTAAGGGGGGGGCATGACTTAAATATGGGTAAAAGGAGATTGGATTCAAAAGTATGAAAAATATTGCATTATGGAACTATACTACAAAAAAAGTGACATTGGTCTAGCAACAATTTCAGCAAGATTTTGGCACAGTGCCGGGCCATGCTGGGCAGGCGCCCTAGGCAGGCCCAGCAGTCGCAGCGCCTATTAAGTGAGCGCGCATGCGCGAATTTGTGCGCATGCTCGAATTTGCGCACAAATCACAAAAACTACATTGAGTCAGCCAGAAAGGGGACCGGACTTGGGGTAGGCGACAGAGGAGGTACATGCCTGGTGCCCTCCCAGCTTTGCGCCCTAGGCACGTGCCTACTCTGCCTACCCCTAGTTCCGGCCCTGTTTTGGCATGATGCAAAGCTTGCCTTAATATCAGTCTTTACATTAAGGAATAATTACAATAATTTAATTAACGTGTTCAGTAGAATCCCAGGTTTTAACAGAAAACTACAAAAAAACAGGGTATCATAATCCTATCTATCAAAATAGATCAAGTAATCAAAAATGCAGAGCTCTGTTTATTTGGGCTCAAACAAGAGATCCCAAACTCAGAGAATGCAAAATGCAAACCTCATATGTAGTGCTCATTTTTGGCTTTGAATTCTGTTAGTAGGAATTAGTAAATTGGACTCCAGCAGAACAAGTTCATAGTTGGTTATCAGTGCATTTGTTCATAGTTCATTGTTCATAGTTGGTTATCAACGTATTAGCAATAAAGATTGTTTGTACATGCTACCTATAACTATGGCATTCTGGCATAGTATGGCTTTCTAGCAATGTCTATCCATTATAGACAAGTTTAGAATGGGAAGCTCAGTGGAGTTTGTTTCTCCTTGGGGTATGCTGTTTTTGAGCTACTTAATGTAAGTAGGGAAGTAGTGCCCTGTTTGGGGAAAGACTTTTTCTATTTGAACTATTGACCTCTCGTGTTAAGGTACTTCAGACCATCTTAACTATTTCACGCCATTATTGTCCCCTTTGTTGCCTAATAGTGCATTGCATTTCAGAAGAACCAATGGTCTGTTAATGTGTGATCAGAGCATATGTGTGCTCAGAGCTATAGTTAACATTGTTTCTAGTCATTTTTTATGTATGAGATTATGCTATGCTACATTAGTCTAACAAATTCATAAGTGTCCATAGTCAAATGCTGGGGTGACAAATCACATTCATATCTTAACAGTAATAAATTGTAGGGATTCATCAAATCGAAAAGTTTGGTTCTGGAGTACCACAGCTTCCATAAAAGATTTAAACAAATACAAAATGGAATTTGTATGCAACTTTATTCATTCTGTGGTGAGGTCACTACTAGGATACCTGGGAAAGTCCAGGATGGAGCTTATTTATGCCCCAGGTTCCTAACACAGTGGTTCTGGGAATTCTAGTCCAGCCCAGGTGTTTTGAGTTGTCCTGAGGCATCTCAGGTGGTTAATTAAAAAGGCAGCTCAAGCCAGAGTGTAAAGCTCCAGTCTGGGGGAAAAGACACAGGGAAGCTGCCTGTGTGAGCAGAGAGAGATTTTTGAATCACTACAAGGTTGGAACTTTTGTTGTACTTCCTTTTCATATGTTTTGGGGAGACAGGCGGTAGGCCTACTCCTGGTTAGTTAGGAGAACCGACCTGTATTAGTTAGAAGCCCATTAAATGGCAAGGATTTTATTTTGAACTGTTTATGTTTTTTTGCTGCAAGTGAAAATAAACTGCCAGAAAGAGACTACCCTCTTATGAGTTGTGATTGTGCCGTGGGCTGCTTCACCCCCAGATCCCCGCTACCTAAGCCCTTACAATTCATTCATTAAAAAATGAAAATGCATCATCTGAAAATAACGGTCTCCTTAAGTCTCTAGATCTTTATAGTGACTTGACTTTAGATTAACGTAAGCAAAACCATAAATGCTGGGGATATGGATGGACCTGGAAGGTACGACTGGATATATTGGGAACCGAGTCCTGGATTCCATGTACAGGATCCATATGAAAATGCTTTTACATTATTCATTGGACTGAGATCAGTTACACAGAATAAGGCTACATTTCCTATATGTTTCCCTGTTCAGTTGAGTATTATAAAGCAAAGAAAGCTATTAAAACTAGAGGGCTTAATTAAGTACTCAGCTCAGGGTGCAAATAGCATAATTTCCTTTATTTGGTGTCAATGACAGCATTGGTATATTATTCACAAGGCACAAATCAGATGGACAAGCCTGCTAAGGGATCCCTGGAATTACTGTCCGCTTCAGACTGCTAACAAAACCAGGGTTTTTGATTTGGGTACAGTACATGGGTGCCTTTATACTTGCTCAATTTTGAGTTCATTTTAGCTTCTTGAAGTCGCTCTTGCATTCAAAATCGAGCTCTAACATATGAATGTAATTACTTCTATTTCACAGTAGTCACTTGCAAATATTGTAAACAGATAATGTCATCCTAATGCCTATAAGATATGGTATGTTTTAAAAAAAATGTTTTTCTTACGTCATATTGCAGAATCATAATTAGCAAGTGCTTGATTAAAACTGTATTTTCATTTAAGTCTAGCAGAATTTATAAGATTAGCCTGATTAATGGCAATGGCACAAAGGGCCAGGTTGTAATCAATAAGAACAATTTATTTTATAGTTTATGATTACTGATGGTCAAATCTGACCTCTTCTGCTTCGCCGAAAATTTGCTAAACGGTGACAAATTTTTGATGCGCAACAAATTTTCACCCATTAGAGTTTTATTCGCTTAACACTATTTATTATGTGAAAACTTATGGGCAATAAGAACATTTTCTCCTAATTCAGTTTTCCCATGTACCTTAGTAGAGTTTTCATGTGGTAAACAGTTTTTTCTTGAATTGCACCTAGTTCTATGGGAAAATCTGAAAAGGATTTAGTAGATGTTTTCCTCATCAAAAAAATGACCCGAAACGTGGTATAGCGGGCTATGGCACCAACAATTTTTAAGCTCTTGGGGCAATGTCAACTATTGCTTTCTCCAACAATTGCTAATATGTCATACAAGGATATTTTTTCAAGATATTTTTATCTACTGGGATGAGACAATTAAATACTTTTGTGTATCTTTCTTTTGGTCTAGCAAACTGAAAACATATATTGCATGGAAAAGAGAAGGAGGGGTAAGAGAAGAAAAGTGTTCCTTGTACAGGGATATACGATGGAGTTTCTTTCATTAAATATAATTTAATTTAAAAATATATTTTAATTTATAATTTACTTAACAAGAAGACCTATAGTAGAAATGGTCTTCAAGGTAACACTGCATTAGAATCCTTTATCTTTGAGAATAATATTTCATCCATAAACAGATTTTTGTTCTCACCAAGTGAATTGTCTGGGCTCTGTTTGCTATTTTTTCATTGAATTCTCTTGACTTGTAATGACTTCATTTGTATTCAGGTTTTCTTTCTCTGCTAAATATTTACTTATATCTCCTATGTCTCAGAAATTCTCGGAGGTCCATTCTTCTTCTTCTTTACAAGACCTGTGTAAAGATGTTTTCTCTTGCGCGGCCTTAGGCTGCACAGCTCAGTAAATTCTACATCCAGCAAACTGGCTTCCAAGAAAAGAATAGGTTCATTATTTCCTATGGAAACTGAAAGCCCTCACTAACAGTTACTGTGTTTAACACATACATCTGCCAACAAAGAGCTGGCAGCCTGAAACACATTCTGGGAACCTGGAGGTTGTAAGTCAGAAGTTGTGAAGCCTAAATCCTAGCAACACAGATAAGATGTTAATCATCGTTGCCCTGACAGAAGACATGACCAAAGTCTCCCTCAAAAGGAAATATTGTGTATTGTGTATATCCTCAGAGTTTTGTTGCTGGGGATATGTTACAATGGCAACAAAAAGCTTTCAGAAAACTTTAGTATACACAGATGGTGCAGAATGGAGCCAGTGCTTTTAAATAAGAGAAATTATTCATTATACAAACATCTTTAAAAGCAAAACAATTTCCATAATATAATATTTGTGTTTGTGCCAGAAAATGATGGATAATGGTTAATAAAGCAGAGAACTGATAGCAAAAACTAGATAATTATCATCTTAAATATGTGTAGTTTTGTGCATAGGGCTGTGTATTTCCTGGTAAACTCAAGTGAGCAGTTTACCTAAATTCTTCAACCATTCTTTGGCACGCTGTCCCTTCAAAAGACTGTGCTTCTTAAAAATCTGTCTGTTCAGAAAGACATTCTGGCCTGGTACAAATGTTTACAACTAATGCACAGTAAATATTTGTGATTCTGACTCAATCAAATTATGAATTATCAGCCAGACTAGGCAAGACTTTGGCATGGATGGCAAGCTTATACTGCAATACTGGAAAGTCAATTCCTGTTTAATTTCATAGGGGAGGTATTTTTGTCGTTTTTTTTGCAGAATAAATGTTAATATTATAAATGAAGGGTATTAACATATTTTTTAAACTATATTTATAGAATTGAGGGCAAGGAATTGATTGTCTGTGTCTTCAGCTTTTTAATCCCCAGAAATGTTTGTCATTATTGTCATTGTCATTAGTCTAAAAGAACACTAGGCATCTAGTCTAAGGAGGCTTATTTACTTTAAGAGTTCCAAGTGACCTTTGGGCTAACTCCACCAACAAGACTTACAGCTATAAATAGCAGTTCATGTTCATGTGCCAAGGAGAAAGTGAATTAGTGTATGACATTTAATATGTTTTTGACTTCACTGTATAACACACCCTCTGGAACTAGATAGTGAGCACTAAGATCAGTAGCTAGACATATAGTAGGGTGGAAAGCTTACCCTTGTATATTGGGGTGTATGGCCAGTCAAAAAAGGGGCCATCGTTTCTGGGATACAGCGCCCAGTTCCAAGGGTACAACATTGAACAATCAAAGAAATATCCCATAAACTGATTATTACCATAAAAAGCAAAATTGTATTCAAAACATTTAATAACTTGGTTTGAACTATGAAATTTACATTTATTTAATTTGGAGAAAGGCCTAGATGGCAAGGAATATTCCGTAGTCATAAAAGATATAGGAACTATATTTATATTTGCAAGTGAGATAAAGAATTAGAAGACATAATTATATAACTATTTATGGTATGACTATAAGTGGAGCATATACCCTGATATGCAATAACATTTATATAATTGGATTTTATATTTTTGCTTAACTTTTTGTATTTATGTTATGATTTATATTGGTTACATGCAGTTATGAGAAACAAAACCATACAAATGAGTTTGTATAATCCTGCTCTGACACTTGAATAATATGTGGCAACTGCTAATTGGAGTTAAATTATATAGGAGGGACCATTTTGGGTTTATTATCTTTTTGACCAATTTGGTACCATCAATGCCTATGATTAAGTACCAAAGGGTATGAAATGCGTAAGGCAGAATACCATGGGGTCTATATGTCCATTCTCTTAAAATAATTTTTTGAATAAAAATTAGCTTTTATGGTAATAATCAGTTTATGGGATATTTCTTTGATTTTTTAATACAATTGGGTGTACCTAAAAGTGGATAATATATATACAGATATACAAATATTTATCTGCACAGTTAATAACACAAACATAGCCTTTCATTGCTATTTGTTGGTTGGTATTTTGCTGCTCCAGATACTCCGTGAAACACCAGATACACCAGATAGTAAGAGGCAGAGGAGAAAGCAAGTAGAATGTGTTCAGGTGAGCAGGATCAGCAAAAGATCAGGTCAGGTCACAAGCAAGTTTCAGGGCTGGTAATATTTAGACAAGGTAAACAAACAAATAAACAAAAACAGACATAAGGTCAAAACGAGAAACAGCCAAGTGAGAAAGTATATCCAGATACATTTATTTGAGAGACATAAAATATGACTGCCAAGAAGAAACTAAAGTGCCAGAAGGCTGAATATAATTATTCTGAGTCACAGCTTCATGTAAATGATATGTAAACATAGCTGTATAAAAGCTGAAACTATCGGCCAGCCCCCTAGAGAATGAAGACATCTAGTAATCAGCAGACTCCAGGTTCAGATCCCACCAAGGATAATTTCTGGGAATAGCAAGGTACTGCATATGTTAATGACATAAGGAACACAAATGAATTCCAGCTGAAATATTTGCTTGTTTACATAGACTCCTGTTAATTCCCTATACTATTAACAAGTAGAAGTATGTGGTAAAGGCATTTGGACTAGAGCCCTCAGTGTGGAGTATCCTAAGAATGAATGGTGCACTGTGGTTCATAACTGAGCAGTCAATTTATTGGAGGCTTTGTGGCATTCCTATTAGTAACCCCCTACCCCTTTCATTTGATATTTTCTTTTATACCTTTTATAAAGGGAATTGCTGTTAATTAGTGAAGCGAGTTTCCTGTCACAATAGTCTATTCCAATACGTGTGGCTTAAAATGGGAACAATAGAGATACTTGATGAGATACTTTAGCATCTGTCTTCTCCTGTATATAATTATGATATACATAATTATAAAAAATACTCCCACATTGGAATGGTACGCTATATTCCCAGCAATTAGTAATAATGGCCAAATGTAGAAATAAATGTGTAACTGGTTTATAATACCCTAGACAGTGGGTTAAACCCATATACCTGTTGATCCAGTGAGAGTGTATGGGTTTTAACTGCCTTAGCGGAGGCTTGATCTCTTTTTACACTTATTGGAGTACAACAACAATGAATAGGACTTATGTTGAACATATTGTTTGTCTCAAGAAAACTCTATTCTTTTGTTATTTTATGAGCTAAACAAGACAATCTGGTAAACTGAAGCTACTCCCTGTTTGGTTCTTACAAAAAAGAATTAGATTGCAAGGGCACAGATAAAGTGAAGTTCATCATGCAGTTTAAGTTGCTGTGAGCTTGCATAGAGGAATGTGGCCATAAACCAACTTTCTCCTAAGCAAGGTGGAGTCCAAAGTTTGGGGAACTTTACAAAGCAAGAATCATCCCATGAAATTTCTCAAAGCTGAACTTCCATTTCTGTATTTAAGACCCTTTAAAAACAGTACTATAACTGTTGTATTTGTATAAGCACCATAAACAGATATAATATAAATATATGTATTGTGCCATGTTTAAATTAACCTAATTAACTTATCCTTAAAGTGTGCTGATTGAAGAATATGAAATTAAGGAATATCTCAGAATTATCCACTTTATTTGAATAGCATTGAGCATCAATAAATACCACCATTGTTAACAATCCTGCACCTTTAAGAAAAATCCCTAGGTTGATTATCTAGTACAAACATGCTTCTATTTTTTCTTACCTTTTACATGACCTGACAAGTAGAGCTGGTTTCGAAGCAAAATAACACATTCACTAATTGGAGTAACAGATTGTTTCTCCTGGAGGCTATGCTGCTCCCATCCCAATCATTTACTGAAAGAAGTCAACCTTTATTATAGACTCTAATTTGGGGGAAATTTAAAACAACTCTGGTTAGGTGGTCTGCTCTTCTATGCTGATATGCCTGCAAACAAAATAGCTTTGAATAAAACATATTCACTTTAAAGCTTTGCTTTGTCCCTTCTGATTTTGCAGTCTTTTGCGTGACTTTCATTAAAAAACAGATGGGTAAGAATTAGCTTGTTTAAATTAAGTATTGGAGATTCCACTAAATTTGTTTTGCACAACCAATTCTACATTTTTTTAATCACTACAAATATAATAAATAGAATAGAAATTTACTGGAAAAACAAGGTGAAATAATCAGATTGCTTAGGTTCTTGCAAAGGCAACATCTTCCTGGTGTTCTGAAAACATTCAGATCAAAAATTTTAGAATTCTGGTTTCCTCATTGGGAGGAGAAGAACCTGTTGCACATCCCTGTTTTGGTTATTTTCTATTATTTAGACTGACTCAGGAACAATGGGGGTACAGTGAGGGAGGCACTGACAACATTATCCGAATACCAACTAATTACTTTTAATTTATTTGTGGGCAATTGACTACCTTTGAAAAATATGACTAATACTTTTAGCTAGTAGATTTGGATGCTGTGTTCACTCTAATAAACAATCTTTACATGGTTGTTTCTAAGGGCACCCGTTATTTGTAAAAGTCTTGATGTAATTTATTTTATTATTTAAAAATAAATAACTGAATAAATACAAAATTAAGAAATCCATCTGAAGAATTATAATAATGATAGTGTTAATTACTTGTCTGTCTAAAAATACATTATCACCATCATCATTTACTTATATTATTTCCTGGACTGAGGTGCCGTTTCCACAACTCCTGTGTTGTTTACTAAGACTGCCAACAAGGCAAGTATTGAATGGGTGTTGACATTTTTTAAATGGAGTAAACTCAGCATTTTACATTACTTAAATTTTAATTTTACATTACTTAAATTCAGCAGGTAAGAACTGTTTGCTGTACTGTCAGATATAAGGACATTTCCAGGAAACATATTGCTCTTTGGAGTGGTATCATAGTAGATTTTATTAAATTAGGTTGTAAAAAAAAGCATGTTATAGATAAGCAAAGTAAAATAAAATATTTCAAGGAAAGCTAATTTGTTATAACATCCAACCATGGGGCCGTGGCCCCTTAAAGAATGGCATCTCCTGATGACTAATTAGTAACAATCCTTGTTCTAGTGCTTCATTAGCCACCTTTATGAGACAGCAGACAAGAAGAAATGTAAAGGATTTACTTTTGAGAACAGATTTTGTTAAAGTGGACCTGTCACCCAAAAAAAATCTTATTTTATCATGTTAGTTAAACAAAATAAACATAAATTACACTGTAAAAATGATTTGAATTTTGTTTCCTTCAGTCTGGGAATTCACAATTATAGCAAGCAGGCAGTAACCATTTTGTGGACACTGTTATTAAGGCAAGCCTTGTATCATCTCAAAATCGTGTTTGTGCACCAGAATGGGGGACCTGATGTCCATCCCAATGCCCTGGCTACACAATTAGATGGTGTAGAGAACTGGGGGGATGTGGGAATTGCGGTGACATCTAGTAAGTGCTGAATGGAAAGTGAAAGTAATTGCTTGCCCCGCTTCTATGCCTAAGGCATAGAGGAGGGGCAGGCAATATTTGATTGACAGCTTAGATTTTTAAACGAGCTTACAACAAATATGAATGCTTAAATAAAAAAATAATTTGGATTTCTTGTTTAATTTGAAAAGGACTTTTATTTAAAGCTTTTCATGGCTGGTTGACAGATCCACTTTAATATGAGCCACAGAGCCAGAGTGACTCATGAGAACATCCAATAAACACAGAGCACTGATTGCTTACATGTGTTTCTTCCAGAAATATCTAAAAGTACAAATATACAGGAAAGTGAATCTTACTATTATAGTACCCGAATAAGCAACTTGTTAGTGTACATAAAAATAAGGGGTATCATTTAGGATTCCTAAATAGTTTCTGGCATTTTCTCAGCAAAATGTTATTGCATTTTTCCTAACATTCCGGAAAATTTCGAAGGCTTTTTTCTGCAACTTTTAAATATTTTTTCTCAGATATCAAATCCTTTGAACACCCCAACACCTCCCCCAATTGGCAGTCTCTTCAACACATTAAAGCAGTCAAATTCAATGGCTTGCTATGGGCAGAGAGACCTGACTTTCAAGTACCTGATTCATAAACAAAAAAAACTATGAGCAATAATTTTAATGGAATAGAAGTCTATGGCTGCCTTTATAAATGGTATAAATATTATAAATATTTTCTACATTATTTTAATTGCTATTAAATGTTGAAAAATATTCATAAATCTGAAACTGATGGTTCTTTTATCCAATGGTATCCATGGATAGCACTCAAAACTATAAACACTTATTGCATTCAAGTGTCAATAATTAAACCACAACTATTATATAGTGTATAATTTACCCCCTGTTGTAAAATATAAGGATATTATAAGTCACATAGGACCATAAAAAGGCATGGAACTCCAGAGTAGCTTCTAATACTATGATATTTTACAACAGGGTGTATCATGTTACACAACTAAAACTGATGACATCACTATGCATTGGTAAAATAAGGATATTATTTACAGGATATTCATGCCTCATGTGTATTATAATAGTATAGTTTTTTTTTTAAATCCTTGACAAATTTACCAGGAACCTATAGTGTGTGTGCTGTTATAATCCCCCCTTAATGTTTGGCCACAATTCCTTACCTTACTTTTCCCATTTAATGTTAATAATGTTTTAAAAATACTGATTGCCGACAGTGGGTTACTTGTGAAAATTTAAGATGTTTTGTGTTCAGGGATGGATATGGCCACTACTCAAATTACCACTGCTCTGTAATCTTAATACAAGAACCTGGCCATACAGACCACTAGAACCCCAGAGGGACAATGCTATTACTGTCTTTGAAGCCAAATAATGTGACTTAGCTCAACTCCATCAGCAAGTTATGGACTTACAATTAAATCTTGAAGACCATGAACACTTATTCCTCAGGGATAGTCTCAAAAATCAAGGTGAATTGTGTTGTTGTATCAGACTGACACAACCATTAGATGACCCAATCAAGGATTCAACATCAACTGTAATAAAACAGATAATACATTGCCTATAGCTGCCTACATATGATGGAAATCCAAAACTATTATTCTGACCTACCAAACAACTAAACCTTTCTTCTCCCAATTAACTGAATCAAATGAATCTCCCTTACACCCATACTGACCAAACATGGGCACCTAATGGAGAATCCCTTCCTGATTGAGGAAGTAGAACAAACTAGCAAATTGCTTCAATCTAGAACTACTCCTGGTCCAGGTGGCTTTACAACTCTATATTATAGAGTTGTTTGACATTCTGGACCCATGCAGTACTTAACTATTTTTAATTTGGGAACCATGGGTCCACAAGCCTCCCCTCAAGGACTTGAATAGTCCCTCCTTTCTGTATAATTACATTATAATCCCAATTTTTACCTTTTAGTTTTGAGCTTTTGCAGCAAAAAATCAGGCAGTTAGTTTGTTTAGAGTTTGGCATTATGTACCATTTGTCCAAAGAAAAGGTTGATTTTGTTGTACATTGATCACTGACGGTTCTCCGTATTCCATTTTTATAAGGCATAAATTAGCCTTGTTAAAAGTGTCTAAACTCAATAGCAAGTGTTATGTAGTTTGCCAGCTCTATTATAATAATATCAATGAATAATGTGGGGAAACGACTTATCAAAACAAAATACATCTTGAATTATGTTTGGCCAGTACCTGCATTTAACAATTCTCTATTAGGGCTCCTATCCAGAGATTACAGAACAAGTCCTCCATCTTTTAGCATTAAGAGACTGGGTTCTCATGTGGGTTCCCCCTCAGTAGGGATGTCGCGGACTGTTCGCCTGCGAACTTGCGCGACGTTCGCCAATTTGGGTTCGCCTTAGCTGGCGCTTTTTTTTGCCATTTCTCCCCCAGACCAGCAGATACATGGCAGCCAATCAGGAAGCTCTCCCTCCTGGACCACCCCCACACCCCCTGGACCACTCCCCTTCCATATATAAACTGAAGCCCTTCAGCGTTTTTTCATTCTGCCTGTGTGTGCTTGGAAGAGCTAGTGTAGGGAGAGAGCTGTTTAGTGATTTGAGGGACAGTTGATAGTAACTTTGCTGGCTAGTAATCTACTTGATACTGCTCTGTATTGTAGGGACAGAATCTGCAGGGATTTGAGGGACATTTTAGGTTAGGTAGCTTTGCTGGCTAGTAATCTACCTTCTACTGCAGTGCTCTGTATGTAGCTGCTGTGGGCACTGATCTCTTCTGATCTCATCTGCTGACTGCTGTAATAACCCAATAGTCCTTGTAAGGACTGCTTTTATTTTCTTTTTTGTTTTTTTACTTTGCTACTATAAGAGCCCAGTGCTATTAGTCTAGCTGTGTTGGGGAGTGGGACTGGTGTGCTACTGTGCTGCTCCTAGTAGTTCAGCACCAACCAGAGTAATTTTTTTTTTTTAATATACATATATATATTTTTTATTTTACTTATCTTACTGTTCTTTAACGTGTCCAGTGCTGTTTGCTGTTATTCATAGTAGTGCACCAATAGTAGTGCACTTGCAGGCATTATTTGCCCAGTGTGTTCTTCAAACAACTGCCACCTAGCTGTGTGAGCTTGTTCACATTCTGTCTAAATAGCAATAATAATACCGTCTCCAGAAACACCACCTGAGTGACGTTTTTCAAGCAGCAATAATATATTCCGTATCCACTGCTGTAGTGTATACGTTGACCTTGCAGGCATTGTTTCAATTTGTTTGCCCAGTGTGTTCTTCATTTTCAAACAACTACCACCTAGCTGTGTGAGCTTGTTCACATTCTGTCTAAATATCAATAATAATACCGTCTCCAGAAACACCACCTGAGTGACGTTGTTCAAGCAGCAATAATATATTCCGTATGTCAGGCTTACCGTCTGATCCAACGAGGAAGGAGCAGGAACTTGTAGCACACGAACCCACAAGCGCCTCGCACAACACAAACCCACCTGGAGTGGAACAGGGAGAAGTGAAGTGACGAGTAGCCAATGAGACTTAACCAAAGCGAAGTACAGAGGGTTCAGGCAGAAGCGAAGTCAGACAGGCCGAGGTCGGGGCAGGCAGCGAAGAGTCGTAACGAAGTCAGGCAAGAAGATCAGGGCAGGCGGCAATAGACAATCCGGGAACAAGCTGAGGTCAAACACAAAAGATCAGTAGAATTCAATGCTAGGGTTTCAGTCAAACAACCTAATAACCAGGCAAGGAGTCACAGTTCAAGTTAGGATTAAACAGCGCTTATTTGGCGCCAAACTGGCGTCATCACGCTGGCGTCGCACCGCTGACGTCAGTGCGTCCGTCATCGGCGTCCGTCGCTGACGCCCTTGCGTCGGCGACCGTCGCCGGCGCCTTCGCGCCGGCGTCCGTCGCCGGCGTCCAACGCTGCGCACCGACGCGCATCGGTTCCCCGATGGGCGCGCCTGCGCCGGAGAGGACGTGAAGGCAGATCCTTACATTGCCCCCCGTCAAGGAGCGGCCTCAGGACGCAACTGGCAGAAGGTTTATCAGGGTAGCTCTTGTGAAAATTCTTCAATAGCTCAGCAGCATGGATGTTCGAAACAGGTTCCCAAGAATTCTCTTCCGGACCAAAGCCCTTCCAACTGACCAAATATTGTAGATGCTTGCCCCTAACACGGGAATCCAGGATCTTCTCAACCTCGAATTCCTCTTGACCGTCCACAACAACAGGAAGAGGAGGTGGAGTTGTACGGCCAGGAAAGTGAAATGTGGAGGCTGGTTTTAGTAGAGCAGAATGAAAAACTGGATGAATACGCCAGGTAGCCGGGAGCTTGAGTTGAAAGGCCACAGGATTAATCTGCCGAGTGATAAGAAAAGGACCCAAGAACCGTTGGCCCAACTTCTTACTGGGGCAAGACAACTTGAGATTAATAGTAGATAACCAAACGCGGTCCCCCACCTTAAACTCTGGATCACTTCTTCGCTTCTTGTCTGCATAGCTCTTGAAATTCTGTTGCGCTCTCCTCATGTTCCTCTGGAGCTTCAAAAAATTATCCGCCAGGAAGGTTAACCGATCCTTGACTGCAGGAACAAGAATATCGGAAACAATGGAAGAAGGGAAGGTGACAGGATGTAGACCGTAATTTGCAAAGAAGGGGGACTGATTGATTGAAGAATGTTGGGCATTATTATAGGCAAATTCCTCAAGAGGAAGGAGATTAACCCAATCATCCTGGAGATACGATGAGTAACATCTCAGATACTGCTCAAGAGTCTGATTTGTTCGCTCCGTCTGGCCATTGGTTTGAGGATGAAAAGCCGATGAAAGTGACACAGAAATTTTAAGAGCACCACATAAAGCTTTCCAGAATTGAGATGTAAACTGTGGACCACGATCGGATACTACCTCATCGGGAAGGCCATGAAGTCTTACTACTTCCTTGATAAAACAATCAGCTGTCTCAGAGGCAGAAGGAAGTCCAGGCAGGGATTTAAAATGAGCCATCTTGGTCAGGCGGTCAATGAAAACAACAATAGCGGAGCAATCAGAGGAGAGTGGTAAGTCAGAAATAAAGTCCATAGACACTGAGCCCCAAGGACGAGAAGGAACTGGAAGGGGTTGCAGGAGGCCAATAGGACGAACATGAGAATCCTTGGACCTGGTACAGATTTCACAGGAAGAGACAAATTTCGAACAGTCCTTAGTCATCCCAGGCCACCAAAACAGTCTTTTAGCAGAAATAATAGTTTTCTTAATACCTGGATGACCTGGCAGCTTAGAATCGTGAATGCTCTTAAGAACCTCCAATCGCATCTGTTCAGGAACAAAGATTTTCCCTTTGTGAAGAAGAAACCCTTCTTTGGGCACAAGAGAGGGTTCACAAACAGTTTTAGATGCATCTTTAATTTGATCCACAAGAACAGACTGTAATAAAAGAAAGTTATTTGAGTTTAGAATTGTCTCAGGAGAAGAGAGAATCTCATCGTCAGAGGAGAACATGCGGGAAAGAGCATCTGCCTTGACATTCTTTGACCCGGGCCGGTAGGTAAGGTGGAAGTTAAATCGCATGAAGAAAAGGGCCCATCTTGCTTGTCTAGGTCTTAGTCTCTTGGCGGAACGCAGGTACTCCAAATTCCTATGATCGGTCAAGATGAGAATTGGGTGTTTGGACCCTTCGAGGAGATACCTCCACTCTTCTAATGCCAGTTTAATAGCAAGTAATTCACGATCTGCCACATCATAGTTACATTCACACTTAGCCAATTTACGTGAAAAAAAAGCGACTGGATGGAGTTCTTCTTGAATCCCAGACCTCTGTGATAAGACAGCGCCCACAGCATTTTCCGAGGCATCGACCTCTAACGTAAATGGAAGAGCCAAGTCTGGATGACGAAGAATTGGAGCCGACGTGAAGAGTTTTTTCAATCTCTCAAAAGCCATCTGAGCCTCTGGTGACCAAGAGAATCTTTGATTACAAGGTGTGAGTTCAGTTATTGGTAAAATAATTCGAGAAAAATTCTTAATGAATTTCCTATAAAAGTTTGCGAATCCAATGAAGCGTTGAACAGCTTTCTTAGAAGAGGGAATCGGCCAATCAATAATTGCAGAGATTTTCTTAGAATCCATTTGAATTCCTAAAGGAGAGATAAAAAATCCCAAAAAGTCCACAGATGTCTGTTCAAAAACACATTTCTCGACCTTGGCATAGAGCTGGTGAGTACGGAGGCGGGCAAGAACTTTCTTCACATGTATTCTATGCTCTTCCAAAGAATTAGAAAAAATTAGAATATCGTCCAGATAAATGATGACGAAAATATCAAGAAAGTCTCGAAAAACATCGTTGACAAAATGCTGGAACGTTGCGGGGGCATTACACAGTCCGAATGGCATGACGAGATATTCAAAGTGACCATAACGGGTACGGAATGCCGTCTTCCATTCATCCCCTTCCCGAATTCTAACTAAGTTGTAGGCCCCTCTAAGATCAAGCTTAGAGAAAATCTTGGCCTCCTTAAATCGTTGGAACAACTCTGGAATAAGAGGAAGAGGGTAACGATTCTTGACCGTGATCTTATTTAAGTCTCTATAATCGATACACGGTCTCAAGGAACGATCTTTCTTTTCAACGAAGAATATCCCAGCTCCGGCAGGAGAAGAAGATTGTCGGATGAATCCCTTGGCTAAATTTTCATCTAAATAACTGCGCAATTCCAAGAGTTCAGGCTCAGTTAAAGGGTAAATACGTCCAAAGGGGATTTGAGCTCCTGGAAGAAGATTAATGGGACAATCATAAATACGATGGGGTGGAAGCCTATCGGCCCCTCTCTTGTTGAAGACATCAGAGAATTCCCAATATGCCAGAGGAAGTAGATCATGAATTTCAGAAGAAGGAGAAAGGGAACATACTTTGATTGAAGAAGACGAATTCTCTAATGTACATTTAGAAAGGCACAATTCAGAAGAAAATGTTACACCGCCAGTGGCCCAATTGATAAAAGGATTATGTCTCTGTAGCCAGGGTAACCCTAAAATGATAGGGAATAATGGAGACGTCACCACATCAAAATTCATTACTTCAGCATGAATTTTATTAATTACAACAAAAAGTGCAGCAGTCTCTTGAACCACAGGACCCGAGGTAATTAGCGAACCATCCGCCACACGAAGTGCTATGGGGTTCTTCTTGGATTGGAGAGGAATTTGGAACTGAAGAGCAACTTCTCGGTCCAAGAAGCACCCACTTGCCCCGGAATCAAGTATTGCTTGGAGATCCACCACTTTGTCTCCCCACTGCAAGGATAGAGAAATTGTGAGTAGGGACACAGAAAAGTTGCAACCATTAAAGTCTCTTTCATAAGTCTCCTTACCCGAGGGACGGGTCGGACAATTCCGAAGAAGATGGCCTGCTTGACCACAGTATAGGCAAAGATTAAGCCTGCGTCGTCGGAGGCGTTCTTCAGGGGTTAAAGCAGACTTAATGGCTCCAATCTGCATCGGCTCTGGGGCAGTACTGATAGTGGCTGTAGGAACCGTAGATGACATCATAGGAGGCATACGGATAGGAGGTGGAGCAGAAGGTAAGAGCCAAGTAGGAGACACAAGACCAGCCTTTTCAGCCTTTTCCTCCTCCCTACGTTCTCTCAGTCTTTGATCCAACTGAATGGATATATGGATAAGCTCTTCCAAAGTGTCAGGAATGCCTGTACGAGCCAACTCATTCTTTAATTCAGCAGAAAGGCCCAGACGATAGCGGTTCTTCAGAGCTGCAGGATTCCATTCCGTATCCTCAGCCCACTGGCGAAACTCCAGAGTGTAGTCCTCGACAGGACGGGTACCTTGCCTCAAGGCATGCAAGGCGGCTTCGGCAGTAGAGGTTCTGTGTGGGTCATCATAGACCACTGCCATGGCATCAAAGAAAGAGTCCACTGTGGCCAAAACAGGACTTTGCCGATCCAACAGACGGAAGGCCCACGTCTGGGGCTCGCCAGTCAGGAAGGAAATGACAACCCCCACTCGTGTCTGTTCATTTGGATAGGTGTGGGGTTTCAGCGAAAATAACAACTTGCAGCTGCTCCTGAAGTTGCGAAATAACTTCCGGTCCCCAGCAAACTTTTCAGGGAAAGCGACTTTCGGCTCCGAAATTTCGGAAGTGATCACTTGTACTTCAGCTGGAGCAGAAGAAGAGGATGCTGCAGCAGAGGAAGGGTTTACAGCTGGAGGATGTGCTCTGACGTGTTCCTGTAGCTGAGCGTAACCGCTCTGCAGCTCTCGAACGGCTTGAGTTAAAGATGACAGTTGTTGCGTCAGGACAGCAAATGGAGAAGCCCCTTCGGTTGGATCCATGGCCTGGTTATACTGTCAGGCTTACCGTCTGATCCAACGAGGAAGGAGCAGGAACTTGTAGCACACGAACCCACAAGCGCCTCGCACAACACAAACCCACCTGGAGTGGAACAGGGAGAAGTGAAGTGACGAGTAGCCAATGAGACTTAACCAAAGCGAAGTACAGAGGGTTCAGGCAGAAGCGAAGTCAGACAGGCCGAGGTCGGGGCAGGCAGCGAAGAGTCGTAACGAAGTCAGGCAAGAAGATCAGGGCAGGCGGCAATAGACAATCCGGGAACAAGCTGAGGTCAAACACAAAAGATCAGTAGAATTCAATGCTAGGGTTTCAGTCAAACAACCTAATAACCAGGCAAGGAGTCACAGTTCAAGTTAGGATTAAATAGCGCTTATTTGGCGCCAAACTGGCGTCATCACGCTGGCGTCGCACCGCTGACGTCAGTGCGTCCGTCATCGGCGTCCGTCGCTGACGCCCTTGCGTCGGCGACCGTCGCCGGCGCCTTCGCGCCGGCGTCCGTCGCCGGCGTCCAACGCTGCGCACCGACGCGCATCGGTTCCCCGATGGGCGCGCCTGCGCCTGCGCCGGAGAGGACGTGAAGGCAGATCCTTACACCGTATCCACTGCTGTAGTAGTGTATACGTTGACCTTGTAGGCATTGTTTGCCCAGTGTGTTCTTCAAACAACTGCCATCTAGCTGTGTGAGCTTTTTCACATTCTGTCTAAATAACAATAATAATTCCGTGTCCGTAAACATCACCTGAGTGATGTTTTTACAGCAGCAATAATATATTCCGTATCCACTACTGTATACGTTGCCCTTGCAGGCATTGTTTGCCCAGTCTTTAACCAAGTGCCACCTAGCTGTGTGAGCTTTTTCACATTCCGTGTCCAGAAACATCACCTGAGTGACGTAGTGTGATTTCTGCCCTTTACAGCACAAAACGCAGCGCTGTGTCAACAATGTATTTTTCAGATACATTTTTGCCCTTGATCCCCCTCTGGCATGCCACTGTCCAGGTCGTTGCACCCTTTAAACAACTTTAAAATCTTTTTTCTGGCCAGAAATGTCTTTTCTAGCTTTTAAAATTCGCCTTCCCATTGAAGTCTATGGGGTTCGCGACGTTCGCGAACTGTTCGCATTTTTGACGCAAGTTCGCGAATATGTTCGCAAACTTTTTTTCCGACGTTCGCTACATCCCTACCCCTCAGCTCTCTGCACTGTAGTTGACAGTGGCGTAACTATAGAGGAAGCAGGTCCCGCAGTCACAGGGGGGCCTGGAGAACGGGGGGGGGGCAGACTGTGGAGTCTGCTTCCTCTATAACTAATTAAAAAAACCCTCCTCCCCAGCTACTCTCTTGCCTGGGACGCAAGTCGTGTGGGAGTTGTCGGGTCGGGTAGTGGGTGGGGCTGAGGCTGGACATGGGCGGGGTAGAGGCAGGACAGGAAGTTGGCAGGAGAATGGGGATCTGCGTGTGCCGGGCCCTTTTGAAGGCTGGCACACTCTAGTTACGCCATTGGTAGCAGATCACTGCTCCTCACTGCATACAGCCAGTAATGAACATTATAATATAGTTACTGAAAAACACATTGATGGTTGATGGTTCACAGTAAATAATAAGGCTAACTGTTTGTATTGGAAAGAGGGGGAATCCCACGCTGTCGTTATGGTCACTGTTACTGGTGGTGGCAAGATTTTCTCATCCTATATGGGGTTTTTATTGAAACTAATGTATGACTCATGGAAATATGAGCATAGTCATTATTTTTAATATTTTACTGGATATTGATTGATGTTTCTCCTCATTTAGTCATTTCTTTCAAGAGTGACTCATAGCAATAAGAATAGTACAAGGACAAAGGGAACTAGATTAAGTCAGGGGTCTTGAGTAGGGATGTAGCGAACTGCCGTGTATGTGTTCGCGAACGCCGTTCGCGAACACCGGCAAAAAATGCGAACAGTTCGCGAACAGTTCGCGAACTTCGAACATCCGAAAATCGTTCGATACGAACGATCGAAGGATTTTAATCGTTCGATCGAAGGATTTTCGTTCGAATCGAACGATCGAAGCCATTCGATCAAATGATTTCATTCAATCCAATGGCTTCGATCGTTCGATTCGAACGAAAATCCTTCGATTTTAGCGGTCAAAGGAATCGAATGGTCGAATGGTCGAACGATTTTTGACGCGAACGCCTATTGGCAAACGTCGCGCGACGTTCGCGAACTTGCGGCGGACGCGAACAGTCGAAGTTCGCGCGAACTAGTTCACCGGCGAACAGTTCGCTACATCCCTAGTCTTGAGCAGTGGACCTTGGTATATGCAATTATTATACTTTACATATAGCACCAACATATTAGACAGTGGCTTGCAGATATTGTATATGACTATATGTATATGATTGTAAATGAGAGATTAATTTGTTAAAGTCAAATTTTTTTCTGGTCGACTTTTAAAGGGAATACACATTTTTTCAGAGAAAAAAAACAAATTTTTTTGTGATTTATTAGAAAACACCATGGTGTTATTCCAACTCATACCTGCTGAGCGCATGTAGAAGTCAATGGCACATGTCCCATTGATATCCTGATCTGCGCTGGGTTTTGTTCAATATTCTGATTTCATGGTTACGGGCATCAAATCCAAAAAAGTCAGAGGTTTCAGGCATCAGATCCATCAAGTGACAGTTTTCGCTGACAAATCCAAAAAATTCAGGGTTTCGGATTTTATCACGATTTTATCACGATTTTATCGAGTTTTTAGAAAATGTATTGATAAATGGGGGGTGGGGAAGTCTGTGTGGATTTGGTAGGAATAGTTGATTTTGATGAATAACCCCCTTACTGTATAAACTAATGAGGAACAATTTTTTTTGGCAGGCATGGATTCGGCAAAATTCTGCATTTCTCCATCTGCGAATTTCTTTGCGAAACTGCAGCAAAAATCTGCGACAAAACAAATCAGAAACAATGTCCATTGACTTTAATGCATTTGGACAAAGAAGCCGCTGAGACAAAAAGTCGCCAAGACAGAAAAGTCACTGAGACAAAAAAGTTGCCACAAGAAAAATGCCATTTGACTTTAATGCAGTGAGTGAGAGTGGAGTGAGAAAAAATTGTTGCGTCTAAAAAAATTGTTGTGCATAAAATTTTCAACTTCTGTTGAATTTTTCAGGACAGATTCGCTCATCACTAGTATGTACCAAAAAATGTAGCTTATTTTGTTGAGATGTGTATTAATGGGTGTACTTTCATATTGATACAGTGTCATGTGACATGATCTTTGTCTGCTAATGCAGAAAAGTTTTGATTTCTTGAAGAAACAGAAGCATGGCATTGTGTGAAGTTACTATCTAGAAAGAGAGCTAACAGCTTTCATGAGAATGAAATACCGTTTATCCCCTAGTAGAATGGCAACATATCTGCCTATGGTTTTCCCTTTAATTTCTAAAGTACTTGAGTTTCTTTAAACATCTATGCATTTGGTTGCTAAGGTGCAAACATTATATTTTAGGTATAATAACAACAATAATCCCTCATATGGTTATATTTATTCTTTCTTTAAAAAAAAAACTCTTTATTTGGAAATAAATCTTTGGAAGCCCTAAATCCTATGAGCAGTCTCCCCCTCATTGGCAAATCTTTTTGGCTACAGTAGGGTGTGACAGACGGGTGAGTGGGCTGTGATTAGCTTGTGCCAATGTAATTTTGTGCTTGCAATGAAGTGCTTCACAGTCTCCCTGAGCACCTCAGAATATAAATGAAGCAGTTACAGCTGCAATAATTGGGTTCGAATTATATATTCATTACTGTGATGCCCAAATGTGTTAACCTCTTGTCGACTAACCTCTTCTCAATCTAACAGCAATCCGTAACAATCTTTACAAATAGGCTTCTAATTGCTGCATTCTACCTAAAAACACATTCTGCATGTGGAGAAGGCAGCTGAGCTGAATGTCAAAACCTCAAAAAAAAACGTTTTACTATAAAATATGAATTTTTAGTGGAAAAAAAACTTTTCGAGATTTATTATACCCAAGGATGTAAAAAGTCTGAATCCGAAAATCTATCATCTCAGACTTGCCAAGGTTGTATAAACAGTAAGTCAATGGGAGAGGTCCCTATCCTATTTGAAAGTTTCTGTGGTCTCTGCTGAAATTAGCGTGAAAATCCGACTATTTTAGACTTTTCGGGCAAAAAATCTGAAAAAAAAAAAATCAAGCAATTCAGGAAAAAACGAAACCCCCTCTGTACGATTCAGGTTTTCGCTCGATTTCATCGCATTTGTCCTTTATCCGATTAAATCGTGCTTTTTTTAAATAATAAATAAGGTTTAATTGTGGATTCTAGTTTGGTAGGACTTTTCTTTATATAAATACTATATATAAATAATAAATTTGGATTTTGTTAAATAAGACCCTACATGTTCTTTAAATTTGAAGAGTAGTGTAACATGCAAAATATTTTTATGACCAAATCCCTAAAGGCTCTTTAAAATTTCTAAGAGCTTCAAAAAGGGAAACATAATGATCTCATACATTACAAAAAATCTCCATTATTTACACAGAACTTCATAGAGATAGTTCATCATTCATTTCAGTTAACAGGGTCAGACTGGCCCCACCGGGCCAGACCCTCTCTCCCGATCTCCTGGCCCTACAAAAAAAACCCAACAATTTGCAGCACGGCTCCTTTTGCGCATGCGAGACGATGCTGTAGGGAGTCCGGAGGGCCCCGAGACCCCCCCTCCGGCACTGTCAGTTCATGTCAGTGGAGTTTACAATCTAAGTTCCCTATCATATCCATGCAGCAGACTAGGATCAGTTTCATCAGAAGCCAATTAACTCTCCTGTATGATTTTGGAGTGTGGAAGTAAACCCATACAGACATGGGGAGAACTTCTTGTACATAGCACAAATGACTATTTTAGATAGGTTAGTGTATAATATAGTATTCACATTCAAGATTCTCTAGTGGGCTTGTGTGAAGGTGAAATGGGTACATTTACACATGATATATACCATTTATATTTAGAAATCTTACAGCGAATAACAGTCTGTAGTCTGTTTCCATTGTGTGAAACCTACATGGCACGATAACAACTTCTCTTAGATCCTTTCCTACTGGGACAAATAAATAAATGTTTGTTTACCTAACCACTGTTGCAACCTGAAAAAATTCTACAATTACCTCATATAGTAGATCAGTATATGGCATAACTAGGGATGCACCGAATCCAGGATTCGTTCTGGGATTCTGTCTTTTTTAGCAGGATTCGGATTTGGCCCGAATCCTTCTGCCCATCTGAACCAAATCCTAATTTGCATATGCAAATTAAGGGTGGGTACTTTTTGTCACAAAACAAGGAACTAAGAAATGTTTTCCCCTTCCCACCCCTTATTAGCATATGCAAATTAGGGTTCAGATTTGGTTCGGTATTCGGCCAAATCTTTTGCGAAGGATTCAGGGGTTCGGCCGAATCCAAAATAGTGGATTCAGTACATCCCTAGGCATAACAGACAATACTTTGGTAGGGTGCAAGTAGCTTAGATAGGCACCTCAACACATGATACCACTTTTTTAGCCGTCTTTGGTTGAACATGTAAATTTACATTCTGAAAGCCAAATATTTTTCTTTTTTCTGTGATGTGACTTAAGACAACAAAATGGATTCTGAAGTAAAGGGAAATAAAGTATATGCATACAGTACATGAAATGTAAACACTTGTTCAAACCTATACCTTCTTACAAAGTGGGTCTCCCGTACTGTACTGTACCATCTGTGGGCTGGGCTCTGTACAAAGCATACAGCCAATATCTGCAACTCAACACCACCGCCTGGTCTTGATGTAACATTGGTGAGCCAAACAGAGGAAATTATTCCTCTGCCCCCATGCCAGACCACACCTGGCAGAGAGTGGGCCACTGATGACTGTACACTCTGTGCAGTATTTAGCAGAATGATAGAACGGAACTGAGTATGAAAGTCTAAGGATCAAAAAGGGTTTGAGGTTAACACTGCTGGAAAGGACAAAATGACAAGTCTGTTTTCTGCCCTCTGTTTTTCTCCATGATTAACAAAGCGTCACGTTGCAGAACGATCAACAAGACCCTGAAGCTGCAAATGCTTTCCAAGCTAAACTGGAAGCTGCAATTATCTAGAAATAAAAGAGGGAATGAAAAATAAACATTGGACAATAATCACTAGTTTTCTTTAGCAAACGTGGAAAAGAACAGGACAAATATAACAATTTGCTGCCACTATCGGTAGAAAGCAGATCGATTTTCTTTCCATAGCTAGAAAAGAAAGTTCCCTTGCAGTGAAGCATGAAACAAAACTCAGTTTTCTGCAGTGTCAGTTTTTTTTCCAGTTATATAGAAATATAATAATAGTCACAGTTCACAATGCCTTCTTCTGCACAATCTGTAGAAAAACCAATCTAAAGAGCTTTAGTTGTACAACTTGCACTAAGTTGGGAGATGGTCAAATCAGTGTTTCAGCTCTTCACATATTAACTTCTTGAAAACAGACAGTGGCTTCCCCTTCTGTGCTGAATTGAATTTAGACATCAAAATACATAACAATATTGCTTTGTTCCATGTTCTCTGAATAAGAATTATTTATATACTTTTCTATTATTAAAGCTCTGCCATGGCGTTTTCTGGCAGGGAAGTCTTAACGATCCTATTCATATCTTTCCTTGAAGCCAAAATGTCTAGAACAAAATTTAATACACCTTATGATGATTTAAAAAACACTCAATAGCTAGGAAAATGTGAAAGCACAGATCAAAATAGTCATTACTAGATGCTTGAGGAACAGCTAAAATGTTCATGGGATGAATGTTACAGAAATAAAGGCCCAGTGACAATTTGGATTGCATCCATTTTCTTTGAAATGTTTTAAACATATATTAAGATTTTAATTTTTAAAATTCTGAAATTGTAACTATGGATCACATGCTATAATTGAAGACAAGAAGGATCATATACATCTGAGGAACAGATTAGGCTATCTGAATTTACTGTATATAGTATCTATTTTGAAATTGATTCAGTTTTATCTGATTTCATGCTTGATTAACAAAAATGCCAACTCACCAACAATTGCCTACTCTGCTAGGTGAACCTTGTTGGCTGCACTCCTCTCATAACATCGTGTTCCTCACTGTTAATTTATGACATCCACCAGCACTTCCCTATAAGTTGGACCCTTTAGCATGATTCAGGCACACATGAAACAAGGAATGTTCAGCATGGGCTAAGGCATCAGTGGTCACAAAAATGGGCGAAACAGGCCTCAACTAGAACTAGAAGACTGAAGCATAAAACAAGATATGAATGGGCAAGTGTCAATGTAAAATGAAGCAGAGCAGAAGTGATCTGGAGGGATTATAGAATGACACAATACAGGGTTAGGTAGGAAATATTTTATGTTGTTACATGGTAGGGCATGCTTAAATCAGAGCAGTGGGCAATGGAAGTTAGTCATGATTCAATAGTGGTGTTTTAACTGCCACAGTTTCCCCCAGGCTCAAATGCTATAAGTGTTAGCCTTCTTTGAATTTGCATTCATGAAATCCTCTAGTACTCTCCTTTACCTTTACCTTCCCTGAGCAGATGATGATTTTTAATTAAATACTTGTTCACCTGAAATTTCACTATGTAATTGAAATATGTAGACAATCTCCCCAACTTAACCCCAAGTGGTCTTCAGGTTGGAGACTCCAGCAAAAGCTCTAAGCCCTTCTCAGGAGAACTGCTGCAGTGAAAGGGAGGATTAAAAAGTTTATAGAAATTGCCTGGTTTATTTAAATTGATATCATATATTTTAATTTTTAATCTAGTCTTTGATATAGAAATTCTCCAATAAAATACATTTTTCTAATGGGTTATTAAAATGTCTTTTCTGCTTACCACTCAGTTTATAGGAGATAACTTTTTGCCTTGGCATGCATATTCAACATAATGATATGGGAATTGAAATGTTTTGTTAACTAGATCAGGCCATTAACATTTTGTTATAATATATGTGTTAGTTGTCTTTTGTTTTATTCCTGACCCCACCATATTCTCAATCACAGTTTGTCTTCAAGACAAGAGGCAGTAGCTATTTCCTTTTCACATTTCACATACTGAATATACATTTCTAAGGTTCACATTAGGTGCACAAAGTGTTATGTACTTGCCGTTTGTAACTTGTTGCCAAAGTAAAGAACAAGGCTGTACTGCACATAAAATACTGCTTGTTGAAATGCCAGGTACAAGCTGTAAACCCCACATTTTTTGAAATTACCATAAGAGTGCTGAATCACTGATGCAACACATATTCATGCATTTTTCCATGAGTATGAATTGCTATGATTATTCATGATTTGCAGTGGAGTAACCCATGTTTTAAGAATTACTGATTAATTCAAAACCAATGATTAAGTACCTAATGAGAGGCAAATTAGACTGTGTCTATGTCATAATCTGTCTTTCTCTCTCTCTATACATGTGCCAGTTCTGAATAACATTTTCCATTTTACTCGTCATTGCTGTACTATATTACCTCTTGCTGCAGAAAATGTATATTCATGCTGAGCTATTCATTCCATATTTATGTTTGGTAACTCATCTAATTCTGGACAAACATCATGGATTTACTGAGTATGAAGACATGTCAGAGTGTCATTTGTCTGCTTTTAAATCACCATTAGAGTTTAAAAAGTAAGGTTCTGAGGGTATCACTAGGTTTTTGAATTAAACTGAAGTAGAGAGCAAAGTATTTTAATGAAATTGACAAAGCTACTATAACTGAGGCAAACTTGAAGTTAAAAAGTTAGGCCTCCTTGAAATGAACTTTTAGTAGTTTGGTATGTAGGAATTAGAAAAATAAGCAATAAAACAAAAGCCTTATAGTCACTTGTATTTTGTTTGGCATGGACAGTGATTCCAACAACCAGAAAACAGGTCAGAAAAGGCAGTATGAAAAACAATAAAATAATGAGACCCGTTGAAAACTTGCTTAGAATAGATCCATCTATAACATACTTAAAGTTAATATACAGGTGGACTTCAAAAAAAGTTGTGAGTTTTTCTTTAAAAAAAACAAAAAACTCACAACATTTTTGTTTTTTGTTACATGTCTATGCACCCATGGACTGGGGTGAACTGTGAGCATATTTCTTCCCTTTTCACCTTATTGCCCCTAATATTGGACATTTACTTATAGTGGTGCAGTTCTGAGCAATTAGCATAAATGTTGCTATGTTGTACAGGTGGACTTCCCCTTTAAGTCAGACTGTAATAGAATAAAACGTTTTCACCAATAATGTAATTTTACAAACAGGTAGAATTCCAAATGCAAGTGCTTTTTATTCTCCTCTCTTTTTCCAAGTGAGTGCTGGTTATCCTAAATCCATTTATTATACAGCAGGCTTCAGATTTCAACACCCTTGGCATCCAATATTAATATAATTTTTCAAAATGCCACTCCACCAAAGTAGTTGGACAGCACTGTGGTTAATTCTAGTTTTCCGTATAAAACCTGATCCCCCTAAATCTATTAAAATCAAAAGGCCATTCCTTCTCTTTTAATTCCCCTCTCTTAAACCACCTTCTGTCATCTTTGTAATCACTGTTGGAATTCCATCTACTACCCTACTTTTCCATGTCTAGTCCCATACGTCTCAATTTCAACATGTTTTCTAGGATAAGAGGATAAAATAGACCACTCTGCAATACAAAACATTTATGTTGCTGTGTATTTTTCTAATATCATTGATGAACTAGGCAGGCAGGCCAGTTTCTAACATTGCCCAGGAAATCAATAAGGTTTGCACAAGCATTTTGTGCACAAGCTCAATGTCCAGACCTATAATTTTGGTGTAAACAGATGGCACATTGAAGCTTAAAGGAAAACTATACCCCCCAAACAATGTAGGTCTCTATTAAAAGATACTGAGTAAAACAGCTCATGTGTAAAACCCTGCTTCATGTAAATGAACCATTATCATAATAATATACTTTTTTAGTAGTATGTGCCATTGGGTAATCATAAACAGAAAATTGCCATTTTAAAAAATAAGGGCCGCCCCCTGAGATCGTAAGATTCACTGTGCACACATACAAACCACATGTAAGGTCACATGAGCCAATTAACAGACAGAGTTCTGCCTTTTGCTTCCTCACTTCTTCCTGTTACAGTTAGAGTTGTAGTATTTCTGGTCAGGTGATCTCTGAGGCAGCACAGATAGAGTCACGAAATGGTGGTTCAAGGCAAGAGATGAAAAAGGGCAATATTTATGTAAATATATATTCCAGTTTGGTAAGATTCTTTTAATATGTCATTCAATTTGATATAAACCATATGTTGCTTAAGTATTCATTTTGGGGGTATAGTTTCCCTTTAAGACCTCTGTAAACTTTAGGTACAGTACCTGCTTTGTTGCATTTGGTCAGGTCCTATAGTATGGTAAAATGTAATTGGCCAGATGTAGAGGCAAGCCATTTTATAAAAAGGTCTGATGTTTTGTCAACAGGAAGTAGTCCTAGACTTCCTCTTGGATGAGAGGGTGGTCCTTAAAGGGATCCTGTCATCGGAAAACATGTTTTTTTCAAAACGCATTAGTTAATAGTGCTGCTCCAGCAGAATTCTGCACTGAAATCCATTTTTCAAAAGAGCAAACAGATTTTTTTATATTCAATTTTGAAATCTGACATGGGACTAGACATTTTGTCAATTTCCCAGCTGCCCCTGGTCATGTGACTTGTGCCTGCACTTTAGGAGAGAAATGCTTTCTGGCAGGCTGCTGTTTTTCATTCTCAATGTAACTGAATGTGTCTCAGTGGGACATGGGTTTTTACTATTGAGTGTTGCTCTTAGATCTACCAGCAGCTGTTATCTTGTGTTAGGGAGCTGCTATCTGGTTACCTTCCCATTGTTCTTTTGTTAGGCTGCTGGGGGAAAAGGGAGGGGTAGATATCACTCCAACTTGCAGTAAAACAGTAAAGAGCAATTGAAGTTTATCAGAACACAAGTCACATGACTTGGGGCAACTGGGAAATTGACAATATGTCTAGCCCCGTGTCAGATTTCAAAATTGAATATAAAAAAATCTGTTTGAGATTTTGAGAAATGGATTTCAGTGCATAGTTCTGCTGAAGTTCAGCAGCACTATTAACTGGTTCATTTTGAAATTATTTTTTTTCCCATGACAGTATCCCTTTAATGAGAATAAAGCAGGCCATACACGGGTTGATAAAAACTTGCAGACTGAGTCTGCAACTTATTGGGCCATGTGTGGGGCCCACTGATGAGCTTCCCCGTTGGCCAGATGTCGATTGGGCTGGGTTAAAAATCCCGTCAGAACAAGGCCGCATCCCTAGGGCCCATGATCCGATCAGCCAGATATCGCCCACCTCAATGTGGGTATATCAGGGAGAGATCCGCTCGTTTGGCAAAATCGCCAAGCCAGTGGATCTCTACATGTATGGCCACCTTAAGGTATAACTGGAAAGACAATGGGGCATGTTTACTAACATTGGAGATATATATCTGGAGAGATTTCTGGAGATGTTGCTCATGGCAACCAATCAGCAATTAGAGAAGTTAGACAACAAAAGCAAAGATCTGATTGGTTGCTATGGGCAACATCTCCAGAAATCTCTCCAGATACTTATCTCCAATGTTAGTAAACATAAGAAAATGTTTGAAATGCTTAACATAAATGGTAGTTGCTGTACATATTTCTATTCACCGCTTTACTCATCTTTCATTACACAATATTAAAATTTGATGTGCTGCTTTGTCTGGTGCTGATATTACAAAAACCTTTCCATCATTTTGTCTCACTGGCCAGTAGAAATCCACTGAAATATTTTTACCTTGATAAATTCTCTGCATTTTAGGTAATCACATTCAGCCTCAGGTTTTCCTTCCATTAATCCTTGATTAACAAGGGCTAATTTGGAATGAATGAATGCCTACTGGCAACGTAAATATTGACAAGATGTGAGAAGTGAAGCTTGTGAAAATGCTGAGAGCTGCAGTCATTGCTAATGAGGCTGGAAGAGCAAATGCTAAACAGATTATTTCACGCAAGAAGACATATGCAGACCACTGCCATGTGAAAACACTGGGCCATGGAATAGTAATGTCAGCATAGCCGGCTGTTCTGTCCTGGATCTGTTGAGTTTGTTTGGGCCTTACACTAAGGATTATTATTCATCATGAATTTAGCCATTGCGTCCTCTCGGTTTAGCAACTTAAAAATGAACCAGCCTCAGCCTCTCCTTCAGACCTTAAATTGAAAATTGGCTCCACTGAAAAATGCTGGAATTGAATAAACTTTACTCAGATTTCTAGTGGGAACTGCCAGCTATCACTCAAAAGAAGAAATCCCATGATCGTTTTGAAAAAACACACTGGGTCTAAGGCTACTTGACTGTCAAACTGTAGGAGTAGTCTAAAGTTCTGAATCCCCCGCAGCAAGAAATATGCAGACTGCAGAAACAGTAACAGAAATTGGAGCAATATCTCCAATGCCACAGAAGATTAAATACAGTGTTTCTGTTCCTGTTTTTTTCTATATTCCATAGTAACAGATCACTTGCTTTTGGGTGGTAAATTGTTGTTTGATAAAAAGCTTTCCTTCTACTTCCCAAATGTAGGTGAATGCTCAGCATGTGAACAGAATTTTGGGCCCCATGTTATTTTCTTCATTGCATAAGAAGAGATAAAGGTGACTCCTCTCTACACCTCCTGGTTGGGTAGAATTGCTACAAGATGATGATATTGCCCAAATTTCTCTATACAGAAATCTGCCGATAGCCGTCCCACAATCCTATTTCCGCAAAACCCAAAAACTCATTCAAGACTTCATCTGGGCCAAACGAAAACCTAGAATTAGGCAGAAATACATGCATCGTGGTACACAGGAAGGGGGCTTCGGAGTACCTAGCCTAGAAAAATTCAAGCCAAATCAAGCCACGGTATTGGACCAAATGAGAGCATGGAATTTAGCAACTAAGGAGCTACACTGGCTCCAACTAGAACAAAACTCCTCAACTCCTCTCAAGCTCAAAGGCTTGATATGGGCTAACAGGATAGATACAGCCGCATACCACCACACAGCCAACCATACAACTCGAGTAGACGCCAATCTTTGGGCAAAGATCAACAAAAATAAACCACTACTAAACTACCCAGCACACCATGTGGGGGTGGAAATGCTGGAAGTATACATCCCCAACCTCAACCTAAGCAACTGGAGAAACGCTAATCTAACAATGGTAGGTCAGCTCTACCTCGAGATAAAACACCTACTGGGAACCACCACAACAGCAGGAAGCATGAAACCCACAGTATTCAAAACTCTACTGGCCCATAACCCGCACAGTCCCAAAGGAATAGCAAGAATCTACAATATGCTCACGGAGGAGAACACTGACACCAAACCAAAGCATTTCCAGAAATGGGAGCAGGTCCTCCACACTACAATGCCCACGGTACAGTGGCTAAAATTGGCTAATACTGTTTACAAATCAAATCAAAATACACAAACCACATTGAAAACCCCAGGAAACTATTTTATAGATGGTATAAGACACCAACCACCCTAAACCAATACTATCCAAATGTCCCCAAAATATGCTGGAGAGACTGCAAGGGAGAAGGTAATCTTCTACACAAATCAGAGGACTATGGCAAGCCACAGAACTAATTCTGATCTTTCACATAATGACAGCAACTAGATTCCTAATTCCAAGATATTGGAAATCAACTGAAGTACCAAGTGAAAGGGAGCACATAATACTTATAGACTCAAACCTCACCCACGCACAAAAGGCACTGGGCTTCAACCAACAAATTAACTTAAGTTCAACGTCAAGACAATTGTGGAAGCAGAGGGAAAAAAGAATATCACATACCTGGAAAGACATGAGAAACATTCTTCTAGCCCCACAGCAAAACCAGACGAAAGACATAAATCCAAAACCTGATCTGATTTTCGTTATTACATTTCTACATTTTTGTATGCAAAACAGGAATTCTGGGTAGGAAGTCAGATTTTTCTCCTGTTTTGAATATTTTATTCATGTGGGCTATCTTTTTAATTAAGAATGTTATACCTTCTATTTATCTAATTTTTTATTATGTACTGTAGCTTATAAAAGTTTTATTACATGGGACGAGAGTGTACTTTTTTCACTTTTATTCATTCCGATTCATTTATATTTTATAATGCTGATTTGGAACATGGAAGGACAAAAAGTAGGGCATTACTGACAGCTTTGTCACTTTTCTGAACAGTAAATACAACTCGTTAAGGGTTTATACATTTGTCCTTCTCTATTTTTTAGTGATTCTAAATAGCATGACGATTTTTTCCATGATTAAAACATTTAAGTACTTTCCCAAACAAAACTGTAATATTTTCCTTTGGTTCACAGAATTCTGTTGACATTTCTCAGATTTACAGGACAGTATGTGACTGACATAAAATAGCAAAAATTGTGACAGGAAGTGCCTTGCAGAGCTTAAATACTTATAGTATGACTGTACAGTTCAACATGATATATAGTAGCAAGAATACTGCAAAACCTAGAACACGAGCAATGGGCAAAAAAAAAAAAAAAAAAAAAAAACTAAAGAAGTAATTTAGTGGATAAAACTCCAAGTGGAAACTCTCTGGATGAGTGCAAATGCAAGAGCACTAAAAGTCACAAGAGCTTGCCCTTAGAGATTATTCGGAAGACACTCCCCACCCCCTGCAAAAACTCCAGTGCACAGTGATGAGTGTAGGGTCAAGACATACAGCTAGCCCTGTCTATACTGCCTGCCTTGGGGAAATCAGTAAGGACAGGGCTCCAATGTGGGTTGCATGTCTTGCCAAGCCTACATTGCACCTCAAAATAACATTCAAGAAAGGGGCAGGTGGAGGTGGTAGGGGAAGATACCCAAGTGCCTCCTGCTGCCCAGCTCTTTTGAAACAGATGCGGTCTAATTCAGGGTATTGTGAAAATATCCATGGAGACCTGCGAATGGCGCTCCAAAGCAGAGCACAGAGGCTTGCCGCTATTTAAACTCTGCCCCAGCCAATGGGCAAAGTTTAAAAAAATGGCAGATTGAGGACTTTTTTTGCATTTAGCACACATTTTAAATCAGCCCTAATTTGTTCAGATCCTGAATAAAGGCTTTTGTCATAATGTGATTTGTGTTTGCTTTATGCAGATTCTAATGCTGTCAAAGGTTTAAATATCTTTCTTTATGAACACCTATTAAAGAGGGTAAATGGCTATATATCAGTTTATAACCTTTTCTGACATACCTGGTAAGATACCTACTGAGATAGGGCATTCCCTGAATATGTACATCACTAATTATTATCAGATATTTATAATACACCAACATATTCCACAGTACTGTACAATAAATGGGTGTAAACATTAAACATACAGATTAAATACAAAATACAACCAATGACTGATACAAGAGGTAAAGAGGGACCTGCCCAAAAGAGCTGCAATCTATTACAATTACAGTTGACTAACTGCAGAGGGTGAATCATTTGTGTCAGCACCAGTTATCTGCTCATTCTTATGAAAAAAAGTATTGTATTTATTATGGATTCTTTCTATTTTTCAGTCTGTTGTATTTTGTGCTTATCTTAGGTTTCTATTTTTTCCCTTGTTTTAATTTTCCCGATTTTTAATTTTAAATCTCTAATTGGAGAAAGGAATACCTTTTGCCCCATGCTGTTTAATTAAGAGTAAAGCAGCGCCATTAATATTAGTCGTATTGGAGAGCATTGATTCACCATGTGACCGAAGCCAAACTGGATTTGAGAAATAATTAGTCCTTAATGCCTGGTAACTGTGGAGGATGAGCTATAAATCAGTTTTCGTGCTAATGCAATTATTCTTCACAGCAGAATATATTCCAGAAAAATCTTCTGACAGCACTTGGGAAAACTATCAATTAAGGATCATCATCCTGTGGTATCATAAAAAATGATATAAAGCTATTGAGAAGCCTAGCATATTTTTTGTTGCATAGTAAGTGAGGGATCAACACCTCTACAGAATGAATTACTGGATACATTCTGCAGGGACAAGCATCACCAGTCTATCCCAGATTTCCAGTAATATGGCTAGCGTTCCTACAGTGCAAAGTTTCAACTGTACAGTCATATATTGCTGCAGAATACTTAATTCTGAAGATACTCACTTACACAGACATATATATATACATATATACACAGTATAATATTTAAAAACATTAAACAGGGGTGCAATGAGGTTGTAACCACAAAATACATATAGACAAATACAAGAGCCCTCAGCACTCAACCCATTATCAATATATTAAGGACATTGAGATATTTTGTGCATACAGCTAGTAAAAAATGCCTTACCCTTTAAACAAAACAGGGATTGTTTGTCCATATTGCAATATATTTATGCTGGCCAACTACGTCAAAGTCATCCCATATCTGGCCAGTCCTATGCTCAATTTTATCTGATTCATTAAGAATTCTATTGCTTCATTATTCATTTTACAAAGGGACTACGTTTTACCTGCAACTTACTAGCTGCTTTCAAAGTAAAACTCCCAAACGTGGTTGCCCTTTCATTGTTCACCAGTGGAATCACCTGACTTTGGCTGTAAAGTGGGGGGGGGCTACAACATGGAGCTGGTCACTGCTCTTGTATAATGTGCAGCTTCTACTAAATAAGGAGCTAATGTAGAAACAGATTGAATGTTTGCTCCAGTTCTAGTAATCCATAGCAACAAATTACAAAGTAAAGGCTGCCCACAAGATATACTATTGGTCCAATCAACTCACAGTCCAAACGGACAGATAATGTATTACAACAGCGGAGAGCACACATGCAATATGGCCGCTTTCTATTGAGCTTCAGCTCCTGTGGTGCATCAGCCAACATGCCAGATCCCCACACCAACTTATTGACATTTTTAGGCTTCTGTAGAAGAAGACATGATTCAAGGTAGATATGGCCACATTGCTGGGGAGGGAGCAGCCACAAAACAGATATTTAGGAGGATTAACACATCACAAATTTTGCTTCATTAGTAATGTCTCATTGTAGTTGATTATTTAGAACTAATTGCTGATTACTGCCGATTGGTTACTATAGTAGTTGGAATAACATTTCATACTTTGAATTCTAATTTTCTGTTGGGAAAAAATACATATTTTGGAACTCTCCTCAGTTGTATTTGCTTTGGCTCTCTGTAAAAAAGGAGATTGCTAAAGTGTATCATTGCAGCTTCAAACCAGATTCCATTGTGCAGTTTTGCAATAGTGCATAAACCCACAAAATAACCCAGTAATATAGCACAGCTGGTCTGACACAGATGCTTGAGCAGAAAAATACAAGCAACTTGACACAAGGACTGATTTCATATTAAAGATGATTTCTTTCATGAAGGGACACATCTCCTCCTCCTTGCTATTTGTATTTTTATTCAGAGAATAATAACGTACCGTATATACTCGAGTATAAGCCGACCCGAGTATAAGCCGAGGTACCTAATTTTACCTACAAAAACTGGGAAAACTTAATGACTCGAGTATAAGCCTAGGGTGAGAAATGCAGCAGTTACTGGTAAGTTTAAACAAAATTGAGACATGAGTGGGTTAAATGTTTTTGAATACGGTATTTACGGTATTATCCCACTGTTACTATAGGCACCATCTCTCCCTACTATACCTCCATAGTTACCAACTTACCATACCTTCCCAAAGAGTATTATCCCTTGGTTAGATTTGCTGATGTAGAGAGCATAACTTTCAATTTTCAGATTGAAAATGTGGAAGTTAAGTTGCTGCATGTGGCACAATGTATGGCTCCACAACTGTGATCTATTTCATATTGCCCAGTCAAATAGAAAACAGGTATCTATTTATTATCTATTTGTATTGACATTCATTTGTATTGACATCTCTTAGGTACTGCCTGAGCTTTCCTTGCCGCATGTCAAAATCAGCACTGCAGATACTGCCATAATTGGAAAAGGGAAGCTGTTATATATTCATTTATATGTACGGTACCGTATTTTTTCGTACATGTGAAGCTATAGAATATAAACTTAATGCAATAGTAACACCATTTATACAAATATTTGACAAGATCTATATGCTCATAGGCATATCCCATGGGTAGAAGAAATGTTCTAAATGGTTACCCTGCACTTCCTGCAAATTACCTCATAGGTCACTTTCATTTTATGAGCCTGGTCTTTTTCATCAAATAAAGCACTTAAATAGGACGGGACAGATGTGAATCTTCCACACTGTTAATACAAAAAGGTCTTGCCTACACCCTACAACTGAACTGAGCTGATATGTGTTTGTTTGTATTCTAAGAGTCTGGGATTCCTCAGACATTAAGCAAATGCAGAGGAGGAAAAGTCAATATGGATTTTAAATCTAATTTATGCTTGCTTAAAATCTCATTGTGAGCATTTAGATTCCAGCCGTTTCAGCAATTAGCAGATAGCTGTCACTCAGTATTTATCACCTTTTTGTTATCATAATTTAGGGTTTGGGTGATGAATTGTATATATATATATATATATATATATATATATATATATATATATATATATATATATATAATTTCTGAACCGACTAAAAAATTAGTACATACAAGTCAGCTGCAAAAAGACTAACGAAAGCTGCAATGTTACTATTTGCTATGGATCACCACCTAGAAGTAAAATATGCACCTCCTTTGTACATTCAACCAGAAGCATATTGACAATATTAACCAAAAACCTTTTACATGCTGTCTAACATACTGTTAGAAAAATAAATATATGTAGAGAAGATAAAATGACCAAAATTTCACGTCCTACAGTGTACAGGCAGACCCCAAGAGGGAAGTGCTATTTGGATTAGCCCTAATGCGCAAAAAAGTGTGGTTTTATTGAATGACCCCTTAGGGATACTAACAAATACCTTAAAGGAAAACTATACCCCCCAAACAATGTAGGTCTCTATTAAAAGATACTGAGTAAAACAACCTCATGTGTAAAACCCTGCTTCATGTGAATGAACCATTATCATAATAATATACTTTTTTAGTAGTATGTGCCATTGGGTAATCATAAATAGAAAATTGCCATTTTAAAAAATAAGGGCCGCCCCCTGAGATCGTAAGATTCACTGTGCACACATACAAACCACATGTAAGGTCACATGAGCCAATTAACAGACAGAGTTCTGCCTTTTGCTTCCTCACTTCTTCCTGTTACAGTTAGTGTTGTAGTATTTCTGGTCAGGTGATCTCTGAGGCAGCACAGATAGAGACACAAAATGGTGGTTCAAGGCAAGAGATGTAAAAGGGCAATATTTATGTAAATATATATTCCAGTTTGGTAAGATTCTTTAATATGTCATTCAATTTGATATAAACTGTTGCTTAAGGATTCATTTTGGGGGTATAGTTTTCCTTTAACACGAGATAAATATGGGTATGGAATCTGTTATCCAGAATGCTTGGGACCTGGGGTATTCTGCATAATTTGGATCTCCATACTATGTCTACTGAAAATTATCATAAAATAAACCCAATATGATTGTTTTCCTCCCAATTAGAATTAATTATCTAAGTTGGGATCAAGTGCAAGGTTATGATTTTCAATTAAGGAGAAAAGGGAAATATGTTTTAAAATTTTTAAATATTATTATAAGCTGGAGTCTATGGAAGATGGTCTTTTCATAATTCTGAGCTTTCTGGATAATGGGTTTCCAAATAACAGATCCCATACCTGAACAGTTCATTGTGTGTACCAGTACTCCGCACAGAAAATTCTAAGATGTCTCATATTATATTTTTATATCCCAATTGCCTTCCACCTTGTTGCAGGTTAATAGGGCTCAGTTGTTTCTTATGGGGACAGCCTGCACTACAGTATATAGTCTACATAGAACATAATGCGTTTTATTTAAAGATAATAAAGTAAAATTTTTGTGTAATTTACTTATTATTTATAAATGTAAAGTAAAAAATGGTTTGCAACATGTATGCTAAACTAAATAGGAATAGCTAAATGAGTAAAACTAAGGGAGAGCCTTGGCTATCCAATACACAGATTATTAAGAGAAAAACTCTTGACTCCTTTCTTGAGTACAGAACTTTTAGTGACCAAACAAAGAATGTTTTTCAAAAAGCCATCCTGAATATGGCAGTGAAAGAGAAATTATATACAGTATATATATATATCCTGTAAGTCAATAAAAGGTTCAAATAGATGCTGTCACATTCATACATGCATGTTATATATTTTTATTAACAGTACATATAGTTTTTAGTGATGTGCGAATAAATTCACCTGGCACAAATTTGCGGAGAATTTCCAAGTTTCGCCGCCAGCGAATAAATTTGCGAATCTACCGTGAAAATTCACTGGTTTCAATTTCCGATTTTCACGATTTTTGTGTGAAAATGTCAGGTTTTTACGATTTTTTTGTGAAAACCTTCAAAATTCACGATTTTTGAGTGAAAACCTTCAAATTTCCTGATGTTTGAGTGAAATCCTTCAAATTTCAAAATTTTTGAGTGAAACGTCCGATTTTCAAGATTTTTTTGTGAAAACCTTTAAATTTCCCGATGTTTGAGTGGAATCCTTCTAATTGCACAATTTTTGCATGAAACCGTCCAATTTGCAGGATTTTTTCATGAAAAGTTTGAATTTCACGATTTTTTGTGAACTTTCCGATTTCACGATTTTTTCACGATTTTCACGATAAATTCACCCATCACTAATAGTTTTCCATATGCACATTTATTATACGTACATTGATGGAAGGAGTACTGTAGTCATGTGACTAAAGACACAACCTATGCATCTATATTACAAATAACAATGAAAGCTAATGGTCAGCAGTTATAAATAACTTACAAATATGAATGTTTAACAACTGGGCCATTATGTAAAGTAAAAACCCTATGTGGTAAAGCAATTTTGATTGTGGTCACAGCTATGTGGAAGATGACATCTTATAGTGTGGAGGTTTTTTTATTAAAAAATAATGAGAAAGTCAGGAGATAACACATTTTAACTCATTCACACCTGCTTTCAACAGATCATCGATGAATTGAGTTATATTGTTGCTATCTCAAGCTCTCAGTGAGTTAAAGTCTGGCCTGCATCATTTTGACAGATCAATAAGCTCTGACATTTGAAGCCCCTCTGGCAGCAGAAGATTTGCTGTCAAAGGTAAAGCCCATGGGTGCATGGAAGGTTTTGAATGTCAGTTACTTGATAACTGTTTATACATTGGTCACAAAAATAAAGACAGAAACTCTGCAAATGCAAATGCCTGACACTGAGAATACAAATGATGAGTTTAAAGGGCATAATCTCTTTATAGTGGTTAAAAACAGCACCTCGCACATAACGTTCAATTAATGCGGCTAAGTGAAAAGCTTGCTGTTACTAGAGTAGGTCTGAATGTTCTTTTTTTGGTCTGTAGATAATAAAATGTAAGGGCGACCAACAATACAACACATTGATATTTTGTGGAGTGGTGGTATATTATGCAGTGCTTTATAAAATACAGAAGACTTACATGAACAAATATGGGTCTCAGAACAAGATGATGTATTCATTAAAGGTTATCCTTAATTGTTCTTTATTATATTGTGGCTTTACAGAAAGTCAAAAGTAAAGAGAACAGCCCAATTAAATATGACATGGAATTCCAAGGCAGAAAAGCAGCTGAGATTGGGTAGATGATCAGGGGTGGACAGAAGTGATGGCCAGAGACTTAGCAAAGGTGGTTCCCAAGAGAGTTTTTGGAAATGATCTAAAAGGCCTTGAGTAGCTGAAGACAATAATGAGGAATGTGATAAAAATAGCAAACCAAAAAGGTGCATAAGAACCAACATTTGTGCAATATAGTATATTTCATTATGTTACCACAAATTATTTTCCACATTGGAACAATATATTCCAGAGCAGAAGGTCGTTGTCGGAATAATTAATCCCCACATACAATACGCATTGGGGATTAAGGATTCAGACAAATACTAGTGTAAAGCATTGCTGCTGAGCCATGCAGTAGGAAACATAGGAAATTAATATGTTCAAGTGCCTTAAAGCGACTACGTTCTGATGAACTGCCACCTATAACAGCTTTGAGAAATGTGTCAACATTTTCCTGACAGTCTCGATATATTTGTTACATTCAAAAGCAGATTGAACTACTGCAAGTCCTTCTGGATTGCTTTATTCTTATGAAGCATAATGAAGACGTGCTTAAATATTTGTAATTTTTGACACAAAATGACTAATACAATCATGCCTCCTTGCAAACATCCCCTCTTCAGGGTAACCAGCTTTGATAGTTTTTTTAGTTTGATCTGTTCCTTTTGCCAGTTTATTTGCATTCTCTTCATCTTATTAATTTCTTTCAAAAGGACTGATGCCCAAAACTACACTCAATACTCAAGGTGAGAGCTTACCAGAGATCTCAAAAATGGCAAAATTATATTTTCATCCATTGAGTCAATGCCATGTTTTATTTAAAAGGGAACTGTATTCACTTTAGTATCCACTAGATTTAATTGCCTAGAGTTGCACAGTTTGTTATCTGCAAACTGGGCCTAATCCAGTTAAGGAGGGCACCAATACAATACAAAAAGCTATATCATATTGATGCAAAGGATTTTATTCCCATAAAGGAATAACTGTTTACATTGCACATCTGTTTAAGCATTAACAACTTTTATTACACTTCCCAATAGTTTCTAGTGTTACTTTTAGTTTTTTGCGGTTGGTATTTGCATTTTTCATCTTCCCACTCTTTGGGGGTAAGAAGCAGTGGGGCCAATTAAAAAAAAAAAATCATTGTTTGTTTTTCTTTTATTTAACAGATATGAGGTAATTTTTACTAATGTTATGTAAACAATCAACATAATTGACTTTTGTTTTTAATCACAGTGCAACATTATTACCTATTATTTCAGGCACAATTAATGGCCCTGACAATTAACCCCTGCAGCCACCTGCACCAATATATCAGTCAGTATTTTTTAGTGGATGAGTTGCAAGTTGCATTGGCATTCATGATGTCAATGCAAACTGATTGCATGCAATTTAACTAGTGTGCAACATTTATATTGAGCCCTGAAAGTACCTCCCAGACAAGGTAGGTATTAAGATAAGGGATATTTCCGTAATTTGGATTCCATACCTTAAATCTATTAAAAAATAATTGGCTGCCCTTTTATTAGACACCAGTGGGATCACCTGGCTATAGCTGGGAAGGGTGGGAGCTACAACATGGAGCTGGTCACTGCTAGTTATACAGGAGCAGTGACCAGCTCCATGTTGTAGCTCCCACCCTTTCCAGCAATAGTCAGGTGATCCCACTGGTGGCTAATAAAAGGGCAGGCAAGTTTGGGAGTTTTACTTTGTAAGCAGCTAGTAAGTTGCAGGTAAAACTTAGTCCCTTTGTAAAATGTATAATGAAGCAATAGAATTCTTAATGAATCGGATGAAAACTGAGCATAGTCCAATTAATCTACAGGTGCTACCAGCTTGTTCCATTTGTTCATTAGCGGCTCGGTTACTACAACTCATTGTAAGGGCTCTTACACATGAGCGTTTTTACCTGCGCTCCCCTGCGTTCCGTTTTTCAGCGTTCAGCCTCAGGGGAGCGCAGGAATAGACGCATTTCATTATTTCAAATGGGGCTGTACTCACACAGGCGCATGTAGGCACCGAACGCAGGTTGAGACGCAACATGCTGCATTTTTCCTGCGTTCGGCGCCCACACACGCCTGTGTGAGTACAGCCCCATTTGAAATAATGAAATGCGTCTATTCCTGCGCTCCCCTGCGGCTGAACGCCGAAAAACGGAACGCAGGGGAGCACAGGTAAAAACGCTCATGTGTAAGAGCCCTTATAGTTACAGCTATATTTTAAAACTATTGCTCAAGCGCTGACCAAGCCGGCGCTGTGGTTCGGGTTTCTCTACCCCGAACCCGTCGCTTAATCAAGTACACTTTATAAGGATCAGAAGCACTCCCTGCTCGTTGTCTAAGGGCCCTGGTGCTGCACCCCAAACCCATAGCTTAGGGGGAAATACTTCACTCGACTCCACCATAGGTGCACACTCCAACAACTTCTCAGACACAGCGTTAGATCAAAAAGGTAAGTCTTTATTTCACATTGATAACACCCAACGCGTTTCATGTGTCTCCACACATAGTCATAGGTAAAAAACATTAAATCCCCGCCTCTTTAAAAAGAAAACGGATTTCACGTCACTAGTGACGATTTTCCTTCTACTCAATCATTACAGCAGTCTAAATTTCACTATATATATAACAGCAAGGGTTAATGATTGAGTAGAAGGAAAATCGTCACTAGTGACGTTAAATCCGTTTCTTTTGAAAAAGAGGGGGGTTCAATGTTTTTTACCTATGACTACGTGTGGAGACACATGAAACGCGTTGGGTGTTATCGATATGGAATAAAGACTTACCTTTTAGATCTTGAGTCTGAGAAGTTGTTGGAGTGCGCACCTATGGTGGAGTCAAGGAAAATTGAGCATAGGACTACCCAGATATGGGATGACTTTGACATAGTTGGCCAGCTTAAATATATTGCAATATATGGACAAACAATCCCTGTTTTGTTTAAAGGGTAAGGCATTTTTCAGTAGCAGTATGCACAAATGTCGCTGTCTTAAATATATTGATAATGGGTTGAGTGCAGAGGACTCTTGTATTTGTCTATATGTATTTTGTGGTCACAACCTCATTGCACCCCCGCCTAATGGTTTTAAAAATTAGCGGTGAGCACAACTTTCCCTTGTTTGTTGAAACCTGCTCTTGGATTGTGCTTCAGTTGCTCTTTTCTCCTCAGCTCAGGTCTCTTACACTGCATAAGCTCATTTTGTACTTCCTTGACAAAGAGCTCACTCCACCCTGCTTTTCTATAGAAGAATGCATCCCTACACCTGTACTGGCTTTTTTACCCAGTAAACACAGCCTCTGGTATGCTCCACTTTTGTTCTGTCTCATAGTAACATAGTGAGTAAGGTTGAAAAATGACACCATCAAGTTCAACCTTTTTACTTTTTTTAAACTGCCTGACTACCAGTTGATTCAGAGGAAGGCAAAACCCCCATCTGAAGCCTCTCCAATTTGCCTAAGAGAGGGAAAAATTCCTTCCTGACTCCAAAATGGTAATTGGACCAGTCCCTGGATCAACTTGTACTATGAGCTATCTTCCATAACCCTGTATTCCATCACTTGCTAAAAAGCCATCCAACCCCTTCTTAAAGCTATCTAATGTATCAGCCAATACAACTGATTCAGGGAGAGAATTCCACATCTTCACAGCTATCACTGGAAAAAACCCTTCCGAATATTTAGGCGGAACCTCTTTTCTTCTAATGGGAATGGGTGACCTCGTGTCAGCTGGAAGGACCTACTGGTAAATAAAGCATTAGAGAGATTATTATATGATCCCCTTATATATATATATTAATAGTTGTCATATCAACCCTTAAGCGCCTCTTTTCCAGCATGAATAACCCCAACTCAGCCAGTCTTTCCTCATAGCTAAGATTTTTCATACCTTTTACCAGCTTAGCTGCCCTTTTCTGTAACCTCTCTAATACAATAATGTCCTGTTTGAGCACTGGAGACCAAAACATTATGGTAAATTTTAGATGGGGGCCTTACAAGTGCTCTATACAGTGGAAGAATGACCCCTTCCTGGCATGATGCCCCTTTTAATACAGCTCAAGACCTTATTGGCCCTTGAGGCTGCTGACTGGAATTGCTTGCTACAGCCAAGTTTATTATCTACAAGGACTTCAGGGTCCAACTCCATTATTTATTTACCTAGTGCAGTCCCATTAAGGGTATAAGTGGCTTGGATATTTTTACATCCCAGGTGCATGACTTTACATTTATCAACATTGAATCTCATTTGCCACTTAGCTGCCCAGATTGGCAGTTTGTCAAGATCATGTTGCAAGGATGCCACATCCTGGATGGAATTAATTGGGCTGGATAGTTTTGTGTCATTTGCAAGCACTGATAAATTACTTACAATACCCTCCCGTAATTCATTAAAAAACAAATTAAATAAAAGTGGACCCAATACCGAACCTTGAGGGACCCCACTAAGAACCTTACTCCAAGTAGAGAATGTACCATTAACAACCACCCTCTGATCCTGTAGCCAGTTTCCTATCCATGTGCAAAAGACTTCACTAAGACCAACAGACCTTAGTTTAGAAAACAGCCGTTCTTTCATAGAGCATTCATAGAATCTTTCCAGGATCTCTCTATATATGTCAGACTGTTATTTACATTTTAACTCGTTCACACTTAAGCAGGTCACTGGTCACATGTCATTATACTGATGAAGCACAAGTGTGAATAGACATAGATCACCTGCTATATCGATTGCTCTTCACTGGCAGTTGGCTCTGTCCTTGCTATCTAATGAATGAGCAGAAGCTTTGTTCATTATGCCCTTTTCATATACACCATCTTGGACTTCTTTGAAATAAAGGTTTGCAGATGAAGTCAGAGTATAATTGTGATATCACAAACTTCAAAGTACTTGTTTTAGGATCCTTTGTATTAAATGACAGAGTACAAGGGGAAAGGTTTCACTTGGTAAAACAAAAGTCTCTCTTTCCTTTTCATTAAAATGTATTGAGCATTTTTTTCTTAATTCTAAATTTGAAGTTTCCATGTGTAGAAGCAGTTCTTCTGGCCTGTCTAGGCTTAATATTTGCCTGGATGGGACGAGTCCAATAAAAACAACAAGACTTATCACAACAGACTGTCCTGGCAGGAAATAGGCTGTAACAGCTTAAAGACATATTTTTATGTGGATATGAGAGAAATAGTTACAAAATAAACACTCTCCATGTTTGCAGGTGCTATATTCCATTGTGTTAGCCAAACAGATGTTAGGTCATGGGACAGTTTTTGGCACTCTGTGTTTTTTTCATTACGGATTTTCATGTCACTTTTTTAGATGAAGTTGAGCATTACACCACATCATTTCCAAGAACTAGGCTGTGTTTCATTTACAAGCTGTTAATATCTCTGTCTTTGCTTTGGGTTGGCAGCGTTAGTGTAATAATGTGAAATAAAATGTGACCTTTTAAAATATCTTGAGCAAGCTGCATGCAAAAATAAGCAGGAAAGCTATGACCTACATTACCCTGTCCGATTCAATAGATTACTTACTAAGCAACATTATTCAGCATGTAATGATTAAGGCTGGGCTCTTACTATAAACCCTCAGAGAGGTGGTCTTTATAAGGGCTAGCTGTGGCAGACTAGTCTTTACCACTATATGCTGAATAATGTTAACTGGCAAGTATTTATTTCTCTTTCTATGCCTCTGTCTATGGCATAGATCAACATGCAAGCAACTTTCCACAAGCAACACTTGTTGTTGAAAAGAGGTATTGAGGTCTATAACTCACCTATAGCCACCACTGTAGGCTGGTAGCTTTTGTACATTACAATGTGGCTAATTAGATATGAGTAAAGATAATTAACGGAACTTGGATTTTATTTTACAGAGTAGTCATCAAAAGCTGTACAAAGGACAACCAGTGGCATATGTGCAACATGTTGCTCACCAACCCAACTGATGTTGCTCCCAGTGGCCTCAAATCAGGTTCTTATTATTTAATTTCTGTCTTGAAGTCAAGCTTTAATTGCATAAAAAAACATGTGTACAGCCAAACAGCCTCCTGTAAGCTGCCAGTCCACAAAGGGGCTACCAAATAGCTCATATTTGGCATCTCCACAAACTTTTCACATGCTTATGTCACTCTTCAACTTATTTTGCATTTGAATATGGCTCACAGTTAAGAAAAAGTTGGGGATCCCTGCTCTAAGGTGTTTGGAAGGCTTTAGGTTGAACATTCCTGCTCTTAATATATCTTCTTGCTTGCCTGGGAACACCCAATAAAAAGTGGCCCATTGAGTATAACCAGCTATATAGTGCCCTCTGCTGAATGAAGACTTGTATATAAGCAGATCTGCTCTACTTGCTATTTAAGCGGTTCTTTAGCTGCTCTTGCCTGAACCCTTTATTGATATTAATAGACCAGTGTCTACCTACCCAAACACAAAATATTGTGCTCCGAGGCATAAGCTTACAGAACATAGACCTGTGTGCCTTTGCTTGTCAAGTGGGTCACATAGAAGACACATAGAAGACACACCAGACAGTGAGAAACAAGGCAGACTCCTAACAGCCTTGAAATAATTTAATATTCTGTGTTATTAACACACTGGAGAGAACTTTTTTGTTAAACAAAATCCCTGCGTAGCCTTTTAGATCCACACTAACAGCATGAAGAACAGCTAAACTCAGATTGCAAATTATTACTGCCATTACATGAGGATTACCCGTTAGCATTTTTCAGCCTTGATTTTGTTTTGGTTTGCATCAATGAAGAACATATTTTACTTGCTATGTAAATCATAAAGAATACTGACTGCCCGTCATTTTACTGTTTGGCTATCACTGGTAAGACCTTGTTGATGCTGGCCATACCTTGTCTTTTAATGGATATAATATTTCTGTTGCGCATTCTGTCAAGATCATTCCTTTCCTAATTGAGTATTCATAGGAAATTTTCTGCAAGTACCCTCAAGCTCTGAAATTCAAGACCAGCCAGTATAATTATGACAACTTTGCATGCCATTTCTGTGCATGTGCCATGTGCTGCAATCAATCTGGATAGTGTTCTTTTATTTATAGCACCAGGGAAGTATCTCAGCGAATGCGTCTGACATGCTAAAAAGTGCAAGCTTTCAATCTCTGCCTGTAACCGTGTCCAGAATCAATAGTACACACTAAACAATGCAGAAGCATTTAGATTCTAATGTGTGGCCCACAGCAATCAGTCTAAAATGCTCGGAGCAGACATTCAACACCAGCAAATGAATTGTAAAACTGTAGTCACTCACATCAAGTTTTCATACATTTGATTCTGGAATCAAAGCTTTAAGGGCCAAAACAAAGGTATGAGTGGAAAACCCTGGTTATTTTAAAGTACTTATGTCAACCTACAGTCACAAATATGATGCTTCTCATTCCTACATCTCCATGTTTTTCTGGGCATGCCATTCACTATCTATTCCAGCACAATACAGTGAGCACACCAACTGCCACTATGTTTAAACTAATCACTGCAGAGTTACTGTAGTTATATTAGTACTTAATAATTCTGTATTCAATTTTCTTCACTATACACCATCTCATCTGCATCTATCTCTGTTCATTCACATTTCAAGCAGGAGTTGGAGTCAGATTTTGAGAGTTAACTCAAATAATTGATTTAAGCACAAACAAAATCTAACAAAATACTTGACTTCAGCATAAATTCTATATGTAGAGAGACAGGATTTCTGGTCATTTTGAAAGAGTGAGATCTAGTACATCTTTTAGGCAAAAGAATCCCTACCACAATCTTTATAAGACCTTTCAATCACAATCCAGCATAAGGAAAGAATGAAGAAGGGCAGATGCTGAGGGGAAGATGGTGAAAAGTATTTAATTGACTATATTTGGAAAGTTACTTATTTCAGTATTATTGTCAGGAGTGCCGGTGCGTCCCTCCGTGACGACGGCATATCCAAAATGGCGGCACCCATAGCTACCACGCGCGTAGCAGCAGCACCAGTGCGCTGATGCCGGCATCCTGATGCTGAAAATTTTAAATAAAAACCCTTCCAGGTCATGAGTTCAATGCCCAATTGTAGGATTTGTTTGGAACATTCCTGGGTGCTTAATAATTCCTTTTATATTGATGACTTTTGACCCTGCCTGAACCCTGACTTTGATATTATTCTGCCTACCTTTTGGACTTTTGCCTGGACTTTGATTATGATTATGCCTGATCCTATTTTGTACTGCGAACTTGGACTTGAACCCCTAAGGCTTCCTCCTTGGTCCTGACTACTCCCGCTGGGAGTCGATAGGCCCCCTGACAATGATGAAGCTCATATAAAATTTTCATTACAGGATTGTTACTTTAAGGTTGACTGATAAGGGACATTGTGCCTGACATCTTGGGAAGTTTATAATTAAAGAAAATGACTGTTCAATAATTAAATTATATTGTCAGAAACTTTGAGCTGATATGGTTCACATAAACTGACCCTCTTGTGGCAGCCTCCATTGTCAGCTACTCTCCACATATTAAGCAAATGTGCCTTGAGTTTAATGGTTATGAAAGAGAAATACACAGCGGCACTGGCCTATTAAAACTAGATTCTTTACAGCTGAATTATCAACCTGTAACAACTTATTATCAGTCTGAACACATCTTTTTTGCCGCATTATTGCTAGTGTAATGCACTGTTTACAGACATGATCAAAACTGGCAAAGAGAGAAAATGTGTTCATTACAGGGAATACAATTCTAACTGTTAGATATATAAGCTGCTAAGGAAGACTCAACATGCAGTTATATGCTATTTGTGTCACTGAAATATCATCTGTGTTACTAGCTAGAGCCAGATCTTGTGGCTGATATGTGATGTCAAAGTTTTCCATATGGGAAAAATATTTTAAATTCAGGCTGTATAAAGAGACCAATTAGACACCAATATAATGTATTTACCAATTATATTTCCTAAATAATCAAGGAAAAAACACTTCAATATACTATAACAATAAGGAACAATGTATATAAAAATTTACTTCCAGTTTCTGAGAAATTTGAGAATTGAAAGTTTGATCGAAAATTGCAAATTCAATTATTTTTAAATTCAGGTTTTAAAAAAAAATCTAATTTTCTAGATTTAGCAATTCAGAAAAACTCTCAAAAACGAAATATTCAAGTTATTTTATAAATCAAGGTAAAAATGTGATTTTTAAATAGAGTTTTCCATAAATATGGCAGAGAGAAATGAAACTCAATTTGCTTTGATTTATTAAACCCAGAGGCTGCTAAAAGCCCAAATAAAAAGGTACACCATCTTAAACCTGCTGAGGTCATGTAGAAGTCAATGTCTGATGTCCCGTTTACAATTGGAAGATTGAGGTTTTAACATTTTAGTGAATACAAGCTAGTGGTTGAGAGGCAGAAACTCCTGATCACTGACAGAGGCCCTCCAACACATGAGCTTTGGTTTAGGAAAACTCTCTAAGAGGGAGCATGGATTAAGTGAAGAATATAATTAACTGCGTGTTTGCATAGTGTGCAACCTGGAATGGGGAAGGGAGTATTTGAGAGTTTGTAGCAGTCTGATTATCTTAGATTGCCGAGTTATTCAGATTTATGCAGAAATACTATTATGCTTTTCAAAACCTCCTAAAATCTTCATGTTCCCTGAAGTTAAAGCTTAGCATTGGTTCTGGATTTAGGGTGCCAATCGTGAAAGCCCTGTAATGTACTTGTAAAGAGTAATCATGTCACTTTGCAAACACATTTTTTAGAAAACAACAACAACATTGTCTACCACATAAATTAAACGTTCCATCCCCCTGACCAGTAAAGTTGCACTTAGTCTCTGCACTCTCTCCAGCTCATTTATATCCCTCTTAAGGACTGGAGTCCAAAACTGCACTGCATACTCCAGATGAGGCCTTACCAGGAACCTATAAAGAGGCATAATTATGTTTTCATCCCTTGACTTTATGCCTTTTTTTTATGCAAGACAGAACTTTATTTGCTTTAGTAGCCACAAAATTACACTGCTTGGAATTAGACAATGTATTATCTACAAAAATACCTAGATCCTTCTCATTTAAGGAAATTACCAACACATATAATTATAATTATATAATTATATAACTTGCATTTATATTATTTTTCCCAAAGTGCATAACCTTGCATTTATCAACGTTGAACCTCATTTTCCAGTTTGCTGCCCAGTTTCCCAATTTAGACAAATCACTCTGCAAAGTGGCAGCATCCTGCATGGAACCTATAGTTCTGCACAATTTAGTATCATCTGCAAAAATAGAAACAGTACTTTCAATGCCCACCTCCAGGTCATTAATAAACAAGTTGAAAAGCAAAGAACCTAGTACAGAGCCCTGCGGTACTCCACTAACAACACTGGTCCAATTAGAAAATGTTCCATTTACCACCACTCTTTGTAGTCTATCTTTTAGCCAGTTCTCTATCCAGGTACAAATACTATTTTCCAGGCCAACATTTCTTAATTTAACCAGTAACCTTCTGTGTGGCACTCTATCAAATGCTTCAGCAATATACACCCTCCTGACTGACTGGGCCATATGGATAAGATAGAGAGAAGGACCTGAATTATTGGTGTATTTATGAAGCTTTGACTTAAGGATTTGAGTATGTTTTTTAGTTGCTCACTACAAAGAATCTAGGAGCATTAGTGTACAGGTATAGGATCCCTTATCCGGAAACTCGATATCCAGAAAGCTCCGAATTAAGGAATGGCTGTCTCCCATAGACTCCATTTTATCCAAATAATCCACATTTTTAAAAATGATTTCCTTTTTCTCTGTAATAATAAAACAGTAGCTTGTACTTGATCCCAACTAAGATATAATTAATCCTTATTGGAAGCAAAACCAGCCTATTAGGTTTATTTAATGTTTAAATTAATTACTAGTAGACTTATGGCATGAAGACCCAAATTACAGAAAGATCCATTATCCGGCGAACCCCAGGTCCCGAGCATTCTGGATAACAGGTCCAATACCTGTACTACACTTCACATCATTACTGTACATACTCATTTTGCACTACAGTAAACATCAGGTGCATAGCAGAATGTTATCATAGAGCAAGCAACTGTGAATAGGTAGCAAAAAGATTACACTGAGTTCAAACTAAAATATGAAGAGTGATAAGATGACGTTACAATAAATACATTTTTCCAACATGGGCAGAATAAAACTAAATATATTTTCATCATCTTTATCTTTTAATCACCCCACATGTGAAGCTGTCTGACAGCATAAGAGAACATGGAATATTTTAGCATAATGAAAATTGGTTTAAACAGCATGTAGACACATCATATCAGGGATTGGACATTTTATAGTCTATCAAAAACACAAAGCAGCCCAGCTTTGTTCCTTTACCATTTTGCAAGGCCCAGTCACCCCATATTCTGCACTGAAACATCAACCTCATTTTTTTTCTTTTGCCTACAAATTTCCTTTCATTTCCTGAACGTGTGAATATAACAAAGGTTTAATTTCCTCTATAAGCCTACATATTAGTTCTTTGCCTCGCAGCCTAGAGAAAGGACCAGCAAGAATGATCAGACAAGGGCACATGCTAAGTGTAAGGTTACTAGCCATGAATTATGTACTAAAGTCCTTTAATACTAGGCTTGGGAATTAACACTTACCTCATTGTTACTTTGCTAAAGACCACTGTGTAGGTAAACCTAAATAATGCAGCAAGGTGCTTATTTATTGAATGGGGCATAAAAGAACAGGCTGTTCAGACTATATTCCAACATAAGTGATTTCATTCATTGCTCTTTTTTTCTTTGAGTTGTTGTAAATGCAGATACAGGGGCTGGACAGAAGAAGTGTTCTTATATATGTACTGTATACATAACGTATGGGTTATCCCAGTCTTGCTAATACCTTCTATTTATAACTTATTATTTATGAACTCTTTGGGATTTGTTTCATACAAACAACAAGGTTAATTTACTGAACAGATCAACGTGAACTTCATGCTATTTTCATGCAATTTGAGTCTCATACTATTTTATTTAACTGCAGCTATTAATATATGTATTACTAATCTATTTTTTTAATATCTTTACAATTATTTAGAGCAGTCATAATACTAATGCATCAGTCACACATATATATTTATTTATACCATCATCCACCATGCATCAGTCTACATTTATACAGGATGGCAGATGATGGCTGATTTCAGCAAACAAACACAAGACTTTGCATTCGTGTGCCAGAATCAGTTGCATGCACCTGCACCTGAGCCAACACAATTGTTCCATGTTCAGGCAGGACAGAACCAGTGTAGGGGCTGATTCTCCGGCCTGTGTATTTCAGCAGGCTGATTTCTAGCCCCGTCTGGCATTAGCCTAAAACTCCATAATTTTTTTCCAGGACAATAAAAATTAAATGATTGATCTATAAGCAGAGCCTTCATGTAACAAAGAGTGACATGGACAAGAGCCTGATTCAGGAGAGTTCACACTGAACCAGTACAGAGATACACACTAAGGGGCCTATTTATTTTTTTCACAATTTTTCCATATTTTTTTAAACCTTTAAAAAGTAGAAAAACACAAAAAGAACTTTAATATAAAAAATTGCCAGGTAAAAGTTGTCGAGGTCCCATAGAAGTCAATATGATCTGTCCTGATCCTATTGGACCATTTTTTATCAATTCAGACTATTAGAGGGTTTCTAATTATATATATTTGTGCTTATGGCCTAGTGATGAAACACACTCTTTCATCTGGCAGTTTTACAGAGGAGTGTGGGTCAGATGCCAGAAGAACATACTTGAATGTATAGTAAGGACTATAAAACTTGGTGGATAAGGAGGAAGTATCCTTACTTAGCTAATGTGGCTAATATTCAAATGGCCTGGGTATTTTTATGGTTTAAACTAGGGGTCCTGCTTTTAGTAAAAGCACACTTTAAGCCTACACTGTACAATGATATGCTTGACAATTCTGTCCTTCCTAATTCATGTCACAATAATGTAAGTGCACAATACAAGGCCCATGCAGAAGGGTTTTTTTTGCGATGAAAGTGGAAACACCTGACTGGTTGCAAAGAGCCCTGACCTCAACCCAACCCAACTGAACACTTTTGGGAACAATTGGAAGGCTGACTGTCAGCTAGGGCTCTTTGGTTGAATTCAAGCAAATCCATAGAATGTTACATCATCTAGTGGAAAGCCTTCACAGAACAGAACAGATAAACTATAAAAGAGCAAATTCATAATAACACTCTTTGTTTTAAAACATAATGTTAGAAAGGCAGGTGCTTTGGGACCCAACTGATCATTCACTTAATTGTATGAATCAATGTAACTATGTATATGGCATGAAAGTCATTGACTTCCAGCTTGAAGCAAAAGGGACAGAGTTTCGGGGGGTTGGGGAGGGAGTTTCCACATTCTTCCTAATAGACTGCAGCCTGACCACACCCCAAAATATATACAGTATATATATTACAGTATAAAATGCTCTGCACTAATAGATACAGGATAAAATATATTTTATATATATATATATATATATATATATATTACAACGTTGGGCATACCTTAGGAAAGTTAATTTACAATGCTCTGTAGACTAAGCTAAATATCAATGCAGATATTTCAGAGCTCTTTTATATGAAGCTGACTGTGCAAAGTGTATTCCTAGAAAATACAATATCCTAGCTAGTTCTGCCTATATATTATGCTTAATTTACTGGTTGACATTCAGTGCTGTTAGTGGTAAAGTACATTGTTAAACAGAGAAACCAAAAACCAGCCGTCCCTTATTTATATTCTTATCATGCAGAGTCATAGTAACACAGTGCACTTCTCCTGCATTTTATTGTCCAGCAACTCAGTGGAGATCTCAGCTTTATACAAAAGCAATCATTTGTTATAGGTATATTTCGGGTATTAAAACAAAAAATGAATATATGCCTATACAACCTAATTTGTAAATACAATTGCATAGGTAATGTTTACAATGTTCTACTGTTATTAGGTTAAATTAAAATAATAAATAATAATAAAATAGGCAAGATGTTCTTATGCTAGAACAGAGAGACAGTGGCCTTTGATCTGTTGAACCATATGTTGCTATGTAAGCATCAGCAAAGCATATAAGAGTGAACTTGAATCATATTATCTAATGTGGTCATCCTTTTAAACCAGTGCTAAAGATAATGCAATCCATGTTACAAAAAGGGTTAAATTCTTATAATATCAGAAGACTATAATATTGAATAATGTGTTTAACATCTTAGAAGTGCCTTGTTTTTAAATAATACATAAGTTCTCAGTCTTGGGCCACTAAGTTGCAGATGAGATTCAATGTTGATAAATGTAAAGTCATGCACCTGGTCTGTAGAAATATCCAAGCCACGTATACCCTTAATGGGACTGCACTAGGCAAATCCATAATGGAACAGGACCTTGGAGTCCTTGTAGATATTAAACGTAGCTGTAGCAAGCAATGCTAGTCAGCAGCATCAAGGGCCAATAAGGTCTTGAACTGTATTAAAAGGGGCTTAGATTCGCAGGAGGAGGGGTTATTCTTCCACTGTATAGAGCACTGGTAAGGCCCCATCTAGAATATGCCATACAGTTTTGGTCTCCAGTGCTCAAATGGGTTATTATTGAATTAGAGGGGTACTGAGATTGGCAACTATGCTAGGTATGGAAAATCTCAGCTATGAGGAAACACTGGCCAAGTTAGGGTTGTTCATGCTGGAAAAGAGGCGCTTAAGGGGTGATACAAATAATTATGTATAAATATATAAGGCGATCATAGAATAATCTCTCTAATGTTTTATTTACCATTAGGTCCTTCCAGCTTACACCTGAGCACCCATTCCAATTAAAAGAAAGGAGGTTCCACCTAACTATTCGGTAGGGTTAGCTGTGAAGATATGGAATTCTCTCCCTGAATCAGTTGTACTGGCTGATACATTAGATAGCTTTAAGAAGGGGTTGGATGGCTTTTTAGCAAGTGAGGGAATACAGGGTTATGGAATATAGCTCATAGTACAAGTTGATCCAGGGAGTGGTCCAATTGTCATCTTGGAGTCCGGAAGGATTTTTTACCCCCTCTGGGGCAAATTGGAGAGACTTCAAATAGTTTTTTCTTTTGCCTTCCTCTGGATCAACTAGCAGTTAGACAGGTTATTTATTGACTAAAAGGTTGAACTTGATGGGTGAGTGTCTTTTATCAACCTAACTTACTATGTTACTATGTGACAGCACTTATAACAAATTATTACTGATAACATCACTAAACACTGGTTATAGGGCTATATTTTGCATGTTTGCAAGGGTCTTGTGTATTACAAGTTTTTAGTTTTCCCCTTTGGTAAGAGAGCTGGTGTTTAAGCTTAGGTGAGATGAGTTGTAGGCATGCCCATGTGGAGAGGTTTTTGTTGATACAGGGATGTCATGAGGCTTTCCCCTAAGTGTATATGAGATACAGAGGACGGTGCAGCAGTCTGAGTTAGGGAAGGTCCCAATGAAGAGGTAGACTTGGGGTAAGATTAGATCTGAGTGGAAATCAGAGACAGGAAATAAACAAGAACTCTCTATTAGTAGGATAAATGTTATATGTAGTCTGTCAGTGATATTTAGTTGAGTAAGCTGAAGCTCCACTGAGGAATGTAGAGGGTTAGTACCCTAGGGACTGTGGACAGAAATTCTGAGTGAATATTACTTCAGCCTTTAGCTAATAATCTGCTTGACACTATAATATTTTGTAAAATTAACTGGGTGATATCTATGCCACACCACTTTCATTTCATAATGAATTTATATTAGTTTATTTAAGAACCACCAGCACCCCAGTAATTGTATGATGACAGAGTGTGCTCCCTTCCTCTAGCCTACAGTGATGGGCCACTGATTGAGAAGGTCCAGTGTAATCAGTGCTCTGCTGGAATTTTCCAGGTGTGGTAGCATTAGTTATGTTTATAAATTACATTACTTCCGTCTTCTTCCCCGGCAGGCTGGCTGAATACAGACATTGCTTGTCAGGACATGATTATGAACCAGCTTGAGAAAGGGCGCGATATGCCCCCGAAACGTCGCAACGGCTCATGACTCTGTGCAGATAAGTCTAAAGACTAACACCGTGTTTTTGAATTGCACAGCACTTTATTTAAATATGCTCTTGAATTTACCCATATATATGGAATGCTGCATTACATTTTAAGTGTTTGAAATAAACGCTACGTGTTTAACTAAAGAGTGTGACCCAGTTGGAGAACTATAAATTACAGGAAGCAATAAATTGTAACTTTATCTTGCATAAGATGGATAGAAACTGGCAGGTGGAGATATTCTGTGTTTGTTGGCATGGGAAGAGGAGGGTCCACTGACTGTCCTGCCAGTTATGAAGAAGTTGATTACTGAGTAACGTCAAAGCAACAACTAAACACAAAGGGCTTATGCTTTGAGATGAAAATATCTAATAGATAAGCATGCCTTTATGTTAAGGTTACTATGCATGGATATTTGATGAAGGGGTACCAATTAATTACCTTCTTAAAGAAGCCTTAACTATGACCCTACACGCAGGCCAACCAGTGTAGTTATTTTGGCAGTGATTTGATAATCCAGAGCTTCATCTTTCATACAGGTTTTTTTTTTGCATAATTGTATTAAAAAATTACAATAAACTATGCATCGGTGCCCAGAGGGTTAAGCATGTGACACACCGCAGAGCTGTATATTTTTTATAACTCTTGGTTCTTATGTGTTATTCAGCAAAGATTTCCTTCCATGCTATGAATATACAAAAACATTCTTATGAAAGACTTCCCTGTTACTTGCCAACACATTAATAGAAAATGTAAGTCACACTGTATGAATATTAATTAAAGACTTAAGGTGGAATAAGTGTGACATAAATAATCTTCAGTCCACATATGGCCGCATTAGAGCAACAAATATCTTTTACCCACACATAAATAAAATGACTGTAAAACCTGCTATCAAATGTAAAAATGAAGTTAGCTTCTTATAAAAAATATACAGTCTTCTATATCAGTCTTGTGGACTAAAATTTGCTACAATTTCTGCATCTTTTATAAATGTTGGAGCAACATATAAAAATATAATTTTTTATAGGCGGTTGGGAGATTTGCAGCATTGGACTCAATTCAGGTACTGATGTAAGATGACTTATTGAATGCCTTTATAAGGTCTGCTATTTATGTCTTGTAATGTAATATATGTTCCCTGTAATGTTTCAGAATACGCATTTATATGGAATTTGCATGTGTGATGTATACAGCATCTATTGTCCTTAATACTTAGGGTCTTTTTGTATTTGTGTTGTTTATAATTATAAAAATGTCTCTCTTAAAACAACTGCTTGAATACATTTTACTCTGATCTATCTTTTGGTATGCATTATCATTTTAATTTGCTTTCCTAAGATCCAAATATTGCAGTATGGTCTTCCCCACAGAGCCACATTGTCTGTCAATGTCAAGGATAACAATTGGGAACATAAACAAATTCTATGGTATAGTGCCATAATTCACAGAACAGGCCAGAGGCACCACTGTCAGGCTAAAGCTTAAGGGTTTGTTTTTTTTTTGTTTAAATACAGGTTGATGAATGAAAATGCTTGGACATCTGATAAAATAATGTGTGTTCAGGAGGGATAATCCAGATCTGCAGGCATGTTTGTGGCAGTTTTGAGAACTTATGCTTTATTTTAATAGGCCAGATTGTACAGGCGCAGATTTATTTAGGAAAGTGAGAGGACAGAAGGAAATGTGTAAAAAATTATTGGAGACCAGAACCGAGTGTGAAAACACAGCACAAATAAATGTAAAACATGTTAATGGAAGAAATGTTGTATTGCAATGGTTACCCTGTAATAAAAACAGGCATTGATCTCTTTAGTTTAATGATTCATTTCTCTCCCTTATAGATCCAACATCATGACAAGTATTAAAATGGGAGCCTTGATGAGTACACAATAATAATAATCTCATCTGCCTCAAAAAGGGCTGCAGAGCTCATTTGCTCGCTCCCATGTTCAGAACATAGTTTATGCTACTGGGCATTTAAAACTGAATAGTCTAGGTCACAGTTTGCCCACATAAACCTATTCAGCTACCCTATCCTCTATACCCATTCTTAAATCTCATACGTTTATAACTCCTTAAGGGGCAAACTTTCTGTCCCTGGTAAGTTCTGTCCCTGGTCCCTGGTAAGGCCTCATCTGGAGTATGCAGTGCAGTTTTGGACTCCAGTCCTTAAGAAGGATATAAATGAGCTGGAGAGAGTGCAGAGATGTGCAACTAAACTGGTTAGAGGGATGGAAGACTTAAATTATGAGGGTAGACTGTCAAGGTTGGGGTTGTTTTCTCTGGGAAAAAATTGTTTGCGAGGGGACATGATTACACTTTACACCACTGCAACAGGCAGTATTCCATCTCACAGGACCCTGTTCACCATCCCTGTATACTTTACCCTTACAAAACACTATTTATGAGCCTAGTATAAATCTAAATATGTATCTAAGTATGTCTGCAGCCAACCCCAAGGACTTCCTAATTTTCTACCACATGTACCTAACCATCTTTATTATCACTATAGTCTACCTCACATTCCACAGTTCCATAATTGCCCACTTATACACATTGCCCCCAAACATGCACAATTAAATAATTTTATAGTTCTTAAAGTACTCTAAAATATTTTGAAAGTACTCATACTTGGAGGCTTATTTATTAAAGGTCAGATCTTATTGGCTTTAGAGGTTTTTAAAACCACGACTAAACTCTAAAACCATGATTGGCATTTACTTTATTAAAAGTTCCGGTTATAAAAAGTATGAATGAAAAAATTAGCTAAAAAATCCGAAAAAAATCTGTATACCACAAAACCTTTAAAAATTCTAGTTTTTCAGACAATTCCTAGTGAAAAATTCCAAAACCTGTAACATTCTGACTGGTGTAAAAATGGTCCAATAAGATCAACACTCCTCCCACTGACTTCTATAGCACCTCAGCAACTTTTACTTTTTAGTTCAGCAAGAAAGGCTTTCATGGTTTTTTCACTTGATAAATCTTGATTTTTTTCGAGGAAAATTGGAAAACAGCTGCTGCAACTGTAGTAGAGTAATTAAATTAAATATCGTTCTTTTCTGCACTTAAATATGTTATAAAGTGGTCACCAGCCATTTTATTTCTGTTCTTTTCTCCCCTACTAAATAACTTTAGCAACCAGTGTCATTTTTACAATCTTATACTGACAAAACAAAATGTGATTTGAGCACTGAATCACATCCTCGGATATTTCCATGGGCTGTGTCATGTCAGAACTATTTATGGATGTAGTAGTGGGTAATAGCTTTGTGACCCATCTTCAGGTTTCTGTGGCCACATCTACTTGTAACAGTGGTAAGAGAGTTATAGCTGTATGAGTGGGAAGAGAGAGATTTTATAAAGAGCCTAATATTTTTGGCGTGTTTCAGTGGCGGCAATGGATTAATGGGACAGAAAAGATGTAATGTGTGTGGTTTTTAAGACAGTACTACTATGGCACATGCTAAACAAAATTTATCAGAAGCATTTTGCGCTGAGTTTTTAAGGAAAGGCAGATCATATAATTTGGGTAAAATATATTACTTGAGATCTCAGAAAGTTTGAATTTGAATACAAGGGTTTAAACAGTCTGGTCAAATAACCAGCCTGCATGGGGAAACATTAAGTTGATACTAAAAGCCCTTAATGCTATTGAAGATGTGGAAGTTCTGGCATCATTTAGGTCATGTAAATTTGTAATACTAAGGAGTATGGAGGTGATATTACTGGGATAATGTAATGTATATGGTGCAATTTTTTTTTATCAGGTCTTGTAACCCCCAGGGGCTATTTCATAAAAAAAAACCTCAAAAACTTGATAAATTCAAATGTGAGTTTATTTATTCAAAACGTCAAAATTCAAAATCCTGACTATAGAAAAAATAGAAAATGCTACTTATAATTTTAAATGATAGTCCAAAGGGTGCATTCACTTACCTAGACTCAGTGAGCAAAGTGCAATATTGAGTGCAATTATCATGGTTTTTTTCACACAATATGGCATTTCCCCCCGAATTCTATCGTCTTTACAGATGCAAGTGGACAATTCTCTTGACACAATTGTGCTTCGCCTATAGCAACTTACCGATTTCTTTATCTCAATAAAGCACAGTTGTGCCAGATTCTTTCTACAAATGTGTGGTGCACATATTGATGCAGGGAGCAAAGGGAACCCTAGAGCTACCATTTGGTCAGGAGGTGGGGATAGCTCCAGGGTTCCCTGTGCAGCAGTGCCCAATTCGGAATGGAAGGCAGGAAGGACTGAGTGGCACCAAGCACACCTAAATCTAAGTGCAAATAGTGCATTTGGCGCAAGTACCTTTAAGGAAAGTGGAACTGCAGGGAAAAGTGCCCACTGCGCTCACAGATGTAAATGAGCCTTCAATTAGTCTTGAACAGACAAACTGAAAAATCTAGATTTTGTCAATATAACTCCCATTAACTTCTACATGATATCACCAACTTCCAGATGCCACATTTTATAGTCAAGTTTATATTTGAGTTTTTTCAACTTAATAAATCTAGTATGTTTGCGTTTCAGAACCTTAAATTCAAGTTTGCAATTTTTGCTGAGAAGAAACTGGAATCACAGAAAAAAATTGGAATGTTAATAAACCAATCCCTTAGCAATCGATTGTTAGGAAGCTTTTATTGGTGATCCTGAATGAAACTAAATGATGATATTATATAAATAATGAATAAACAAAGGAATATCATGGAAAATGACATGATTATAATTATATAAAAATTATGTAATTTACATTTAAAGGGGATGAAGCTGGAGCCAACTGGAGCCAACTGGCAGATAATCATTAATAGCATGAATTATTTTTGGCCCAAGAGAAATATGGCACTTTGCAAGCCTCACTGATGCAGCCTTTGGTTTTAAAGCTGGACTCTTTTCTTGGTTTGTTTCTATTTGCTGCATGGTTCGTCATTTCCTGACCCTTAGTATATTGTACTGTGCTATAGAAATGCTGGCACTTTGTAAGTAAGCAATAATTATGACTATGCAGGAACCAAACAAATGTGTGACATGGATCACGACACTCCTAATGTAACAGTTGATAGGATTACTTGCATGCATTTCTTCATATGGAACACTGCTCTGAGGATTAATGGCTCTTATTTATTCAAAATTAACCTTTTATTTGTGCCTGTTACACTTTAAACTCATAAAAGAAATAATAGGGTTTCAATGAATGTTTGCCCAAGGCTTCTTTGGCAACCAAGTATTTAGTTAATTGTACTTGGATTTTAAAGCTAGTAAAAGATGAATAAGAACAATCAATTTGTTCTTCATAGATGGTTAGTTGTCACTGCATGCAGTAAGGGATAATATAAATACTACTCATGCCCTTCAACACAAGTTAATGGCTTTTGGTAAATAGTACTTATGGGCTGACTGGCTGAGACAGCCATATAATTGTTTTATTGAACAAGAGCAATGATTATTATTAATGAAGCACAAACATTCAACTTTTTACTGTTCTGCCTGTAGGCATATTCATAGTTCTTTGTTATTCTTGCTCTGTGTGTGTCTCTTTCTTGTTTTGTCTTGTCTGTATGCTTGGATAGGCTTTAGGTGTCATTCACACAGACATCTCTAAGGTATAACAAAACAACCATAAAATGTAAATATTACATTTGATTAGCTCTAAGGTAGGTAGTTTAAATCATTTTTGACATTCGGTAGTAGTTTAAACTTTGTATAGTACAAGTTTAACTAGCTGGAACATCACTGCTGTTGGTGGTCACCTGTTGGCTTTCAGGTAATCTGGAGTCTTTGAGATGAGGAAAATCTATTTGAGTAATGGTCTACAAAAGGGTAACTCAGCTTATTACTCTTAGTATGACATCTTAAAGTTTATAAATTACACATTACCATCTCTGCATATCAATAAGCAAAGCCACTCTTTCTTTCTCTCTGGGGTACAAAATAACAACATTGCTCAACCCTCTTCAGCAACTCTACTGGTCAGAGAGATATTTGTTTAAGTCTCTCAAATTGCTTATGGCATCTTATTAAAAATCACAACTTATTGGTTCTTAGACAGCAAAGTCTGCCCCAGTCTACTGGTTAATATTAATTTCACACTAGAACAATGAAACACCTAATGACAAATCTATAAAGTGATGCTTGAAGTTATGATTACTAGTGATGGGCAAATCTCTCCCGTTTTGCTTCACTGAAAAATTTGCGAAACGGCAAAAAATTCACAAAATGAATTGAAGTCAATAGGCGTCAAAATAATTTTGACACAAGCGTCAATTTTTATATATGAGACTATTTTTTTTGCCGCTGTGGATTGTCCAAATACATTAAAGTCAATGGGCGTCCGGATAATTTTGACAAGCGACAATTTATATGCACGCAGCAATTTTAACGCATGCCAATTTTTTTTTTTGTCTCAGTGGATTTTTGAACTGCAAATTTTTGCCACAGTTTCACAAATTTGTTTGTGGGTGGCGAAAAGCGGAAATCGGATGCAAATCCATGTCTGTCAAATTTATTCATCCGTCACTAATGATTACCCTTGGTAATCTATAACAAAGAAAAATACAATAATTTTGACTGCCTACCTTCTTCTTATAAACCTCTTATGGCTATTGCCTGTAGAACTACATTTAAAAGCACTCTACCCTACCACTTAATACTATTGAGGGGGCTTCTTGATCCTGTTTGCCAAAAAGGGCCATACAGAATCAACATCAATAGTTGGCCTACCCTAAGCTCTCACATGGTCTCAAGAATACATAAGGAGTCATTTACAACCTCAACAGCAGTAAGCAAAGTGTAACTTCAATCATATGTTGACATGTTTTTTTTTCCGTCATATTGCAATGTTTTTCTAGAATTACAGTCCTTTGGGAAAATTTGTGCAATCGCAGCTGCACTATTTTAATTGACACCTTCTTTCTGCTATTAGGTGCTTTACTATCTTTATTCTCTAATTGCTTATTTTAGGGATGTCTTAAACACTGCACCTCAGTTTCAAAATTGGGTAGGACTTTAACATATTGAATTATAGAGAATAGGTTCATATGGCAACTAGTGGCTTCAGATGCAACCTCAGAGTTAAGAAAAGACAAATGTAAGGATAGGATAGCTTCGGATCAACAAAACTCATCCTATAAGTTGAATGCAGTTGTGTGGGTCAAAATATAATGGGACACAAAAATCTGATGTGTAAACTACATGGAAATATTTCCATACTATTCAGCACGACTGTTGGATGGGAATGCAGCATGCTGCATCTTCATCTGATGGAGTCTGACCAACTTTTTTTTCCATTGAAATACATTGAATGTTGGATGTAGATGCCTGAACAAATGACACCATACCTGATATTTCATTACATTCTATCTATAGGGGGTCAGATTTTGTAGAATCCTACAAATCTTATGCAGAGCTTAAAGCCTTAAAGCATGAATGTTCTGTTATTCAGAATACTCAAGCCCTGGAGTTTTCTAAAACTTTTCTAGGTTTTCACATTGTTCAACACTTTTTTTTGTTCTCACATTTTATAATTAGATCTTCTTATAAATTCAATGGTTAGGGGGCCGATTCACGAAGGGTCGAATTTCGAAGTTAAAAATACTTCGAAATTCGACCCTCGAATTGAAATCCTTCGACTTCGAATATCGAAGTCGAAGGATTTAGCGCTAATCCTGCGATCGAACGATCGAAGGATTTTTCGTTCGATCGAACGATTAAATCCTTCTAATCGAACGATTCGAAGGATTTTAATCAAACGATCGAAGGAAAATCCTTCGATCAAAAAAAGCTTAGCAAGCCTATGGGGACCTTCCCCATAGGCTAACATTGACTTCGGTAGCTTTTATCTGCCGAAGTAGGGGGTCGAAGTTTTTTTTAAAGGGCAAGTACTTCGACTATCGAATGGTCGAATAGTCGAACGATTTTTACTTCGAATCGTTCGATTTCGTTCGACTTCGATCGAATTCGATCGAATTTAACCAATTCGATGGTCGAAGTACCCAAAAAATACTTCGAAATTCGAAGTATTTTTCATTCGAACCCTTCACTCGAGCTGAGTGAATCGGCCCCTTAGAGTTTGTGAAATTAGTTGTGATTTCCAAAACCTCTAAAATCAGACCTTCAATAAATAAGCCTTCAGAAGTCTGCAGTCCAACAGGACCTCTAAAAGTTTGAATTGATGCAAAAAGTTCAAATAGGATCAGCACGGTTGCTATTAAATTCTAAAAAATATAGAACAAATAGAAATTTGAATGTTAGTAAATAGACCCCTTAGTATGTTCTAGAATGTTCTATTCATAGCAACTTTGCTATACATCTTCATTATCTATTTTTTATAGTTTTAAAATTATTTGTCCTCTTCTTCTGCCTCTTTCTAGCTTTCAAATAGGGTCATTGTCTTTGGCAACCAAAAAAAAAACCCCCTGTTCTACGAGAGACTACAGTTTTATTGTTGTTCTTACTTTTTCTTACTTAACTCCCTATTCAGTCCCTCACCTATTTATATTCCAGTACCCCATTTAAAGCACTGCCTGGTTGCTATGGTTTTAATTACCCTAGTAACCAGACAGTGGTTTGAGTGAGCTGCTGAAATACTAAACTGGAGAGCTGCTGAACAGAAAGCTTAATAACTGAAATACATTTTTAAAAAATGAAGACCGATTTCAAATTGTATCCAAACATCTATTTCTAATTTCTACATCTATTTCTACTAAAAGTGAATTAAAGGTGAACAACCCCTTTAATGGCAAAAAGGTTGTTGGGTTCCTAGGATGATTTTATAAACACCCTGATTAAAAGGCCATGAAGCTCAGACTGAGTTAAAAGGTTTTCCAGTGCCACCAGGGAATATGTTAACCAGCTAGGATGGGTCCTTTTTCCAGAGGGGAGGCGGAGTATTTCTTCAGAGTTATAAAAAGGGATGTTGCCATGTGTTCCCTCTATTTCTATTGCAACCACTCGCTGGAGAAGGTGTTGTGTATCTGGGTCAGGTCAGAAACTGTAATAGGTCACTAAAGGAGTGACAGATAGGTTCAGGAAAATTAGTGAGCAGCTAAGGCTCCAACCTGCGGTGACAAGGTCACCAGGTTAGGGACTCATGTGGTTAGGCTCAGGGATAGAGAGATCCTTGGAGCGTAAGACCAGCTGCGAGATTCACCTTCAATGGGGATTGTGCACCAAAGGCAGGCAAGGTGACTCAATTCAGTAAAAGCTGACTAACAAAGGATCAAACAGTATCTGTGAATAATACATTTGTGTAAATGACCTACTTGTTCCATGGAGTCTACCATCTGAGCATACACCTTGAATATGTGACTGAGTATTGAGAAGTGTACCATCAGTTTAATAAATTGTTCTGCTTTGAACCACTGGCGCCCAAAAGTTTATTTGATCAAGAGTGATTGCTGTGTGTTTATAACCGAGTGGTAATCCCTTCCTCCATCCCATAATCGGGGGTCCCACCTGGACCCCTTGCACGGGTTCTGGAACCAGTATATAGTACCCATAGGAAGGTTAAGGCAGACCCTGACCCATCCACCTGTTACAAAAGCTATTTAATAATATTAATAATAGTAATAAATAATAAGTTTTGAGGACAGGACAAACTCCAACTTACACCAAATTAAAATTTCTGTTACATATTTGAGCATTAAATATTAGGGATGGGCGATTTTTTTGCCTTGTTTCGCTGTGAAAATGACACTCATAGACTTGTATGGTGTCGTGCGTCAAAAAAAATGATGCTCGTCAAAAAAATTGCGCCGTGCGACAAAAATTATCCACAGTAACCATGGGGAATTTTTTGGTTAGTCTGTGTAAATTCTATTAAAATTAACTGCATTTGGTCTCTGTAAAATAACTCGAATGAAAAGATGATACAGAGAGCTACAGGTAAAAGGTTTTCTTACTTTGTGTTGTGATGTGATTCTTACCTTTGAATGACCTTTGAATTACCTTTGAAGTAATTACTCATTCTTGTGTGAGAGTGTCAATGCTGAGTATCTTTCTTGTATCTGTTGTTCAATAAATAAGAGGCTTATTTCTTACAGGTCAGATTTTAGTGGTTTTAGAGGTTTTTGAAACGCCAAATAAACTCACAAACTCTAAAAACAAGATTGCCATTGAAATTTGAAGTTCTGAATATAAAAACATTTTTAAAAAAACTCCAAATTTTTTAGTTTTTTTGACAATTCCTAGCAAAACAGTAAAAATGTATTATGCTTTTGAGCTGCTAAAAATTCTGATCCAAATATACTGTATTCCAGCTAAACCTGTCAAAATCATGTATCAAAATCAAGTCAATGGCAGGCTGTCCCTTTAATAATTGGAACATATTTTTTACCTTCAGGATTCTCAATAGTTTAGGGCTGTTTGCTCTGGTTTTTGTTTGATAATGTGATGCATTCAAGTTTTTCGGGTGTCAACTCGAAAGCATCACATGATTCAAGAGGCAAATTGAAAAGTTGCACAATTTTGTTGCAACTTTTTCCAGCACCATTTTTTTTAATGAATTAATATTGGATATAGGAGTTTGGTGATTTTTTTTTCAATTAAATAGGCCTAGAAATATATCCACATTGTACCAATCTTCATTGTTTACATTTCACAGCACATCATACATGTTGATATGAGAAAATTTTAGTACTGCTTATTAAACTTGTTTTGTTAAAATTGTAATTGTGTAAATTAAATTCAGTTAGAGATTAAGTTCTAAATTAAACAAGAGTGCTGTGTTATTTGGAGGACTATACTATGAGAAAAATACCCTCTAGCAGTTTTAGATGTATTATGGGTGAATTGAAATCAAATTCTCATCTCACGTTGGCTCACAAAAAGTAGCACTTAGAGACTGGGCATTGCACTGTAAGGCGGCCAGAGATGTCACAAACTGGATTGCTGTGATTAATCAATGCTAATTTAATTGCATCACCCTCCTATAATAATAATTCATAATAGGCTCTTAGAACTCCTAGTTCATGCTTTGGATCAACAAGTGTACTGAATTTCTTCATATGTCCTCTTGGCATTGTGTATTACAACCACACACCTACACATTATTCTGTGTTTATATGTATTTTTTTATGAAACTGTGTGTGTGTGTCAGTGTAAATAGAATGGTTACTTTTGCAAATTTGCTAGCCCACTTTAAAATATTTGGGAAGTTTTCTAAAGAATTACAGGTATGGGATCCATTAACAGGAAATCAGTTATACAGAAAGCTCTGCATTACAGGAAGGACATCCCTCATAGAAAAAAAAAATGTTTACCTTCTTTTCTGTAATAATGAAACAATAGCTTGTAAACTACCATATAATTAATCCTTACTGGAGACCAATTCTATTGGGTTTAATAAGTGCTAAAATTATTTTTTGTAGACTAAAGATCCAAATTACGGAAAGGTCCAGCGCATTCTGTATTACTATCCTCCAAAGTTGTATATAATTGTAATGCAGCCAATTTTTTTTAGTCCATCAAGCTAAAACACGCAGAAAAAGAGCTTAATAGTATTTAAAACTATTTGTTAATAGAAATTTACAAATCAATAGAAATAGTTGTCCAAATGATTTTTCTTTCTTTCAGAATATTTAGGGGGGAATTTAATAAAACTCAACTTTTTCTCAATAATTAAAAAAATCAACCAAACACCCAAACCTGAATCCCCTTGATTTAGCATTAAAACTTCTTGAAAAAATCTGTGGCGAGAAAAAGTCACAGATGGGTCGCTGGATAAAAAAGGTAGTGTTACCTTTGAACCACTGATCTACAGTTGACTATAATATTGGTGTATCTACAAGTCACCCTTTCTGAGAGGGTATAGCTTGTTTTAGAATAACCTGGAAATTTTTGGAGGCTTATTTAACAAAATATATTGCTTTTCAGGTCTCCATTACTAGCAAAAATGCTCTGCCAATTTGGTTGGGAAGCCATGTGAATGATGGTTTATAGTATTGAAGATATTTGTGGATCATTATATAGTACATATTTGAAAACTGTTTTCGTAAACTCATTATTTTCTGGGTTCCATGTGGGGTGGAGGTGCTATGACACCATTTTTCCCCATCACACACCACAATTTATTTGACCTGTGATATACAGTAAAAGTAGTACATAGGTAAACTATTAAATATTACAGGTATGGGACCTGTTATTTAGAATGCTTGGAACATGGGGTTTTCTGGATAACTGACCTTTGGATCTTCATAACTTAAGTCTACTAGAAAATCATGAAACATTGCTTTCAATAAATATTAATTGAATCTTAGTTTGGATCAACTACAGTTACTGTGTTATTATTACAGAGAAAAGGGAAATCATTTTTAAAAAGTTTTGATTATTTGGATAAAATGGAGTCTATGGAAGATGGCCTTTCCATAATTCAGATCTTTCTGGATAATGGGTTTCCGAACAATGGATCCCATACCTGTAGTATGATCCGAAAATTCATATAAGAAAGAAGAAATCACGGGTTTCCTATACCAGTTGAATACTTATGTCTTGCAGCTTTTTTGATACTATTGGTGCTATGCTGCATTATGTATGAGACACTTAGGGGCACATTTACTAAGGGTCAAATATCGAGGGTTATTAACCCCTCAAATTCGACCCTTGAAGTAAAATCCTTCGAATTCGAATATCAAATTCGAAGGATTTTAGCGCAAATCCTACGATCGAACGTTTGAATAAAAATCGTTCGATCGAACAATAAAATCCTTCGTATGGAACGATTTGAATGATTTTAAGCGATCAGTCGAAGGATTTTTCTTCGATCAAAAAATGCTTAGAAAAGTGATGGGGAAGGTCCCCATAGGCTAATATTGTACCTTGGTAGGTTTAAACTGCCGAAGTATGTAGATGAAGTTTTTTTTAAAGAGACAGTACTTCAACCATCGAATGGTCGAAGTCGAAAGGTCGTAGTAGCCTATTCAATGGTCGTACCCAAAAACATACTTCGAAATTCAAAGTATTTTTCATTCAAATCCTTCACTCAAGCTTAGTAAATGTGCCCCATACTCTGTAATGATTGAAAAAAATAGTTCAATGAAATGACCTAAAATGATTATTGAACTTTTAAAACTACATGAAAAGATTACACCACATTCCGCTGCTCTGTTCATAGTTTAAGCCATAGTACTGCAGTACATTTCTCCTTGAAACTAGATATGGTTTAATTGTAAGGCCAAAGATTGAATGTGAAAACATATGTAGGTATATAAAATTGTAGAGCATTTTTAGGACGCTGATGTTCACAAATCATTAGGGACTGGAGTGACCATGAACTATCTGAGAATAAAAATGTATGTTTAAGACTGAGGGATGAACCTGGTCCTTCGTAACTAGTTAAATATTGCACCAATGAAAAATTACTTCCCATTTGCAGAATATAATGAAACTGAGCTGGTGTGTACAGATAAATGAACAGAGATTCAGTTAAGTATAATTGTTATAGGATTGGTTTAGAAATGTATTTCAGTTCTTCCCCAACTGTAAAATCACACTAAACCCACTGAATGTGCCATATAGTCTGGGGGAATGGGTATATCGAATTCTTAGGTTTCAGTGAAGATACAGCTGCTCTGTAAGATATTGGGAGACATTTTAGACTGTGATGGGAACCTTCCTGTAAAAAAAATCTTGTACAACTGAAATAGTTTGCTTTCTTGCCAACCATGACTAACTATGATTTCCTGACAGAATCCTGTTTTTTCCTTACACATGTGGCAGCCACAGCTGGGGCACCATTCACACATAGGAAGGGAATAATTAGTGGCAATGTATTTCACAAAATCCAAAAAAAAAAAAATTAACAATTCAGTTGAGCACCTAAATTAAACTGTGGAAAACGCTAAAGATGGAAACGTGACTTTTTATGAAACTCTAAACATTACTCTACTGTATCTGTCATATTCATTATAAAAAACTGAGTACCAAACTGACACCATCATTTTGAGGTGCATTTCAGTGGTGTTTGTCCCAACTATACCAATTTTTTATTACTTAATCTTGGCGCTGATGGGGCCCGAACCTGTAATTTTTCAAAATGCATCAGTTAATAGTGCTCTTCCAGAAGAAATCTGCACTGAAATCAATTTCTCAAAAGAGCAAAAGGATTTTTTCATATTTAAGTTTGAAATCTGACACATGGCTAGACATATTGTCAGTTTCCCAGCTGCTCCCAGTCATGTGACTTGTAATCTGATAAACTTCAGTCACACTTTACTGCTGTACTGCAAGTTAGAGTGATATCATACTCTCCCTTTTCCCCTAGCAGCTCATCAGCAGAACAATGGGAAGCTAACTAGATAACAGTTCCCTAACACAAGATAACAGCTGCCTGGTTGATCTAAGAACAGCACTCAATAGTATAATCCAGGTCCCACTGCGACACATTCAGTAACATTGAGTAGGAGAAACAACAGCCTGCCAGAAAGCAGTTCCATCCTTAAGTACTGGCTCTATATACAGTACATAAAGTAAATACGATGTACACCTGACATCTTGTGATGGAAAAAAATGGAAAAAGGTCAAATTATGGTTATAACCTTTGATTTCAACTACACTGGTGCACAGTGCACACAATACCTAAAGTATGAGTTGGTATGTATAGATAAATTAAAAGAGATTCAGTTATAACTGTTATAGAACTAGTTTGTCCATAGTTGGTTGTTCTCTAAGCAAGTAACTGTGAAATCACACTAAACCTACCAAAATCAGCTTTTCCTGACCAACTTTGTGGAATTACAAGTATCCTCATAATATGAACCTGCATGGAATGTCTTGCTTTAGAGCTCTTAAAATCACAAACCCCAGCAATGTAGCAAGCAAAAAAAAGGGGGCTAAATGTTTGTCAACATGATATATAGGGATCTAAGACTCTGAAATTGTAAAACTACTGTTAATAGTAGAAATGTGAGATAATTAAAATATCCAGGAGATGAGATATCAGGTCTCATTTACAAAATAGGACAGGGTGCCCTTTGAAAAGGAAGCGTGCAAAACAGTTTGGTGTTTTTTTACATGTTGCCCCAATGCAATTTGCTGCTTGGTCTCTGAGATTCAACACTATGCACTCCTAGAACAGAGGTGCGCCACAGTTTGTATTCAATACTACCTGCATACAGAAAGGGCAGAAAACACCTCTCACAATGCACAATTCTCAATGGTCAGCTGAAATACTGTGGGCTAAAAAGTTATCCATGAGACATTATTAGCCTAAAAACAACCACATTTTCCTTTTTTAGTAATTAAACATAGAAATAGGCTTTTTGTCTAGGATAAAAAAATACTTTATGCCATTGTGTACGTAAAAATAAGTTATTTACCTACTTTAAATGGAGAATGAAAGGCTTTTTTACTTGGGATGCCAAAGTTTGGCATCCCCAAATGACTGTATTTATTTATTTGATACCCTGGACCAGTTCTCATATCCTTTTCTTCTGCTTCTTTCTTCAATAAGAGCCAACACGTGCAATAAGAGTGAAAAAGACAGCTTTTTTGTTAAATTTTGCACATGCGCAGCCATTTGAAGGAAAAAGAAGTAGGGAGAGGATTGCTCTGTGGTGCTTGATGGATGGACCCAGGGCTTATAGCAGCACCGGCTTCGGGGTAACAGGTAACTTTTGACTCCCCCCAAGTAAAAAAGCCTCTTCTTCTCTTTTAAGTATTTAAAATTTCAAAAAATAAGTTATACATTTTCAAATGATTTATATTATCTTGTTATTCACATAATGTTCTAGGACTTCTAGGTGATCCTTTTTTTGGAGGTAATATTTTATAATCTATTTTATAATATCTAACAGATAAGGTTATGTTAAAGAACCAGAAATAAACATTACCTTTAGATTCTAAACAGTGGCACAAGTCATTTCTTCTGAGCATTATTACTCCAATGAGCTAATGCAAATTAGGATTTGGTTCAGTATTCGACCGAATCATCTGTGAAGGATTCAGGGGTTCGGCCAAATCCAAAATAGTGGATTTGATGCATCCCTAACAAATATATGTATTGATGCACCAAATCCAGGATTCAGTTTTGGATTCAACCTAATCCAAGTGCCTGGTCGAACTGAATTTGAAAAATTCATGTGACTTTTCGTCACACAAACAAGGTAGTCAAAACATTTTTAAAACCATGGGTGCAGCGTGTGGTTCTCTTTCCCCCTCATTTCCCTTATTTATATATGCAAATTAAGGTTCGGATTCAGTACGGTAAATAGCCGAATCTTTCCCAAAGGTTTCAGGATCAGCTGAATCCTAAAATAGTGGATTTGGTGCACCCTAATATAATGACATTTTGCAGTCTGTTTTCTTCCCTTGACTATCTGTTTTATGCTAAGTTAAGATTTATCCCACTGATAAACACAAGAAATTCATATTTAATAAAAACTTGTTTGTTTTTCTTTTACAAGCATGGGAACATGGGCGTACATATCATAGCTATCATCAGGCAGTTTGAATACACTCCTTCTCTCCTTCCTTGTTTAAATATACACAAGGACAAAAGGTCATTTGTGGAGAGAAAAATATTCTGTGTCTACTGAATTGATTGGTGTCATTTACACAACATTGGCTTGGGGAATATATTGGCTATGCGCTCACAACCTTAGTAGGTATCTGACATTTGCACATATAACATGCACGGTGTCACTATTACAAGGATTACATGAATACGTAGAGTATATATATTTTTATATTTATTTAGCAGTGGAGGAAATCTCATTAGATTTAATATGCTGTTTTCAAAATGATTGAAATGGTTTTTTCGTAGTGCCAGTAATGTATAAAGCAACTTTATAGAGTTTATGAGTTTTTGTACCTTTTTTACAACATAATTTTCTACTTGCATCTACTTTTATCTTTATAAATTCCCTGACTTGTTGTTTAGTTTAATTTGCATATAAAAAAAATTCAGATTCTATAGTACTCCTTTGTACTCGATGTTATTCCCTATTCAATGTTCATCCTCCTCTTCCTACATAGTTCAACTGCTTACTTGAATAGGGAAGGATCAGGTCAAGTCAAAAAGAAGGGATTTGCAGTATCTTCTGCATAATTAAGTTTCCAGCAAGCCGTCTATGTTCTATTCAAAGTCATACTGCATTGTGCATTAGAAAAGATACAACACTTTAAATTCATTCTCAAGGGCATTCCATGTATATGGAAATTTTAGGAGCAATCCTGGACATCCTAAACAGAATTCAATTTGCTTTGCATATTAATAAGGAGCATATCTACTCAAGCAAAATGCTTTTATAGTGGATCCATTTCCCTGGCTCTACAAAGGCAGATTGGACTGCAATGCGCTGACGATCCCCAGTAATGGTGGGACTGGTCTGCAGTTATATTCTGATCAGCAACTGCTCTGGCTATGCTTTAAAACTCAATGGGTGAGGCTAAATCTCTAGGTTAATCCATGGAGATGGAAAATATTGGAGGGCCTTCTTTTTAGAATTCCTTCCGTTATAACACAGTTAAGTAGCAAATTGATCTTATTTCTCAATAAGCAGTTCATCCTCTTGTTTAGGATTTTTTTAAATTTTGAATTATATTAATTTGTAGGCTCTTAGCACTTCCACGTTCCAGCATCTGCTAAAATACAAAAGCAGTAGTAATTCAGCAGCGTATTATCAAAATAAGGTAGCTACAAATAGACATGATTTAGTAATATAAGTGGAAGACCCATTCTATTGTCATGTATGTGCACATTTTTTGGTGCGGAGACTATGCTTTCACCTGGTTTATCCATTATTTTGGCAAGTAATCTATTATAGACACTCTTGACAGGCACTCTCAAGCTACTTCTCATTTTAGTCATACTGTAGCTAATGTGCTTTGTCTCTTTAATTGCCTGGCAGTTCCTCTGTAGCAATGCATTTCTTGAAAATGTCTCCTGTGGTTTTCCATGTTCATTGAGCACACGTAAACATTGCTCACAGAGCATGGGAAAACCAGAAGCAGCTGTACTATATCTGAGGTGCATGGTTTGAAATTGCTATAATTGTATCATTTGTCATAATGTCCATTTGGGCTAGAAACATGCTTTTTACAGTTTTTTGTTATGGGGGTCACATTCCTTCACACCCTTTTTTAGAGTGAATAATACTACATGCATACAGGAATACTGAAAATGAACACAATATATTTCTGCAAATGATAAACTAAACTGATATTGTTTCAGCTGCTAAATTAATACAGGTACAAAAAAGGAGGGTTGTGGGTGCACTCCTAAGGCCATATAAAAACATAAATACAATAATCCCCTGTCTAAAAAAAGAAAAACAGGGTTTGTTGTTACAAAGTTATGATCATAAAATTGATAAGCCGCCATACCACGTCAAGGTAAACCAGATATGGCAGGCGGCGGGGGAGGATCTAGTCCACAGATTGAAACCAAGCTTTTATATTTTGATCACAGGTAAACAAGTTAGGGACCGCCATAAGGGGGTTACCTTGACGTGGTATGGCGTCTTATCAATTTTATGATCATAACTTTGTAACAAAAAACCCTGTTTTTTTTTTAGACAGGGGATTATTGTATTTAAATATGTTTTTATATGGCCTTAGGAGTGCACCCACAACCCTCCTTTTTTGTAGCTAAATTAATACAGCTCAAAATGCTGAATATTACTGAACTTACTATAACAGCAAGATGTTCGTTATCTTAATTCCTAACAGTGTTCTTCTGAGCACTGAACATGCTCAAAGTACTGTGAGTTGATATTGAGAAGCTATGCTGACAGGTGGAAAACGTATTATTTACAAAATGCATCAGTTAATATAATTTCTCCAGCAGAATTCTGCACTGAAATCCATTTTCCAAATCATATCTAATTTTAAAATTGAATGCAGAGCTAGATATGTTATATGTGATATTAGTATCCCAGGTGCCCTCAGCCATTTGACTCGTGCTTTGTAAAACCTCAGTCACTCTTTACTGCTGTACTGCAAGTTGAAATGATATCACCCCTCCCTGTCCTTCCCACCAGCAGCCTCACAACAGAACAATGGGAAAGTAAACATACTGTATAACAGCTCCCTGAAACTTGCATGTATACAAATGCGATCATTTATTCTCACCAGTGGTAGATATGAGGTTAGCTTTCACCCAAGTGAATCCTTGACTCCTTCAATTACATTAGTAGAAACAATAGTTATCTTAAAGCAGTGCCGTTTTGAAGCACTGGCTCTTTCTGGATCAGGCACAATGACCTAAGGTGCACACCATAGACAATTTTTTTACCTGGGTGCCCAACAACATAAGCAATGCAGAAGAAAGGCAGTCACGTGACTTGATGAATCAATCTTCCAAAGGTTTATTTTGCCCAACGTTTCGGTCTCCAACAGGGACCTTCGCCAGGAGTCAAACAATGCAACCAGACACACTGTAGTGTGACACTGTGTTGCACTGTTTGACTCTGTTTGCCATTTTTCTGCATTGCATTTCTATATACTATATATATATATCATGTTTAGGCAGTTTATTTACACACAAGGGTGACCATTTCAGCATAAAAAATATAAATTACCTTCACACTTGATGAGTTCCCTCACTAAACTGACCCCTTGTGGACTATAAGTAAAAACTGGGGTCACCCCTGTACTCACGATACTTCTTCGAGGGATTGCTCAGCTTCCTGGCTTTCCTCAGTCTCTGAGACTCTTGGTCACAGGCTCCCTCTGCTCTTTGCAGTGGCAGGAAGCACCCCAGCCCATCTGGGAGTTCCTCACACATTAGAATTAAATACTTTTTTTACAGGACAGCCTTCCTGTGAAAAGTGAGCTCCAATACGTGAGCTGATACACTATAGCAGTGATCCCCAACCAGTAGCTCATGAGCAACATGTTGCTCTCCAACCCCTTGAATGTTGCTCCCAGTGGCCTCAAAGCAGGGGCTTATTTTTAAATTCCAGGCTTGAAGGCAAGTTTTGGTTAGATAAAAACCATATGTATTGCCAAATAGAGCCTCCTGTAGGCTGCTAGTCCACATAGGGGCTAACAAATAGGCACAGAACTTATGTGGGCGTGGCAGCCCAAGATCATAATGTTGCTTCCCAACTCCTTTTACTTCTGAATGTTGCTCACGAGTTAAAAAGTTTGGGGATCCCTGCACTATAAAATGCAGATAATAAGTAATTGGGATTAACATGGCGATTAGTAAAATATAAATCAGTGCATTCTGCATCAGAATTCATTAAAAAAAATATTTATGTTTTCATGCCATCTACCCTAAAATTTGAATTTTCCACTGCAAGCGAATTCATTCGTGAAACTGCGGTGGCAATTTACCAGCGGAAAATAGGCTTGTTGCGCATCAAACTGAACTGAACGCCCATTGACTTTAATGCATTTGGACCAAATAGTCACACATATAAAAATTGTTGCTCGCATCAAAATTATTTTGACACCCATTGACTTCAATGCATTTTGCGGCACTAGTGTAGTTCCCTTTTTGCAGGAATTAATAAAAGACAATTACACTAAATGGCATACACTATGGGGCATATGGGGCATATTTATTATGCTGTGTAAAACAAAATTTTGGCAAAAAAAAAGTTATGTAAAAAATTGCATGGTGTGTGTTATTTTATGCTATGAAAATGCAAGATTTGCCACCATTATTTTACATTGATTCTGGTGGAAGTCACTCAAAGGGAAATATTTATTATGCTGTGTAAAAAAAACGGTGGGATAATGCACCACATATTGCTAAGCTTCGCGGTGTAAAAACAGCATAACATTTTCACTAATTTTTTCTTCAAGTGACTTCCCCGGAAGCAATGTAAAATAAAGGCAGCAAATCTGGCATTTGCATGGTGTAAAATAACACATACCATGCTTTATTTTACACAGGTTTTTGCACAGTTTTTTTGGTGAATTTCGCTTTACACAGCATAATAAATATGCTCCTAGGAAAAACACAACATTTTTACGTTGTTTTTTGCACAGCAAAGCCTAGCGATGTGAGGTGTATTATCCTGTCGTTTTTTTACACCACATAATAAATATGCCCTTTTATGTTTTGGGCTTCTGTACCAACCCAAGGCCACCACAAACTTTAGTCATCAACATCTGTGTCTCTGAAGATACTGCCGATCTTCTTTTCTGCTTATTCTCTGCACATATTCAGATCTTCTCTCAGTTATGCATTCTGCATTAGAATTGGTTCATTATCAAGTCTGTTTTCAAATATTCCTCCCTGAAAAATTGCATCTTTGTACATGCCTGAGGGTGAATAAATATGAATACATCTTAACCGGTGCATCAAAATTAGAGGCTGCCTCCGAGAAACATACTTTAGCATTTTCTTTGCACCAAATATTGCAAATTACCCTTTCGAGTACCAAATTGCCAGCAGCTTACATTCTTCATCATTTAATTTGAGCCTTTGAGATATAATAAGAGCACTGATCAGCAAAGTCCCAAAATTAGTTTTAGCTTAAAACAATGTCCCATATGTTGTGAAATGTCTTGAGAAAATCAGTTACCGGTACCCAAAAAAAGTCTAAGGACTTTTGCAGGCAATCCTGCTTCAACAAAAAGAAAAGTCACCAGCGTTTTTTGAACTTCGGCAGACAGGATATGATGTAAGTCATAGAATATTGAGGCAGATCTAGCTTCTTTTTGCCACTTCACCTGGTCTGAGGTGGCGAAGTCAACTGTGGCGAAAGAGGTTACGTTTAGTAAAATCCGCACTTTAGTGAATTTGCAGAGTAACGATCGTTCACCAGAGCGAAAAGTCGTCTGGCGATAGAGTGCGAATGACCGATATCGACCATCCTGTTCACTAGCAAATCGACACCTGCACCTGTTAGTAAACTATATCATAAAAGTAATTTTAGGAGTGAAGTGGTTAATGGAACATTTTAGAGATAAGTCTTGAAATGTAAGGTGGAGCATTGTTAGCTTTGCTGAGCTTTGTAGGTGAGTGTAAAGTGATGCAAGTTGTCCTAAACGTCTTTGACTGATATTTAGGATAATTCATGAAGCCAAAGGACTGTGGCAACATGTCTTAGAATTAAGTGTCAAGACAAGAGCCCAAATATCAGTAGATCTCAAGCCATACCAGATCCTAAAAACACAGATTCTGTGGAGCTTACATTAGTAAGTGAGAGTCAGGAATAGGCTAGACAAGCAGTATAGTTGCCATAGCACCCGATCAGCAATTAGCATTAACTGTTCAACTGTTTGAAAACATCTGATTAGTTGTCATAGGTTACTAGACCTGGGCAGATCTTTTATTATGATATCCCAAAATATTTGATCAGGTTGAAAATGGAACAAGCAAAAAAGAACCATATAAACTACACAGTCAATGTATAGATAATATAGTGATTTCTGAGAAGCAACTGCAATAAGTCAAAGTGGCGATGACAGGCAAACAGAAAAAAAATGTAAAATTCAGAACCACAAACCGGAAAACAGTTTCTATAGCTCATGGATTAGGACATTTCCAGAGAAGTCAAGTTTTCCCATTTGATTCCCTGCTGTAAACCTAATGCCAAAAGCTTCACTTTCAGCTAAAATGGCTACAACTAGTCTCTTCTGTCTCCTGCTGAGGCTGTGAATCTCAGGTCCTTACGTATATGTATCAGCACTCCCACAGCTTTTTGCATAGTTGAATGGTTTTTATTTTTAGTGGGCTGTGAAATATTATTAAATGTATATAGTAGTCCTTTTATAAGAGGGGCTGAAGAAATGTGTTTCCTTTCTATTTATGTTTGGAAATAGGAAATGTTATAGTCATACTTATTAGCATTCCAGTATCTTCTGCAGTTGCGGAATTGAAAGCTCTGTCATATATTAGTGGTGGAGAATCTGTTTCCTTCCAGCTGTCACTGCAGCTCCCGAAATCTATAACTTGTAGTTCCCAAACAGCTGGGTGCTGCACGTCTGACTGGTAACTGGTAGTTTTCTGTAGTTATAAATAATTCAGTTACCTGCAGCACGGGAACACATATTAACAATCACAAGACACTTACTGGTTGCGGAGAAGAGACAATATGCTGCTGTGATACCTGTCCAGCATTTATCATTATTCGCACGCATACTATAATGTCAACATTTACCTATTAGAATGTTCACATTTTATTACTGTCTGTGATACATCTGCTCTTCTCCGACGCAGGCTATGAAGTCCCAGGGCTCTGGATGTCTCCAGGAGACAAATTAAACTCTCTCTCTTGCTAACACCCTGCATTCATCTTATTTGGAGCTAGTGCAGTGTTACTGTAGTGCTGCCTGTGTCAGATCTCCCTATCTGTCTTCATTTGCCGCAAGGTGATCTTTACAAAGATGTTGTATCAGAATTTTAATTTTGTGAACCATATATTACCCTCCAGGCTATTTTATATTCCTTTAAAGGAGAAGCATCTTTTGTTCACATTTAAAAATGATGTTTATTTTACTTTTCCATTCAAAATATTTATACATTCAAAAAACATAAATATCTTATTATACCTTATTGTACAAATTGTGATTTTTTTCCCCTGTATTTCTTGTTCCTTTTGTTATGCTAATGCCATATATTATTCTCCAGGCTAGTTGATACTGTCTATGCTTAAAGGAGAAGCTTCCTTTTTGTTTGCATTTAAAAATGATGTTTATTTTACTTTTCCATCCAAATATCTAATTTTGCATCATTGTGCAATTTCTGCAAGAATAAACTGTGATTCTTTTCCTGTATTCCTTGATCCTTTTGCTATGCTCATGTTCTGTACAGGGAAGTGTGCATGGAAACAAATGAATATTTAATAGATTAGTGGTAATATACACATATAGGTGAGCCCAAATTAATCTGCTTTGATATTAAATGAAAACAACAATTTCATTGGTTGCTATCGGTAACTGTACTAATGAAACATAGTAGCTATGTTGCTATGGGTGCTATCAGTAGTGTTTCTAAGCCCCAAGCCATCTAGAGACCTATAGTCCTCCCCTCTACTCCTTGCACTTAGCTTATTTTGCTCTCCATCCAGTGCAAAGGGAAACCCAATGTTTAGGTCAGTACCAGTGATTTTCAGATTAGAAAATCTATGACCTGCACAGAACCCAGCCCATGTACCCTAATTTCCTGAACCCAAACCTGCCAGTATCATTGTGAAGGTCTTTCAGAAAGATGGTAAAGCTAAGGAAAAAAAGCTACAGGTGCTGAAGGTGGCAGGTCTATCAATACTGGTAGCTGGAAGTGCCACCTGCAGATATCACGTACACCTGTGCATCACTATTAGGTACCATTAGTGATAGGTGAATCTGTCCCATTTCAGTACGCTGAAAAATTCGAAAAAATTTGTGAAACTTGTGACAATTTTTATACGCGCAACTATTTTGTCCACACGCTTAAAAGTCTATAGGCATCCAAATCATTTTTTGACATGTGACAATTTTCATGCGCCCGACAATTTTCATGCGCAACAAAAATTTTTTTGTCGCAGCAAATTTTTCACCTGCAAATTTTTGCTACTGTTTTGCGCCCATCACTGGGTACCATTGTTATCAATCATGTTTCTAATTGCATCATTGGCCATTGGCATTTTCAAGTCATATAATGCAGAGGCTTAGGGGCACATTTACTAAGCTCGAGTGAATGATTAGAATAAAAAAAACTTCTAATTTCAAAGTTTTTTTTGGCTACTTCGACCATCGATTTGGCTATTTCGACCTTTGACTACGACTTTGAATCAAAGATTCGAACGAAAAATCGTTCAACTATTCGACCATTTGATAGTCGAAGTACTGTCTCTTTAACAAAAACTTCGACCACCTACTTCGCCACCTAAAACCTACCGAGGTACAATGTTAGTCTATGGGGAATAGCCAATTTGGGATCGAAGGAAAATCATTTGATCGATGAATTAAATCCTTCGAATCGAACGATTCGAAGGATTTAATCGTTCAATCGAACGATTTTTTCTACCATCGTTCTAACGAACAAATAGCGGTAAATCCTTCGACTTCGATATTAGATTTTACTTCGACGGCCGAATATCGGGGGTTAATTAACCCTCGATATTCGACCAATAGTAAATGTGCCCCTAAAGCTAGGGATGAAGTGGTCTTACCGCAATCATGTTTTCACCCAACCTTTGTGTCATTCCTCACTGTAAAAAACTATCCTGAATCCAGATTGGACAGTCAAATGCTAGACTCTCATCAATATTCCTTAAAGATGCAATCATCAAAAACTTTTAAAATGTCTGAAAAGTACTGAAAGTACCCTGTCGTTTGTGTGGAAATTACAGATCCACCTGTGTCTCAACTCAACTGTGTCTCAACCCAACTGGGGGGACTTACAGTATCATGTATGGAATTGGTGGTGTGCGCTTATATTTTTTTGAACAGTAATACAAACAATACTCTTATTTGAAATGTATAATAGTTGTCATAGTGTTTCTCCCTCATCTTCAGATTAGGACCACTTGCATAGGATTTTGTAGGTTGTAAGTGATTGGTTGTTATGTGTTAACCCACCAGGGCAAATATGCCTTTGCGCTAATAAAGGAGACCCAAAGTGATTTTAAATTTTGGTAGCCCCTTCCTAAGATGGACATGCTTTAAAGACTCCAGGTTTTTCACAGGTCAATGAAAAAAAGCAAAATTGCAATCCTTGTTTTATTTCTCATTACATTAAAAGCATTTGTATTTTTTCTTTACTTATTAAATATCCATTAATTCTTTGCAACCCTGTATGTGTTAGTGCTAGCAAATTAAAGAACCTTGCAGATATTAATGATAAGAGTGCAGCTAAGGGCATTACTCTATCTCAGTGTACATGTGAAATGTCAGCGAAGTGTGAAATTAAAGACATTTTATTGACTCTATAGTTGTAAGTTTTATCTTTCCCTACTGCTCAGTACATTAACATCTGTTATCAGAACCTAATATTTACTATGAGACCAAAGCAAAAAAATAAAAACCTTTAGATTTGTTGCACCCCCAAAAAGGGGTTGTTCATATCTCTGGATGTCCTTTGCAGGATAATTGATTTACTTAAGAAGCACAAAAAGAGATTAAGGTTTAAACAACTAGAAAACAAGTATGGCAAGAACTTCAAATGCCTGACAAATGCTTGCTTTTTCTTTCTTTATCATGAAGGGCATTAGTGATTAGACCTCACAAAATCATGCCTCCAGACGTGATGTTCATACTGAATATTCTGTCATGGGTTAAAGAAACCAAATGGCATGCATGAAAATTAAGATATTAATGGTGCATTTAGCAGAACACTGTGCAAAAAGCATGGCCTTATTCAACTGTTTTGAATGGTGTTCTCCTGCAACATGTTGCTGTATGATGATGTCACGCAAAGTCTCCCAAAACCCAGAACAAATGCCAAGGTTCCACTTACTGCTCACGCTTCTGTCAAAGCTGAATATGCCAACCTTACTCTAATTTGCATAAAATGGAACATTTGCTGTAATGAGATCCCATCGGTAAATGTACAAGTTGTGATATTTTGACACCAGAAATTCTCTGCTGAATTAAAATATCCCACAAAATATAAAACTAGAAAATACGGAAGGGTGTATTATATCCATACTGGCTATTTAGTTTATTAAAGGAACAGTTCAGTGTAAAAATAAAAACTGGATAAATAGATAAACTGTGCAAAATAAAAAAATGTTTCTAATATAGTTAGTTGGGCATAAATATAAGGCTGGAGTGACAGGATGTCTAACATAATAGCCAGAATCCAACTTCCTGCTTTTCAGCTCTCTAACGCTGAGTTAGTCAGCGACTTGAAGGGGGACCACATGGGACATAACTATTCAGTGTGTTTGCAATTGATCCTCAGCTTTCAGATCATATTCAAAAGCAACAGTTATGGCCCATGTGTCCCCCCCCCCTCAAGTCACTGATTGGTTACTGTTTGGTCACGAGGTAAACCATACCTCCCAACATTTTGGAAATAAAAAGAGGGACAAAAATTTTTCCGCACATAGAACAGCCCCTAATTACCATGTTCGTTTTACATAATTTGGCAGGTTCTGAAAGTTTGAAAATATTTCTCCTTATCTAAACTGTTTTTTTTGTGTCTCAAAATTGTTACAAAGTATCTTATTTGCACCTGTTAGCTGTTTTGTACTCTCTGCTAAAAGCCAATTAAGTGAGAAACGTTGTTTCTTTTTCTGGCTATTCAGTGCAGACTTTTCAGTACAAATGAGGGACTGCAGGTTGAGCTGTCCCTCCAAAATATTTACATTTAACAAAATTTTTGTGATTATATCCAATGGTGTTAAAAGTCAGAATAAAAAAAAAATACTCCATCTCAAACCTGCTGAAATCATGTAGAAGTCAATGGCAGATGTTCCGTTTGCAATTGGAAGATATCATGATCTGCGCTGCGTTTCGTACAATAATCTGAAGATTTATTGATTTTCTAACCTGATTTTTTTGTGAAAAGTAAACGGGAATTTGGTTGGAGTGGTTTTAACAAAATAGTGAGACATTTTTGAAGTTTGATAAATAACCCCCTAAGTGTAAAGACTACAAAAAACAAGCAATTTTTTCTCTTACCACTTATTGGCATTGTACTATTAAAATAATTGCAACTGATATAGATTTTGATATAAAATATATAAATTTGATTTCTTTCATTCAGATTTAACAGGCAGTCCACACCTATATATACCTATATACAACATGAGTATAACATGATTTGTGGTGAAAATTAACTTCATCAAATGGAAATCCTTTTTATTTCTGCCAATGTTATTAAAAGGTCCTGCCTTTTTCTTTTTGATTTCTTTATTACTTGCGTCCCCAAGGAAGACCACTATGGTCGAAACGCGTTGGGCTCGCTACTTATTTTGGTATTTTTTGTAACCCCCTTCTTTTTCTGATTTAATAAATATTTTTATTTTGTAAATTGAGAGTGCAATCTTTTTCTTTAATTTTTAAAACTGCTCATATCTCAGAAAGCACTAAAAACAGAACATTAATGTAATATGAAATCATGCTCATGGGACCTGCTGATAGGTTGCTATTAGATAATAGGCATGGTGAAAACTTTTATTATAATATGTGTATATATATGTGTATATATATATATATATATATATATATATATATATATATATATATATATATATATATATATTCGCAAGAACAGCGACACTCACAGGATTTTCTTTGCGGATGAAAGTAAGTTTATTCCACTCAACGTTTCGATCCCTCACAGGGATCTTCGTCAGGAGATTACAAACAATTTTTGTTTGTAATCTCCTGACGAAGATCCCTGTGAGGGATCGAAACGTTGAGTGGAATAAACTTACTTTCATCCGCAAAGAAAATCCTGTGAGTGTCGCTGTTCTTGCGAATATCCATTCTTTGTTTGCTGGCACCCAGGCTGTTACGAAGTCAACGGTGTGCACCTTTGGTCTTGGAATATATATATATATATATATATATATATATATATATATATATATATATATATAAACAAAAGTCATACACCTGTTTTTTTTTTTTTATAACTTGTTTTTATTTAAGGTGATAGAGCAAAATCACAAGATACATTCTGACATGATACCACAGAGCAGAAATTATAGTGATTATGATATCAAACATAAACATTTCAATAACAATTTAAACATTCAGCTCAGTTGCGATGAAAAGCATGGGGGGGGATATAGGTCCTATGAGGGGAGAGTTAGATAAGAGGTCAACAATCTGTTAGTTTGATGACTTCTGGGAGGTGCTGTATCGGATTGTAAAGATTCTTGTTGCAATGTAGTCAGGTGTTGGGATGATTCCATGAGCAAAGGATGGCCCTTGAGAGTTTCCATATCATATCATGGCGTATGTCTGAAAGTGTAGATCGTGAGGCATTTGCATACACCTGTTTTTAAATTTACAGCAAGTTCTCAAGTTGACACAAGAGAAAGTATCATAATCCTGTTAATCACGCATAGACAGGGATCCTATAGTTTGTAGAAATAGAGCCAGGCACTCGCAGATTTACTGCAAAATGATTTATTACAACGACATGTTTCGGGCGCAGCCCTTTTTCAAGTGTTACAAACCCCTTACCCTTTCCACCATTATAAGGAGTGAAGCCCCTCCCCTACACATGATTGAGTGGGTTGGGCCACTGCTAACTGGGAGTCTATAGCCTAGCCCATAAGTGTAAACGTAGTGGTGGGTTTCTGGATAATAAAGTGCATTTCATAATAAACAAGAAAAAAACAAGAAAAAACCATGACTCTCAGTGAATCAAACAATGTCCATGTGTGAAAGTTCCTTCATTTTTTCATATGGTACATCGTATGTGTGTAAAAAGTCTTTGTTTAGTCCAACTCCCAAGGTATTGCCCGGTAGGCCTACCAAGAAAAAAGGTTGCTGTAAAAACACCCATTCAGCACAGCATACTGCATCATTGTTATTTCATTATTAATACAATACTAATACATTGTTATTAGCCCGGGTAATTATAACATTAGTTTTATATCTTACCACCATATGAACGGGCTGCAATCTATTCTGTATATTTCATCTGCGGAAAAGAGGAACAGCAGTCAGAATACGAGTAAAAATGAACACTACAAAAAAGGTACAATACTCCAGTGTTCGTTTAAACCAATAGGAACCATACTGTTAAGTCTCTTAATCCAAACTGCCTCTCGTTGGAGGAGTAGTTTTTTTATATCACCCCCTCTTTGTGGTTTGCAAACAACTTCGAGGACAAGCCATTTAAGTTGTGACTGGTTATGTTTGTCAATAACAAAGTGTCTGGACACCGATGTGTCTGTTTGGGTGTTGATTTTATAATTTCTTATGTCAGACTTATGTTCTTTTATTCTTTCTTTTACTGGCCGTATGGTTTGCCCAACGTAAACCTTGCCACAAGGGCATTTTAAAAGATACACTACCCCACTGGTTTCACAAGTTGCGTAATGTTTTAAGGAAATTTTGTTTCCTTTAGTTGGATGGCAGAATGACTCCCCTTTCACTACTGAGGCACAACATACACACCCGAGGCATGGAAAAGTCCCTTTTCTCTCTGGTCCTTGGAAAAGGACCATTTGTCTTGATTTCCTTTTTGGTTCTGCTGCACATAGATGATCCCTTATTGTGCGTCCCTTTTTATAACAAAAAAGTGGGGGCTCTGCACACACCTTGTGCAGTGTTTTATCACCTTGTAGAATGGGCCAAAATCTTTTGACTATTTTTTCCACCTGGTTGCTCTTGTGATGGTATAAACTTACAAAGGGGATCCTCGTGTTTTTTGCGGTGATTTTAGGACCGGCCAGTAGGGAGTCCCTTGGAATTTCTCCCACTTCTTCCGCTATTTTGAGGAGGGCTTGCCTATTGTATCCTTTTGCACAAAACCTATTTATTAGGGTTTCTGCAGCTTCACAGTATTTATCCTTATCTGAAGCAATTCTCCGAGCCCTTAGGAATTGCCCCTTTGGTATACCTGAAATGCATTTTTTATTGTGAAAGCTTGAATGATTCAGGAGGCTATTTCTATCAGTAGCCTTCCTGTAAAGATTTGTGGTTATGGACCCATTCTCAATGGTTAAATTCACATCCAGAAAGCTTAAGGTTTTTTTAGCTGTTTCTGTGGTGAATTTAATCGTGGGGTGGTTTGTGTTTGCCTCATTTACCATCTCATTAAACAGTGATATATCTCCTTTCCATAACACTAAAATATCATCCACAAAGCGGAGGTACAGCATAATATGATTCTTGTGACGATGATTAAGAAAAAATTCTTGCTCCAATTTGTGAACAAACAAGTTGGCAAATGAGGGGGCGACTGCTGCCCCCATTGACGTACCTTGGCATTGCCAATAGTACTCATTTTCGAATCTGAAATAATTTCTTTTAAGTACCATAGTGAGGCAGTCCAATAAAAAGTATATCATAGTGTTAGGGAGATTGGTGTTCAACAACGCCTCTTCTATATATCGAAGACCCTCATCTTGTGGAATAGAGGTATATAGGCTAACTATGTCGATACTGCATAGGGTAACGTCTTCACCTATGTAGTCTAGAGCCTGTAGTTTATTTAACAAATCGTTAGTGTCCAAGAGGCAACATGGTATTTGTTTTACAAGTGGTTGCAAGTACTGGTCAACGTACTTAGCCAAAGGCTCTAACACTGAGCCATTTCCAGACACAATAGGACGCCCTGGGGGATTCACTAACGATTTGTGTATCTTGGGTAAAAGGTACAAAACTGGAGTACGTGGATGTTCAACACAAAGGAATTCTTTTGTCTTAATGGGTATCACGTTGTTCACACATGCATCATTAACTAGACAGTGTATTTCTTTCTGGATATCTATTAATGGATCTTTACCTATTGGTTTGTAGTGCCCAGGTGTTTGAAGTTGTCTCATTACCTCTGTAATATACACAACTTTATCCATAACAACAATTGCCCCACCCTTATCAGCCTTTTTTACAATGATCTCATCATTATTTTGAAGGGATACTAAGGCGGCTTGTTCACTTTTTGTCAAGTTATTGGTATATTTTAACGGTTTCTCCCAGATCTCTCTAACACCATCAGTCACCACCTTCTCAAATGCAATAAGTGACTCATTCTGTATCATAGGTATATATGTACTCTTTTTCCTTAAATCTTTTTGTACCCCCATATTAGGGCTTGGTTCCCCAAAACACATTTTTAATTTAAGGGCCCTTATAAATTTCTGAAAATCAATCTCCCAGTCTAGGAAGTCACTTTTATGTGTGGGGATATACCCCAAGCCTTTATTCAGCAGTGAAAGTTCCGCCAAAGTTAATGTATAGGAGGAGATATTGATTACTAAATCAGTTACCTCTGCTGCTTTCTGCGGTTCGGATATTCCTCTCGGGGCAGTGGTGCTTTTGGGTCCTTTCTTTTGTTTTTGACGGACTTGTCCAGTCCCTCTTGCTCTAAAAAATGAGCTGACGGAGCGGTGCTGCTCTCGCTGCCACTATGGAGGTCCAGCTGACTTGATCCGATGGAGCTTGTATCTGTGGAGTTGTCCCTTGGTCTGTATGCGCCTCCTCTTCTTTGTCGGTAGGTGCGCCTGTAGTGCCCTTGGGGTGGTACGCCGGATCGTGTTCTCTGTGTGCGTCTTTCGTCTCTCCAGCTGTAGACTTTATCCTGCTGGTAATCGAGCGCGTCGCGCTCGAATTTGGCCGTCTTCCGTGCTGTAATGGCGTCCTTCTGCTTCTTTAGTGCTTCACTCTGTTCCTTCAATATGGCGTCCGTTTGCTCCGCCCCTTTTGAAGTTAAAACTTTATTTTTTAAAACTGTAACATTCAGTCGCACAGTGGATACCTTGTCTTGAAGTCTTTCTATTGTAAGTGTCATCAGGTCACGGCTACATTTGTTGCAAATTTCTTGCCAACGCTGGATTAATATAGGATCTTCTGCACATAAGTTAGGCCGGATTGGGACCCTCAGGCCACGTGGAATTCTTTTGGCCCTAACATACTGTGCCAAGGACGTCAAGTGTAAGTTTAGATTTAATTCCTTCTTTTGCTGGTATAAAAGTTCCTTTACACTATCATCTGAAGGAGTAGTATTATAAGGAAACTGAAGGTCCTCTATTCCTTCTAATATTCTGGTGATTTCCGTTTCGCTGTAAGCAAAAGTAGATGCTGATTGGCTTGCTTCATATGTGCTTGATTCAGAGGTCATGTCTTTACTCCTTGTTTCAAGGCTGGTTCCAGTTGGACAGGATTATTGCCAATATACAGGTACTGGTTCCCAATAATGCCTTAGTCGTGCCTCCTGCTCTGCCTTTGTCCTTGAAGGCTTGTGATCAAATTTGTAGAAATAGAGCCAGGCACTCGCAGATTTACTGCAAAATGATTTATTACAACGACATGTTTCGGGCGCAGCCCTTTTTCAAGTGTTACAAACCCCTTACCCTTTCCACCATTATAAGGAGTGAAGCCCCTCCCCTACACATGATTGAGTGGGTTGGGCCACTGCTAACTGGGAGTCTATAGCCTAGCCCATAAGTGTAACCGTAGTGGTGGGTTTCTGGATAATAAAGTGCATTTCATAATAAACAAGAAAAAAACAAGAAAAAACCATGACTCTCAGTGAATCAAACAATGTCCATGTGTGAAAGTTCCTTCATTTTTTCATATGGTACATCGTATGTGTGTAAAAAGTCTTTGTTTAGTCCAACTTAAAAAGAAATTATTTCAGATTCGAAAATGAGTACTATTGGCAATGCCAAGGTACGTCAATGGGGGCAGCAGTCGCCCCCTCATTTGCCAACTTGTTTGTTCACAAATTGGAGCAAGAATTTTTTCTTAATCATCGTCACAAGAATCATATTATGCTGTACCTCCGCTTTGTGGATGATATTTTAGTGTTATGGAAAGGAGATATATCACTGTTTAATGAGATGGTAAATGAGGCAAACACAAACCACCCCACGATTAAATTCACCACAGAAACAGCTAAAAAAACCTTAAGCTTTCTGGATGTGAATTTAACCATTGAGAATGGGTCCATAACCACAAATCTTTACAGGAAGGCTACTGATAGAAATAGCCTCCTGAATCATTCAAGCTTTCACAATAAAAAATGCATTTCAGGTATACCAAAGGGGCAATTCCTAAGGGCTCGGAGAATTGCTTCAGATAAGGATAAATACTGTGAAGCTGCAGAAACCCTAATAAATAGGTTTTGTGCAAAAGGATACAATAGGCAAGCCCTCCTCAAAATAGCGGAAGAAGTGGGAGAAATTCCAAGGGACTCCCTACTGGCCGGTCCTAAAATCACCGCAAAAAACACGAGGATCCCCTTTGTAAGTTTATACCATCACAAGAGCAACCAGGTGGAAAAAATAGTCAAAAGATTTTGGCCCATTCTACAAGGTGATAAAACACTGCACAAGGTGTGTGCAGAGCCCCCACTTTTTTGTTATAAAAAGGGACGCACAATAAGGGATCATCTATGTGCAGCAGAACCAAAAAGGAAATCAAGACAAATGGTCCTTTTCCAAGGACCAGAGAGAAAAGGGACTTTTCCATGCCTCGGGTGTGTATGTTGTGCCTCAGTAGTGAAAGGGGAGTCATTCTGCCATCCAACTAAAGGAAACAAAATTTCCTTAAAACATTACGCAACTTGTGAAACCAGTGGGGTAGTGTATCTTTTAAAATGCCCTTGTGGCAAGGTTTACGTTGGGCAAACCATACGGCCAGTAAAAGAAAGAATAAAAGAACATAAGTCTGACATAAGAAATTATAAAATCAACACCCAAACAGACACATCGGTGTCCAGACACTTTGTTATTGACAAACATAACCAGTCACAACTTAAATGGCTTGTCCTCGAAGTTGTTTGCAAACCACAAAGAGGGGGTGATATAAAAAAACTACTCCTCCAACGAGAGGCAGTTTGGATTAAGAGACTTAACAGTATGGTTCCTATTGGTTTAAACGAACACTGGAGTATTGTACCTTTTTTGTAGTGTTCATTTTTACTCGTATTCTGACTGCTGTTCCTCTTTTCCGCAGATGAAATATACAGAATAGATTGCAGCCCGTTCATATGGTGGTAAGATATAAAACTAATGTTATAATTACCCGGGCTAATAACAATGTATTAGTATTGTATTAATAATGAAATAACAATGATGCAGTATGCTGTGCTGAATGGGTGTTTTTACAGCAACCTTTTTTCTTGGTAGGCCCACCGGGCAATACCTTGGGAGTTGGACTAAACAAAGACTTTTTACACACATACGATGTACCATATGAAAAAATGAAGGAACTTTCACACATGGACATTGTTTGATTCACTGAGAGTCATGGTTTTTTCTTGTTTTTTTCTTGTTTATTATGAAATGCACTTTATTATCCAGAAACCCACCACTACGTTTACACTTATGGGCTAGGCTATAGACTCCCAGTTAGCAGTGGCCCAACCCACTCAATCATGTGTAGGGGAGGGGCTTCACTCCTTATAATGGTGGAAAGGGTAAGGGGTTTGTAACACTTGAAAAAGGGCTGCGCCCGAAACATGTCGTTGTAATAAATCATTTTGCAGTAAATCTGCGAGTGCCTGGCTCTATTTCTACAAATTTGATCACAAGCCTTCAAGGACAAAGGCAAAGCAGGAGGCACGACTAAGGCATTATTGGGAACCAGTACCTGTATATTGGCAGGGATCCTATAGTATAATACTGAGCAGTGCTGCACAGGAAATGAAAGGATTCTAGATGTGCACTGCTCATAATGTAAAGTGATTCTGCAGCTGTCTCTCTCTGCATAACAAACATTAGCACAATATCTATGCTGGACACTGGGATTTATGATGTACTACATTTGCACTTACTAAAAAAAATGAGAGCAAGGAAATTCCTGCTAAAGGCCATGCAAGTTGATTAAACCCCCCTTCTGCCTATCAAAGTGCTTTAGAGGTAAATTCTGAGTAATGAGTAATGAAATCTATTGTTATGTGTCATTTCCAATGCCAAATATTTAACCAGTTTCACCTATAAAGGGCAAATATAATTGTATAATGCCTATAGTACTGTATTGCATTTTGATTTACTTATATTCCTTTTTTTCCCCATGATGGACTTATGAATAAGAAGAAGGAAGGAAGGTAGGGAGGAAGGAAGGAAGATGCGTTGTAGAGCTACAATTTCTTTATACAGGTATGGGATCCGTTATCCGGAGACCCGTTATCCAGAAAGATCCAAATTACAGGAAGGCCATCTCCCATAGACTCCATTTTATCCAAATAATCCAAATTTTAAAAAATGATTCCCTTTTTCTCTGTACTTCATTCAAGCTAAGATATAATTAACTGTATAAGAAGCAAAACCATTCTATTGGGTTTATTTAATGTTTTTCATTTACAGAAAAGATCTGTTATCTGGAAAGCCCTAGGTCCTGGGCATTCTGGATAACAGGTCCCATACCTGTACCCATACATGTACTGTATTTCTAACAAATCTTTGTGTGCGCTATTTGTGCTCTTGCAAGAGTAACTAAGAGGTCCAGCATGTGTACACTTTCGCTATTGCCAGACCTCGAGGCAATCAGACAATTTACTTGGCAACAGATATGTTTTGCTGGATTCATTATTATTTCAAATTAATACTTGTACTTATTCATAAAATATGAGTAAAAATCGAGGGATGTGCATAAACTAAACTAGGATCTCTGGTGGGTTGCACATTTCTTATTCCCTTTAAAATATCATATAGATGAAAATAACAATTGATGTTTGACTAGAGGTACATTTTCTGTGCAGTTATTTTTCCAAACGTGCAAGAGATGTCACATGATTAGAATGTGTGTGCACAATAGTTTATAAGCAAAACTTGCCCTCCACAGAAATATGGAACATCTTAAACATGGCTCAGACATGCTTTGTATTCCACTCTTCAAGCAAAATTCCAAGTGCTTGTAAGCAAGGTACAAAGATGGAAGGTCAAAAGTTCAAGGACATTTAAGACAGTTGAGGAGACGCACATTCAATTAGTTCAAGTTTCTACTGCAACAGCACCCTCAGCACCCTGAATATTGGGTGGTTGGAATGGTAATTGTCATGCCAAACATTTCATTAATGGTACACTTGCAGGCTTATTTATCAACATTCTCCTTTTAGTGGCTTTAGAGGTTTTTGAAACCACGACTAAACTCACATTCTCTAAAACCATGAATGTCATGGAATGTATTAAAAGATACGAATATAAAAAGTTTGAAAAAAAAAGCCCTGAATGATGCACTAAAAAATACAAAATACCACCATAAATGTGTTCAGACTTTAGGGTAAAGTTTAAAAAAATGGATTTGAAATATTTTTTGGAGTTTGCATTACTTTTGCTATTTATATGTTACTGTAACAATACTCTGGTGGTCTAGTGGTGGTGTGACAGGGATGCCCGTCGCACCATCGGCGGGGACACAAACTGTAACTATCCTGTTTCTTCTGCAGTTTCACTAATGCGGGTCAGCTGGTTCTGGCTTTATCAGAAAGTGCAGAATGTGACGTCATGTGAAATTCAATGGGGCATGTTTACTAACATTGGAGATAAATATCTGGAGAGATTTCTGGAGATGTTGCCCATAGCAACCAATCAGATCTTTGCTTTTGTTTTCTAACTTGGCTGTGGCTGTTTAAATCTAATTGCTGATTGGTTGCCATGGGCAACATCTCCAAAAATCTCTCCAGATATTTATCTCCAATGTTAGTAAACATGCCCCAATGTGTGAAATTCAAATATTTACAGAGCCGGCTACGGGGAAATCGTTGCCCAAAGTATGTCTTTTTATAAGTTCTACGGTGCTGAACCAAATCCTAATAATCATATGATCAAATATTTTTAACTCTTTTTCCCCCTCCTTGCCCTAATTTGCATATGCAAACTAGGGTTCAAATCGTAATCGGCCAAACCTTTCACAAAGGATTCAGGATTTGCCCGAATCCTAAAATAATGAATTTGGTGCATCCCTAGACAGAATAATCTCTGTACACACTAATTTTAGTTTAAGCAAACATGGCATATTTGCACAAGATCATTACATACATTAATCAGAATTAAATTCCATGTTGTTTAGAAAAGAAAATACTGTATACACAGAAACAATATTTTCTCGGCAAATTAATTTTAAATTTAATTAAAAAAATGTAATCAAAATATGTTTGTTTTTTTAAAATTCAGGTAAAAAGAATGATCAGTATCTACATATACTTCTTTTGCACAAACCATAAATCCACATAGAACTCTTGCCTACATCTACCAGTGTTCAACACAGGGATAGGTTTCATTTATCATTTTCAAACCTCTTTAACCCTAGATGAAAAGTAACAGCATCCTACAAAGTACTCCAGAAAAAAATACATTCCAGATAAACAGGAATAGGTGGTAAGACATGCTGCTGAGAGGAAGGAAGGTGTGATGAGATGCTGAGTTACAGTCTCAACTGGATGATGGCACAATAAGGCCCTTGGTAAGATTAGTTTGTGTGTTGTTACAAATGCTTCTTTAAATGTCACAGATTGCTCTTTCGCATAAAGTACATCAATGCTAGAAAAGTAAAACAACACTTACAAGCTGGTAACATTTCTGCTTGGTCTACAAGAATGCCAGAAGAATTTACAATGTGTGGAAACCTTTAGAAACCACTGTGGGAAACATGTCTATTGGAAACGAACAAAAAACTATATCTTTTTTAAAAAAAATGCTTTGACAATTGATACAGCACTGACATTATTTCTCTCCTTCAAAAAGTCACTTGGGACTAAAACAAAGAGACATGTACTGATAGATTCAATAGCAGATTAACCTGCTCTGTGGGCACCTTCAAAGTATCTCAGGAGTATTTTTCACTGCATATAACCATTGAAATCAAGATCATTGTTTGACAGAAATAGGCCTGGATTAATAGGCTCATAGATTTATAGGTTGCCTTACACTAGGAAAAGGTTAAACCAGTGATTACCATGTGTGTACCCACATACATCCATCAAATACAAATATTCTGTACAAACAAGACTTATTTCTGGACCATATATGATTAGTGATGGGCGAATTTTTGCCGTTTCCCTTTGCCAAAAAAACAACAAAAAAGTGATGCCCGCGTCAATTTTGACGCTAGCGTTAAAGTCAATGGGCGTCTGAATAGTGTTGACGCGCAACAGTTTTGACACAATAGACTTTTCTGACTCTCATTCAAAATTTTTCGACGCGTGCAAACTTTTGTGGGAGTTTCAATAATTTATTCTCTGGCGGCAAAATGTGGAAATTCTCAGCGAATTTGCACCTGCAAAATGTATTTGCCCATCGCTGCATATATTATGCATTTGATTCCTTAGATATATACAAATTGGTAGAATTAGACATGAGATAATTAACACCTGCAGTATATTTGCCAGAAGGCATCATTCAGACCCCAATGTACACAGGAAATGCAACCGGTGCACTTGGCATTCTGTATATCAGGGGTCCCCAACCTTTTTTTTACCCGCCTCATTCAAATGTGAAATGATTTGGAGAGCAACACAATGATGAAAACGTTCCTATTTGTTATTTGGTAGCCCCTCTGTGGATAGACAACCTACAGAAGGATGTATTTGGCAGTAGATCTGGTTTTATTCAACCAAAACTTGCCTCCAAATTCAAAAATAAGCACCTGCTTTAAGGCCATTGGGAGCAACATCCAAGGGGCTGGTGAGCAACATGTTGCTCACAAACCACTGGTTGGGGATCACTGCTGGATATCATATATATTTATAACATCCTTGAACTTTTCTGCTTTTCCCAATGAAAAGGAGCCAGACGATATGTTAAACAAAGCCATAAACCTTTGAATTTTTATCATTAATAAATGTGCTTCATTACATTCTGATAACTATTAGATGGATATCCTTTTAGTAAACACAATCAAACCGGAGGTTCACAGACTTAAACATGGATGGCCAACATGGGACCAGCCATATACTGTTGATATACAACAGGGATCCCCAACCTTTAGAACCTGTGAGCAACATTCAGAAGTAAAAGGAGTTGGGGAGCAACACTAGCATGAAAAATGTTCCTGGGGTGCCAAATAAGTGTTGTGATTGGCCATTTAGTAGCCCCTATGTGGATTGTCAACCTACATTGAGACTCTGTTTGGCAGTGCACCTGGTTTTTATGCAACTAAAACTTGCCTCCAAGTCTGGAATTCAAAAATAAGCACCTGCTTTGAGGCCACTGGGAGCAACATCCAAGGGGTTGGAGAGCAACATGTGGCTCACGAGCTACTGGTTGGGGATCACTGATATACAACTTTCCGCATCCCTGGGAATTATACTGAAGCACCACAGCTTTGTAATCCTTATATATATAACTTTTCCCTATATCACATGTTACAGCCTCGGAAATAGAAAAAAATCAATAAAAATCTATGACCCCAACAGGCAGCTGCCATTATATTTTACAATGCTTGCTTTTTGCCCAAAGCTAAGTGAACCCTATAGAAAGAGTAAAAAAATGGCATGTGCATTTCATTCATTAATTAAACGCATCTGTTAAATTAAAGCTCATGTTTGTACTTGAAATTGGAAAATCAATTGCCCGGAACCATTCTTGGGCAAAACTGCGTTGTGAGATAATAAATCGCAAAAGAATAAAAGCTGTGCATTCTCCTGCAGAGGAGTCTCTAAGGCATTGCTTTGATACATTGGCAGAGAAATAGGTTGATGAGTATTGAATAAAAAAGTGCAAATCCTCAGAGATTTGGAAAGACTTATTTCTTTTTCGTTTTCTAAGAAAACAGATGGGATTTTTTTTTTTTTATAAATACTCAAGTTATGTACTTTGGATGATTAAATGTCCTGATTTCAGAACTCAATAGCAAAACGTAATCTCATCTCTTTTTTCTGAGTTTTCATTTCTTACATCTTCATTGATATTTAGTAGCAAGCTCCAAGCAGTGAAATGTTTTTGGATGGGATGCAAAATGTGATTTTTTTTTATGAGTCTTATACTAAATATTTTTGGCAGCTTTCTCTGAAAATTCTGCAAACGTTGGTTTGTAAGTTAGCAACAACTCATCTGACGCTAAAACCACATGTTTTATTACATTTACAGTAGATTTTCTTTTGTGGTAAAGCAATCGATGGCAAAGTGAATACCATGGCTAGAAATTTTATTACTGTGGTTTTGCAGTATATGAGTATTGAGTTATTAAATCCTTTATTAGACAACTCTGTATGGATTTCTGCAGTAGCTCTTAAAAGTGTTAATAACTGAGAGTGGAACCACAGTGGGGGTTCCGTGGTCATGGGGTGGAAAGTCTAAATCTTTGACATATTGTGTGTTTTTTTTTACATATAACTTCTCTTAACCTTTAAAAAAAACAAGGGATGCAGGGAGTAAATGTGTCCTCTCTGACAATTTTTTTTAGTGAGAGTCAATAAAGTTGTAAAGGCTCATTTACACCTGCAGATGCAGTGGCAAACTTGTATTCTTTTTCCACAGTGAGGTGCATCTAAAGTCATTTCAGGTACTGGTGTCCAAATGCATTCTTCATACTTCCATATAAAAGCAATAAGTCCTTCCTGCCTTCCATTGCAAAATGAGCGCTAATGCAGCTATTTACCCAGACAGTAGTTCCAAGGTTCCCTCAACACCCTGCATCAATAGATACAGAACATGTATGCCTAAAGTATCTGACGCAGACATCACTCACATGCTGAACATCGGAACTGACACAAAAAGCACACACTCATTTGTGGCCTTTTTGAGAAATCTTTAGAAGTTGCTCCTGGTGCAGGGCAGTTGGGTCAGATGTAGTGATTCAATCTCCGCAATATCACTAGAATCCTTTGAAAACCGGTGCACTGAAAGAAAATAGCATAGCGATTACACTCAAAATTGCACTTCATACATTACATCAAGGTAAGCAAATGTGTCCTACAGTGTTTGGTTGCCTACCTAGGTAAAGTATTTCTAAAATGTCTTATTGTACAGAGTGAGATGCCTACAAAACAGCAAGAAAATACCAAATTATTCCTTTATAAGAGGAGAGACATTAGATACTTTAGGAGGTACCATGAATATCAGCATAGAGAATAGGGTATACCAAAACTAGGAGAGACCAGGGTTCATATGAGATTATTTTGGAAAGCTTGCCACAGAAAAAATCCACCATACTCAAGCTCCATACATACTCAAGCACCATACATGTCTTATGGGCATTAAACAGGTAGGGCCTTTATGAGATTTTGAATGTAAACAAATAAAAGGAGATTTTTAACTTCTTCAGTGTAACTGAAGCACCTTTAAGTGCTATTGCCTATCGGTTGATTCTGCCCCTGGGGCTGAAGGTCTGGGGTTGGTGCACCTGGGCCACCACTTCAACTTGGTGAGTGTACTTACACTAGCTATTTGTTCTTTTACTTATGATGTTAGAATTCCCCTGTTTTATAAAGACACCTCTAAAAATCTCATAGGAATGAATAGAGTGGTGGAATTACAAGATTTTAGTTAGACCTCTCCACACTCTGCATATGTTTAATAGGTGGATGTTTATTGTTATCACAGTAATAGTATTGTTCCAACAATTTACATTCATCTCCGCTATGTTATCCAAGATGTCATCTGGTAAGCTCCATAAATTGTCTCATTGCAAAAGTGGTAGGAAAGGTTTCTGTTCAAAGTTTTCAGAATTGCCATCCAATGCTAACAATCTGTGTAACCCCACATGTATATATCCTCCTACATTTATTGACTTGTTAAGCCACTTTGGATAAAAAAAAAAAATACATGCTTTGTATTAGAGCCTGTGCCTAATTAGTGGATAGTAAATGCCAACCAACCTACTCACACCTCACAGATGTATTTTCTTTTTATCATTGATTAAACCTGCCCACCTGCCTGTTACATTTTGAGAAGACTGCCTCTACTGTACGATAATTGGTTGGCTAGGGGGTGTAAGGGCACTTACTGAAGCACTGGTCACAATGTGCATGCGCAGGTTAAATCGCGTCAGAATCCATGGTGAGACCTAGTGAGGGCTCTTGCATTCCAGCTGGTGTCAAAATGAACACAATGCTCTGTTACCAGTGTTGCGTGGAGGCACATCTGCATCTAGACATTTTGTGTAATAGTGGGACTTTGCTTGATTATCAAGTTTACTCTTGTGCCTGGCATTCCTGTATCCTTATCTGATTTTAGTTTTGACTTTTGGGCTGACTATTGTCTTTGAGCCATCGCTGCCTGCCTTGACCTGTTCTGCTTGACTTCTCTTCTTCTTCTGGTCTTCTTATGTGCTCCTTGGTACCTCGTATAGGCCTCTCTCCTCTACTGCATTGCTTGTTCTCAACTCCAGGTCAGTGGGTCTAGTCAGTGTGAGACACTTATGAGCTGGATTATCATCTGATGCTCTCTACAGCCCTGATAGGGGGTTTAGGTTGTTCTTTGATTTTCCAAGTAGCTTTCAGGAGAATTTTAGCATTGCTTAGAAGTAAATGCATTATTTGAAACAGGACTTATTGGGATATGTACTATTTTACCTCCATTAAGAAGAGCCACAAAAAGACCATTTCTAAGCATTGTGGCAAAAATGTTTCTTTTGAAATGCATAGTATAAGACCAGCACATTTGCAGGTTTAAGTTTCTTCTACACAGTCAGAAGCATGTAACATGCAGGCAGTAATATTTGCTTGGCAATGCAATTGAAGCAAACAAGTAGTTAAAGCCATAATGAAAATGTCAGCAGGAATCATTCCCTTATCTAGATTAGTACTTTTAAAAATATAATCAGCATCTGCAAATGGCATAAGAAATCAGCACACTCCTCCCTTCCTTGCCTTCACATCAGCGTGCTAATGTGTAATTACCAGCACAATCTATGTGACATTAATGAATCACTTGAAACAGCAAGCTGTAAATGAACTCATCATTGGAAGATGGCTTTCTCTGGCTTCCTAAATGGTGATAAGCGACTGCCGGAGATTTGCTGCAGTGCTCGCCGTTCTGTAATACGCCCTGTCAGCGACATCCATGCAACAATGATAATCAATTAGGTTTGTGTGTCCTCTCCTCATTATTATTTAATGGTTTTCATTAAAGTAAAAATTGAATCTGAATGCATTTAGCTATACATTCATTCAATATTGATCACACTTGCAGCATTTAAGCCTAAGTTCTTTCATTTCTGACAGCCACTACACTTTAATTAAAATAGTATTTTTTTCTTTTTTTGCTTTCAGGAATTATAGATGGTAAGAGATAGTTGCTGAGGAGACTCAGAACATGGTTATGTTTGTGTAGGAAAGATTTTGTTCCCTGTTGTGTTTATTGGAGATTGTTACAAATGTTCTCCCCATCCTCAAGAATAGCTAGAAGCAACTACGGTGAGCTGGAGTAAAATGCTGAACTTTTCAACCTCAGCAGTTAACTTATGCACATTTCTTGTAAAGCTACAACCAGCATTATTTATTCACTTAACCATTACTTTATATTACATTATACCTTATGTATGATGGTCACCCATGGGGGGGGGGGTTATATAAAGTGGCTTCCAGTAGGGTTTGGATTGGAATATAAATATATATATTTGTACTCAACAATCATGATACCCACTTTGAAAATTGTACATCTTCTTGGGGTGTAATAAATTATTTGAATCTTGCTTCCTTCAATCTTGGATTTCAAAATTGTAGCAAGCAGGCAGCAGCCATTTTGTGGACACTGTTATTAAGACAAGCCTTGTATCATCTCAGAATCTTGTTTGTGCACCAGAATTGGGAACCTGATGTCCATCCCCATGCCCTGGCTACACAATTAAATGGTACAGAGAACGGAGGAATATGTGGAGAGCAGTGACATCTAGGAAGTGCTGAATGGAAAGTGAAAGTAATTGTCTGCCCCGCCTCTATGCCACTGGCATAGAGGAGTGGCAGACAATATTTGATTGACAGCTGAGATTTTAAAATGAGCTTACAACAGCTATGAATGCTTTAATAAAAAATAGAAATTGGATTCCATGTTTAATTTGAAAAGGACTATTATTATACAGATTTTTGTGTCTGGGTGACAGGTCCACTTTAAGGGTCATCCTAAAAGCAATGAAGGAATGACTTACAAAGCAATAAAAATATCACAACAATTCTGGCATTTCAATAGACAGTGGACACATTTTGCAATGATACTGAATTAAATTTTGTTTTGCTGGTTCCTCTATTGTTGCCAGCAATCATTTAGCTTTTTGCACCACGCTAATGATTTAAAATGAATTAGATTGACCTAGAGATGATGAGAGTCTTTCTTTCCATATAAATAGTTGCCTAAATCAGTGCCCCATGGTCTATTCATTATGAGCTAATGTCTGTGCATCCAACTGCACAAAAAGCCTATAAATAAGCTCCAGCTTGACTCATGTTCATATTTTATTGAGTTAACTGTTGAGTTATGATAATAACCCATTGCATTAAGACTCATTTTCATTTTATTCAGGGTATGTGAGAAAAAGGCCTATATATGGCTTCAAAATGAGTGTCATAAATAGATCATTGACAGACATCTGCTGCATTGCGTTCAGTGCCAAAGACAACAGACTGAATCATTGTATTTTGAGTTAAATGTTCCATGATTGATGACCAGATGTTTGTTTCTTATTAGCATATTGTGTGCAACTAACCAGGCATTTTCATGAATCACACCATTGGGGGAATGTAATAAAGTTGTGAAAGGCCAAAAATATTTTTTGCTTTTCCTGTGCAAATTTTCCTACCCAGGCATAAAAAGCTGTATAATAAAAAGCCATTTTAAAATGAAACATGAAATCCATATGTTTTGTTTTCTAAAGGCCTTGCCTGTCAATCATAAATGTCCTGGTCTGCCTCTATACCACTGGAATAGTATCTCCCTTTTTCACTCTTCATATTGCCATCCACTCCAAACTGTCTGTAATCTCACTTAGCTCATGTTTGGGTACGTGCATAAGGTTCTCCTTCTGGGCATAATGCAATTCATCATCTCTAACTGTTACTAAAAAATGTACTTTTATCTGGTATTTGTTATTTTATAGTAGTAATAATAATAATATGACTTAGCACTGATCATTGCTATTACGTTACTGGAAAACATATGTTTATGCTTATACTTGATACACAAATGTGAGAGAAGAGGGGAAAGTCTGGTAATATCATTATATTATTAGTCTGCCATTATTGTTTTTGTTCTTTCACCATGTTTCAACTAGTGATGGGCGAATTTGCGACGTTTCGCTTTGGCAAAAAATTTGCGATGTTTCGCTTCGGCGAAATTCACGAAACTGCGCCGGCATCTGGTTTTTGATGAATTTTTGCCACAAATTTTCGTGGGCATTTTGCAAATTTATTTGCTGGCGGCGAATCCTGCAAATTCGCCACGAATTTGCGTCTGGCGAATAAATTCGCCCATCACTAGTTTCAACCAAACACATGGTCATGCGGCATAAACAGGCAGGCATAAACATGAATGCACTTGTAGTAGGGTAAAATGGTTAATTGTTTAAGTACAAATGTGTAATAAATAGTTAAAACAAGTATTCTCAGGGTAACCGCCAGGGGGAGCTAGAGGGTAGCTGTTGCTAGGGAAAGTCCCCAGAGGGTGGAGGAAGGGACGTTATATAAGGGAAGGTTGCAGGGAGAAATAGTGTGATGCATCATAGGAAACAAGGAGAGCAACAGGCTCTCTGATAGTTGAGTCATTCCCTGGAAGAGATAGTGACTTAGGTAGTGAGGAAGCTGTGCTAATGCTCTAGTGAGCGTAAGTTAGCCAGAGACTAGCATGGGCAGCTGTGGCCCCTACAAGGAGTGAATAGGCACAGTGTGTCCAGCGGGATACCTTCCAGTTAGGGGACCCTGAGAAACAAGGCCAAAGGGTTAAATGGCAGGGTCATGACTGTGGGATGAATAGGGCCCTATGGTAAGTGGTGGTGAATTATGGGGGTTGCAGTAGGGGCTGAAGAGGCTAGGTTTGGCTGAGAGTGCCGGTCAGGACCCAAGGAGGGGTGCCTGAAAGAGTGAGCCCCTCTGACAGTGTGCAGTTCAGCGAAAGGAAAAAGCTGAAGGACCAGGGAATTGAGCCCTATTGCTAAATTGCTGTTCAGATGTGTGCCCTGAAAAATAAAGAAGGAATGGTTTGACTGCCAATCCCTGCCTGCTGTGTCTTCTTCCATGTATAACCCCACTCGACAGACGGTGGTCCATCCCGTGAACAAAGGGTTAATAACAAGGCCCTATTCTGGCCCCTGTTACACACTTTCTTGAGAAAGCCCCATTGGGTGTAATGTGTTCAGATTCATCCATCACTACTCAAGGATTCTCCGAAAGATTTCCATTAAAACAAATGTTGATGCGCCCATTGGTCTGATACATTTTCATTTCATATTTAATATTCAATTGCATATTATTACTTCAACAAGCTATTTCACACAGGTTTACCTATTTTACATAATTCAGTACTTCCACCAAGTCAAAATAGGATATAGTAATATATATATATATATATGTAAACTTTTAAACATTTTTTTTTAATATATTAGCATATAGAATAGTTAAAGAGGAAGAGGGAAGGTTACTAAGCAACATTACAGATTTATGTATTTTGTCTCATATCTGACTTATTTCCCTCCATACAGTATATTCATGTGTTGACCCTACTCTTGATATTGTCTTTCTTCAAAACTAGGGATGCACCGAATCCAGGATTCGGTTCGGGATTCGGCCAGGATTCGGCCTTTTTCAGCAGGATTCGGATTCGGCCGAATCCTTCTGCCCGGCTGAACCAAATCCGAATCCTAATTTGCATATGCAAATTAGGGGCGGGAGGGAAATCACGTGACTTTTTGTCACAAAACAAGGAAGTAAAAAATATTTTCCCCTTTCAACCCCTAATTTGCATATACAAATTAGGGTTCGGATTCGGTTCGGTATTCGGCAGAATCTTTCACGAAGGATTCGGGGGTTCGGCCGAATCCAAAATAGTGGATTCGGTGCATCCCTATTCAAAACCATTATACTATGTATCAAGGTTCCTAAAATAACTGCACAACTCACTCATTGCCATACATGGCCAGATAAATTGGGGTAAGTAACCGTGTTTAGGGTATAATAGAATATCTTTATAAATACCTCAGTTATTTTTACCAAGATCACAATAGGTGGCATAAAATCTCAGCCATGGAACAATACATAGTTTTAGCAGTACATTTATGGTTTGTGCTTTTTATGGCGTAAATAATTTTACACAGCATGAGAAACAAGTGCTTCAATATCAATCTCAGTCATTTATTTTCTGTAGCTAATAAATAAAAAATATGCAGTATACAGTAACTCAACTTCTATCTCTGTATAAGAAAAAAGCTCTCAATATTGGAGTTTATGCTCCACAGCAGTCTCTGGTTAATCCCTTTTAATTCTCTGTGTAACAGCTTTCCTGGTAACACTGACCTTCACTGAACACACAAAGTCTGTGACTTTCTTCCTTTTCTGTTCTCATCATGAGATTAGCTGTCATGCTCAGATTTCTGTATTCATACTCTAGACATTAACTCATTTACTGCCATTCTGGCATGAGCAGACAGTGGCTCTTAAGTTTGATAAATGGCAGTGTTTATGAGACACATCATTGTGGATAAAAGGGAAACTGGATTGTAAAGGAGAGAATTTTGTGAAATGTTCTTTAAGAAACAAAGACCATATTTTATATAGACACGAGTGTTAGCATATTACCAGATGTAATTAGGCATTAAAATAAGGAATGACAGTGATTTCCTAAGTGGGATCTGGTCCTAAACATATATAAATACATGCCTTCTTGGGCAAAACGTTACAAAACTTTATCTGCACAATCTAGAAGATTTACATATCTCACATCAGACTTAAAAGGAAACTTTAATGTTACTAAATAAATCATTTATAAAAATAGGCAAAGGAATTTGACATATGCCCTTTTGTTACTCAATTGACTGTCCCTAGAATGCTATAGGTGAAATATGGTATGATGCATGAATGTGTCCTGTGTTTTCTTCCAGATATGTGCGTTGACTGGTAGGTCAATGAAAGGCACAAGCTGTTGGCTCAAAAGAGTAAAAAAAAAGAAATTTTCTAAGTCATCACCAAAAAAAAAAATTATATACAGAACATAGTCAACTTGCCTGATTCACTCAAGAGTTCACTCAATTCAACTTGCCTGATTTACTCAAAATTATTCATATGTTATACTAGTATAAAGACTGACCAAAGAGCCAATGAAGAAAATACATCTGGGAAACCCATTCTTGAGAAACTTAAGTGATGGTAGTTTAGTTAAGTACACTTTAAAAGGTTCATGAGACTCAAGATTTCAAAAGTTGAGTGCAATGTAATGACTTTATGCTGGGCCACTGTGCAAGACATCTTCAGAGGGGATTGGAAAGCTGCAAGGAACCTGGCTAATGTCCATGGCTGTGTGCATTTTTATGGCTGTCTGCAGGCAGTGGGCACTCAAATATGCTTAGGGTAGGGTGAACTACCAAAAGAAGTTGACCCTGCTGTCTGGACCCTCCCCCCATCCCCGGACCCCCCACAAGGTCTGCTTCCTCTATACTTACTCCACTGGTTGAGTGCATGAGAGTTAAGGGCAGTGGTGGTACAATGAAAAAAAAAATATCTCATGTTTTATCACATGAAAACTCAGGGACGAGAATCAATTCAAGGAGAAAAAAAAATTTTCTCATTTTCAGTTCCAGTATTTCCCCATAGACTTCAATGGAGTTTTTGTGTGATTTAAATCGAATTGCATTTCAAATTGAATTTCATCCTTGAGTTTTCACGTGATCAACCTTTCTCACTAAATTGAATCTACTTCAATGTCAATAAATTACCAATGGGGCCCCAGAACTGATTCCTGGGACACCTATATACAAGGCACAAAGGAGAAGCTTAAAGGATCAGTAACCTAAAAAAAAAATTTTTTTTTACTTAACGAAAAAAAACACACCAAGTCAGTTTTTGTCAGGACTGCCAGAAGTACCCGACGGCACTGTTTACATTCTCGGCGGTCAGTGAAGATCCAAGATGGCGGCGCCCATGCTGAACATGTGGCTGCAGCGTCGCTGCATGATGATGTCATCACTGGTGCCGGGATCTCGTCATAAAAGTGCGCCCAAAACACTGTGACGGCGCCCAAGAATAGGATTCAAATCACTACTGATCCTGGGTTCCTGTACTGCCTGTTTTCCAGCCTTGATCCCTGCTCCAGCCCTGATTCCTGCTCCCAGCCCTGATTCCTGCTTCCAGCCTTGATTCCTGCTCCCTGTCCGTGATTCCTGTTACCTGCCTGTGTTATTGAACTTTGCCTGGACTTTGGACTTTTGCATTTGATCTGCCTGCCCTCGTTAACTCCTGCCTGTGACCACTACTACTGATTCTGCTTAACCCTTCGGATACCACAACCTTGCTCCCACTAGAGGGCTTCCTCCTTGATCCTGACTACCTCTCTGGAGGGAGCTCCTGGGCTCCCTGACAGTTTTAACTATAAATTCGCAAAGTCTTTATTAAGAAATTACTTACCGATTATCTGCTTGCCCTCCCCCTCAGAAACGTCGACAGGGCGACAATCCATCGTGAAGGGTTTTATTAAAAAGTTGGACAACTCCTAAGTGAGGAGAAGGGATGGTAATCATGTGCAGACCAAATGTACGCCTGGGGTTGCTCTTGGTATATAGAGAGGTAATGTATTACATTATTGAGTGCTTTGTAAGTGAGTACAAGACTCAAAGTGAATTTGTGTATGACAGGTAGCCAGTCCAGCACTCGTGGAGTGGAGGGAGAGGTGTATGATTCTGGTGTATGATGATGAGGGGGGGGGGGTTTCACAGAGCAGTAAGTTCAAGTAGTCTAAGCAAGACATGACAAGGGAGTGGTTGAGAATTTTGGCCTTCTCCTGTGTGAGGAAGGGTTTACTATGGCAAATCTAAAACCCTCGAAACAACAATTGCAACTTAGTTGCCCAAGTCAATACTCTATTAAAATCAAAGGAAACTATTAAGTATAATTAAACATTTCCTGTCATACTATACTGAAAAGGAATTTAAACAACATTTTAGGAGGAAAGGTTAGTGCAGAACAGACTTCTTATATTTCTACTACATCCCTTTGGAAACAATCAGTAAAAATGAGACATCGGGAGTGTTTCATTCAGTCCTGTAGATAACAGTGTGTCTAATCAAAAAAGCCATATGAATTCTTTCATCAATAGCATCAAATCCTGACACTATGTGGTGCTGGTGCATGATCTATAATCATGTGTCTAAATTGTAGCAGTTTATGTTTCAAATTCAAGCCAATGTTTTGCCACAGATTGATCAGTCTTAGCAAGGACAAACCTGGTGGCACTCCCAGTGGCGTTTCTGCCATGAACCAATGTGAGTACCATGCCTCAGGCAGCAGCTCCCCAGAAGTTACCAGGGGTGGTTAAAAGCTGATCGTGGTAACTTAACGAGCGTTTATTTTCTAGCGCAGCGAGTGCAATTTCGATCTCTGCCTCCACCGGACCCCCGTCAGCTATTCTCAGGTAAACACGACGGGTGGTGCATTGTGAATGCGCCTGGGCACTCCAATGGTCATTTTTAAAACATCCTTTTTTCAGAGGTCTATCCAACCAAGGGGCAAATTTACTAAAGGTCGAAGTGGTCATCGCTAGCAAAAAATCACCAGAAATTCCATCCTCAGGAACATCGCCAATTTACTAACAGGCGTAGAGGACAATTAGCTAGCGAAAGAGACCATTGATAGCACAGTTTCACGCTCTATTGCCAGACAAATTGTCATCAGTCTAAGCTGCCGAAGGAAACTCTGGTGAAAGAGGTAATGTTCTGTAAAATTTACTCTGCAAATTCACTAAAATGAAAATTTTACAGAACGTTACCTCTTTCACCAGAGTTTCCTTCGCCAGCTTAGACTGATAAAATGAAGCTACATCCTCCTCAATCTACTTTCAGTGACATTATATCCTGTAAGTTATTAATATGATAAAAAATGCTGGTGTTTTTTCATATTTTAAAGCGGGATTGTTTTTAAAAGTTGTAACTATTACAAATTTAAGGGGCATGCCATATACTCTAGCAGCATATATACTGTGTGTATATATATATATATATATATATATATATATATATATATATATATATATATATATATACCAAATACTGTACAAAAACCGCACTCACAGGGCTTCATAAAGGTGCAAAAAAGAAATTCTGTTTATTTTGACGTTTCGGCTTCTGTACTGGAGCCTTCCTCAGGTGGAATTTCTTGTTTGCACCTTTAAGAAGCCCTGTGAGTGCGGTTTTTGTACAGTATTTGGTTTACATAAGTTTGGAATACTGCACCCAGGCAGCTGCTCTTTGAATACATGAGTGCTCCAGTCTCGTAGAAAAATAAATAAATAAATAAATAAAAAAAAATATATAAATATATATATATATACACATACACATACATTACCAAATATAATTTACCTGTATATATATATATATATATATATATATATATATATATATCAAAAATAGTCGGTGCACTCAGAGTACCTGTTAAAGCCTAGGTGCTGGAACATGGAATCATGAATACAAATGCCACGTCTAATATCATTAGCAGAATATACTCTAGCGCAGGGGTCCCCATCCTTTTTTTACCTGTGAGCCACATTCAATTCAAATGTAAAAAGAGTTCGGGAGCAACATGAGCTACTGGTTAAAGTACCCCCTCTTGTAAAATATAAGGATATTATAAGTTACCGAGGAGTTTCATGACCATATAAAAACACGAGGCCGAAGGCCGATTGTTTTTATACAGGTCATGGAACTCCGAGGTAACTTCTAATATCCTCATATTTTGCAACTGGGGGCACTTTATTTATTATAATACACAAGTTTCAGTGAGTCATGTGACAGAAATGACATCAGAACTCACCATTTATAACCGATGACATCAGAACTCACCGTTTATAAGGATATAATTTACAGGATATTCATGGCTTTTGTGTATTATATATATATATATATATAGGCAAAGATTGGTGAGGTAAAGATATAGATGTTTTATATTATTATTGCATTAATCCTTAATTGCAGCTCAATAACTGTTTTCAATTGCTTCATTTATACAAAGTGGTTAATCCAGAAAGTTAATTTGCATTGTTGCCATGCAGCAGAACGTGTAGCAGGCAGCACTCTTCATTACTATGCAAACCTAAAATGCATCACAAAAATATAGTGAAATTACATATTTTGATCATTAAAGTGTGAAGTAATGCGCTTGGAGGAGCAAGTCAGCATGCTAAATAATCATGCTCCATGTATCCAGTACTCTTACCTTGATTTATGGTGCTGCATACATCTAAGATATAAACATACATTTTCTAGATAGAACACTATGTCAGAATTCAACTAGGTATGGCACTCAGAGGACATTATGGTAATCATTTTGAAATTATAACTGTAGACTTAATTTTCCACTTAAAATGTCATTATTCTTGTGCTCCTCAAACCTCCTCAAACAACATATTAATGATGCAAGTTACATAAACAAAAGAAACAGCTGAATAATAATAAATGTTTTTCCTCTTTTATTATACACACCCTTGAGAAAAAAATAATTTTCTTCAACCAAATTTTCAAACCTTGTAGTTTTTGGCAGTTTCGGGACTGGAACGCGATCTTCTTAGCAACAGTTTCAAAATTTGCTTAAACAATGAGATTTAGAAAAGCATTAATTAGTATTTGCTAGAGGGACATAACCCATTAATCTCAGTACTTATTAATGTTAGTTGCTTCCAAAAGCTATTTTTTTTTTTTGTTCCCCTTGCCAAACAGTCTTTCCTTTCAATTTCTGGTCTTCTGCGTTACAAAAGGTGAAACATGTCATGTTGGGGACAGTTGGTCCATTGTTCAGATAAGTCGCACAGAAATGAAGTCTTCAGGAAAGTGCTGGCTGTGTCAAAAATGACTTATTTAAAGCTGACTTCATTGAAGGTTTGAATACAATGTAGACAAAATTAAACCAGGAATCTGCTCCGGACACTTGTCTTTTACATTTCATTAACAGACATGTTCAGACTCTGTCTGGGTTATCAAAAGCTTTTTTTCATTTCAGGCAATGATTGGACAGTGCTGATATTAGGACAATAGCACAAGGGATTTTTTATGGGTCCCAATAATTTTTTTACTATAATACATTTTAATATACTCACAACTTGAATGGGAGGTTATTTAAGAAAAATTTTGTTTATTCTGTTTTATCAAATTTTAATATTTGATCGAATAGTCCCGACCAGAAAATTCGAATTGAATTCAAATCGCGTTTTCCCACCTAAAAACTCAAATGTCAGAAAAGCAATTAACATATTCAAATGGTTTAACGGACCTCTGCCATTGAATTGTAAATTAACTCGGCAGGTTTTGGGTGGGCAATATTCAAACTGTTTCCATGGTGGAGGTGTGATAAATCTCACATTCTAATTTACATTCAAATTGGGGGATTCGCATTCAAATTTGTAAATTTGGTCACAATTTTTTTTCCCGAAAATTCTAATTTGAATGTACTATTTCACCCTTAATAAATCTGCCCCTTAATTAACCATAAAGATCAGAACACCTTATTTTTCTATTTTCCCCTTTATCTTCGTCTAAAGAAAATACTGGGAGGTTAATCATTAAAGGAGCAATATAATCTTTAATATGAGCCCAAGAAAAAGGAATTACATAAAAAACTTATTATTCACAACACTCTGGACCTGGGGTTTTCTGGATAATGTATCTTGCTATAATTTGGATCTTTCTACCTTAAGTCTACTAGAAAATCATGTAAACATTAAATAAACCCAATAGGCTGGTTTTGCCTCCAATAAGGATTAATTATATCTTAGTTTGGATCAAGTACAAGCTACTGTTTTATTATTACAGAGAAAAAGGATATATATATTTTTTTAAATTTGGCTTATTTGGATAAAATTATTTGGAGTATTTGAAGTCTATGGGAGATGGCCTTTCCATAATTCAGAGCTTTCCTGATAACTGGTTTCTGGATAACAGATGCCATACATGTAATATTAATTTTAAAAGCTGTTGAATCACAACAACTTATATAACAATAACTAGTGATGGGCGAATTTATTCGCCAGGCGCGAATTCGCGGCGAATTTGCGTGATTCACCGTCGGCGAATAAATTCGCGAAACGGCCGCGAAAATTCGCGGAAAAAATTCGCTGGCGTCAAAATTTTTTTTCGAAAAAACGGACGCCGGCGTCAAAAACGGGCGCCGGCGTCGGAAAAACGGGCGCCGGCGTCAAAAACGGGCGCCGGCGTCAAGAACGAGACGCCGGCGCCATTTCGCAAATTTTTTGCCGTTTCGCGAATTTTGCGCGAAATTCGCGAATTTTTCGGCGAAGCAAAACTGCACAAATTCGCCCATCACTAACAATAACAGTAAAGATCGCTTTCAGTTTATACTGGATCCCACCTCCTTACTTCTTCAGAGCATTTGTGGGAGGAGTAAAAGCTATTTAACCCTTTATGTGTCAGGGTGCCCTGCCATGTTTTGCTGGAAAATGCACTATGCACCATGGAACCCAGTAATATAGATCTAATATAGAAGCTGGCATGATGGTACTTTTATGATGAAGTTTTTGCAGTGGGTGACACTTATTATTTATGAAGTCACTTTTCCTTTCATATATTCGTACACTTGCACACTTGTCTTGTCAATAAATGTTCATCTCTTTAAAACATTTTGATTCAGTTTGGGCAATCGTTTTTAGACTGTTATTAGAAATGGGGTTCTCTCTAAGACCATGGTGTGTGCTCCATAGTTGTAAAGGGATTGTTTACTACGTTATGCTGCCATTAAGCTGTTAGTATTCACTTTGCCTGCTAACTCTCAAGCCCATTAAAGCAGCACCAATAGTGGTCAAAGAGGAAAACCATCATAGAATTTCCAGTGTCTGGAAAAAAAGGATCTTCTTTGATGAAACAGGTTTTTGTTGAGCTGCAATAAATTACTGTAAGTAGTGAAAGACCCTACAAAGGTCACGCAAAGGGCTTATGTTTGAGAAACTTTTATGGAGATTACATTGTAAGTGAAAAGACAAAAAAACCTGTTCATAACAAAGTAAAAGCACTACAAATGTGCACAAGAACAAAGAGCTGAATCATGCAAGTGATTTAATAAAGGCTGTGCTGTGTTGTGGTATACTAACTAATTTTTTGATGTTACTGGTCCTTTAATTCTAATTCTGACATGGCTAGACCACATTCATATTTAGGGGCACATTTACTTAGGGTCGAATATCGAGGGTTAATTAACCCTCGATATTCGACTGTCGAAGTTAAATCCTTCGATTTAGAATATCGAAATCAAAGGATTTACCGCAATTCGTTCGTTCGAACGATCGAAGGATTTTAATCCATCGATAGATCGATTTTCCTTCGAACAGAAATTTTTTAGAAAGCCTTCCCCATAGGCTAACATTGATGTTCGGTAGGTTTTACTATCTACTATCGCATGGTTGAATAGTCGAACGATTTTTAGTTCGAATTGTTTGATTCTAAGTCGAAGTCGTAGTCGAAGGTCGAAGTAGCCAATTCGATGGTCGAAGCAGCTAAAAAAAACTTTCCAAATTCGAAGTATTTTTTATTCTATTCATTCACTCGAGCTAAGTAAATGTGCCCCTAAGTGTCACAATACATCAGGTAACTTGTATCGGGAGGTGCAACTGACAAAATCGATGGTCTAAAGTCCAGAGTAATTTTAAGAAAAGTATCAGTCAATTATAGAGTAAGATGTTTTTTTATCAAAATTTGGATTTCTGTCATTTTAGAGTTAATTTTCTACTTCAAATAAACTCACATTTTAAAAAAAACACAAATGTTTCCATAGTTATGAATATGGAAATAAATGCCTGGTCTCAAATGGCATTGTTGATATTCGCAAATGTAACACTTTGTTATTTAAAGGGGACCTGTCACCCAGACATATAGGGGCAGATTTACTAAGGGTCGAAGTGGATTTTCTAAATCAAAAACATTGAATTTCTAACAATTTTTTGGGTACTTGGACCATCGAATAGGCCTAAATTCGACTTCGATTCGAAGTGAAAATACTTTGACTATGCGACCATTCGATAAGTAGTACTGTCTTTTAAAAAACTTCGACTTTAAACCTGCTGAATTGCTATGTTAGTCTATGGGGACCTCCTAGAACATATAGCCAACATTTGGCTAAGATTAATTCGTTCAAATCGTTCGATTCGAAGTACGATCGTAGTACGATTGTAGGATGTTAAAAATCCTTCGAATTCTACTTCAAATATCGAAGTATGCAATTCGATGGTCGAATTTCGAAGTCTTTTCCACTTTGAAATTCGACCCTTGATAAATCTGCCCCATAAACTTCTAAAATAAAAGTTGTTTTTTTAAAATATGAAACACAAATTCTTATTTTTATTAAAACACGATCAGGAAACATGATTATTTCCTAGGGTGACAGGTCTCCTTTACTATATAAGTGAACAATATCTGATGCATTACGTTCCGTGTTTAGAATGATAAAAAGGCCTTTACTCATTTATAAAGAAGCCAGATGACATGTTGTAATTGTCTGTATTCAGCATTATTACCTTCTTTCTTTTTATTCTGATGGAAAAGAAACCTATTACTACCTGGCATTGTTCAGTTAATTTACAAGGAGAAGTATAATGAATGGAATGCTATAACTTTTATAGCTGGTGTTATTATAGAGATTTATAACTTAATAAAGCTGGTCTGTTTGGGAAATACAAAAGAGCAGCCTTGAAGAAGGAGCTGTATTGAATCACTGTGATTCTGCAGAGTAGAGGATCCAGTTTCCTTATATACGCATTAACTGCAAGCAGGTTGGTATTGATCTGTGTCCAGCAGGGTAAGATGAACATGCAGAATGCTAGCTGCTGTCAGCTCTGATTAATGTCAAAGAGTTTGATAGCCCATAGGCTGCAATGTCTCCCCCTCCCCTTGGAGCTACGTGATGAGGATCTGCTCAAACCTGCACTTGTCTAGAACTAGTCAACAACATAAATAATGTAGGCAACTTTTTCTTTTAAGTCCCACATAATTGGATAGGGGCATTGCTTGAAATCTAAACTTTCACCAGGCCTGTCCCGTCTGTGGCTGCACTGTCCAGCATTCCACTGAGCATTTGTCTGTATAGAGATGCACTGGATGTTGTAGCTCTACAGCTGAAGATTTGATCTTCCAGGTTCAATAAGCTGACGTGTAATGGCAGCAGGTTCTCTTCCTCAACAGGAGAACAAGACTAGTGATGGGCGAATTGGTGAAACGGAGCCGGCGTCCTATTTTTTTTACGCCGCCAAATTTACGTGGCGGTTTTGCGAATTTATTAGCCTGCGTCGAATTGCGGGAATTTGTGCCTGGCGAATAAATTCGCCCATCACTAAACAAGACCACTAAGAGAACAAAAATGACAATTTGAGTGTTATATTATAGAGCAACTCATGTATTGGACTAAACATAATTGCGTAGCTTTAAAGATGTTGCCAATCTATGATCTCCTATTCTCCTTCACTAAGGAAATGAATGTGACCATTGCTCATAAAATGTTCCCAAAGCCACAGAGAATATTCACATGGGATGCATTGTTACGGGAGAAGTACCAGATACAGAGACCAGATGTGACAGCATTGATGCTTAATGAAAAACCAACAGAGCATTCTCAGAAGGGCCTAGTAACTCATTCCAACTTGCCTTTTCCTCGCCACTTGATTCACCAGAGAACTAAAGCAACCAATTCAAAGACTATCAATGTAATCATCATTTTACTGTGGATCAGGAATACTGACACTAAGCAGAAATACTATAGATTGTAAACGATATGTAGATATAATAAGTAGTTTAGGCACTGGATTAAGATGTAGCATTAATGTGGAAGTCACTCAAGCACATCCAGTATTTTTTCAAAGTGTTTCTTTCACTTTCCAAGAAAAAAAAAATCTAACTTTATTTTTCATGTTTGCAGTTGCGTGATTTTCAACCTGTATTTCCAACCATGCCCAGAAAATGATCATAAAGGGTAAGTGCTGTGGATTGGTTTACGATTAAGGGATATATGGTGAATGGGACTCTATTTAGCCCCCTCCCCCCCCCAAGAATGTCTTGGACCTTATAGGCTGTCAGTCGTTTGGGTTCAAATACTGAGAATCACTGTTGTTGTATGTCTTGACCAATGATGGTGTATGGCTTGATCTTATCTTGTACACCTCAAAACCCATGTCATGTATTTGATATTGTGTTGAATTGGAAATGTACCACTTACTTTGGTACATTTACAAATAAAAAATACAGTTTAAAAAAAAAAAAAAAAAAAACATAAAATAAGCTATACCTGCTTGTGAACCTGGGCACATTTGATCTTGATTAGGATCAGGAAAATATTGAAAATTTTGAAAATTCAACATACTGTATTCCATAGTAATGTACAAGATAAGAGTGTATACATCAAATATACAAATAATGACCTATAGATCTACTTAGTAATGAACCCTGTCTATTTTTTGCTCAAGGAAAAAATACTTAGGGGCAGATTTATCTCTGGTCGAATTTTGAGTTTATGGTAGTTTCTAAAAACTCCCATGAACTCCCATAAACTCGAAATTTAAATAAAAATGACCAATGAAATTTATTAAAAAAAAAATATATAAGATTTTTTTGGAAAAAAAACATTTATTTTAATTTTTTTTTTCAAAAGTCCACCAAATGGCTCCTAATTGATTGTAGGAGGTCCCCCATAGGCTAAAACACCAATTCGGCAGGTTTTTTATGCCGAATAGTCAAATTTGAATTTGAAGGGACATTTAAAGGGTACATTTTTTTTTAAATTGGAATCGAATTTGGACTATTCCCTAGTCGAATTACACTAAAAGAAATTTGAAATTTGAATTTACCAGTAGCTTCATTCATCAATCATCAGTAGCTTCAATCATCATTTACCGGATGCTTCCTCATTGACTTCTACTGATATTTGGACTTACGTATATTCTGTAATGGGCCCATCTCTACCATAGGGACCTAAGCACCACCCACCCTCCTGCAAGAGAAGTTACAAACAGTGTGAACATGGCCCACAGGACATAGCTACATCTGGCTGGCTACATTTACTCATCCAGTTTACCAACCCACTTATCTAAGTTCACTAACAAGGTACTACAACCAGTGAGAAATACTGAACCTTACTCCCCTACACAAATAGTATATAAGCATTGATTGAAAAGGAGAGTATATACATCTGTGTATAACTAAACCAGTATTTTCAACCACTAAACAGAACTTTTCTTATTTAATTTGATAACTGTTCAGTTCTGCTTTCTTTAGCTGAGATTGTACTGGTAAAACATGCCATGTCTTTGTACCAAAAGCAGTGTTAGGTTTTGAATGTCCCTTTGGTTCCATACCTTATTCTAAAAACAAAATAGTATGAATTATGGATCAGTATCTGAAAAAAGTTCTCCATCCAATGGGACAATGGCCAGAAAGCAACTTACTGTAAATGCCTATTCTAAATCAGGAATAATTATAATTTAGTGTATTTAAGAAGGTGAAATATCATTATTTGCATAGAAATAGAGCTCATGGTATCACAAAGTACTATGCATGGAAGCAGTAGGTCTCATGGAGCATTCACAGTGCCATTCACTGTAAACAATGGCCTAACAGAACTATCACAATATACATTCTATATAAAACAATGTTGACCGTGCTGCTCGTCTCTTCATATCTAGAATTCCATCAAGTACAGGACAACTGTTAACATTTTCCAGCAAAATATATGCAGATGAAAGATCCCAAGGCTGTGCAAAATAAAAAAAAAATTCAATATAGTTAGTTAGCCAAAATGTAATGTATAAAGGCTGGAGTGACTAGATGTCTAATATAATAGCCAGAACCCAACTATCTGCTTTGCAGGCTCTGGTTGGTTACCAGCCAGTAACCAATAAGTGACTTTCAGGGGGCCACATGGGTCATAATTGCTGCTTTTTGAATCTGACCGGCATGCTAAGGATCAAAAGCAAACTCATGAAACAGTTATGTCCCATGTGACACACCCCTCCCTATTCAAGTCGCTGACTAACTAAAAGTTAGAGAGCTGAAAAGCAGGAAGTTGGTTCTGGCTATTATGTTACACATCTCTTTTTTTATTTTCTTTAAGTTAACTTTTTGTTTGCTAGATGTCTTTTTTTGTTCTTATTGTACTGATATATAAAACATGAAATTGTCACGAATCGGCACCCAAAATCAAGAACCAATGCTAAGCTCCCTGTTCTCTGCTCTTGCTTCCGCCTTTAACATCTGCCTTTCACCTCGGGAGGAGCCCTCGGCCTTATCGGACGCCGCCAGGTCTTATTAAGAGAGGAGCCAAGCAAGGGTTCTGGACGAGCAGTGGGGCACGATTGTAAAGCAAAGTCTTTGGATGGAAAGTCAAAGTTCAAGGATTAGACGAAATCGTAGTCAAACAGGCTGGGTCGGTGCGGGCAGAATTCTAGCGGAGTCAGACAGGCAAGGGTCAAAGCCGGAAGATCAATCAAGAGTTGTCCAAACAGGCACGGGTCGGGTTACAGGTAGTAGAATCGTCGGATTACCAGGCAGGGGTCAGGATCACAGAAGTCAGAATAGTCAATCAGGCACAAGTCAAAGCAGGAATCAGATAACAGGATAATGCAGGAACAGCACTCAGGAACTCACAAAGATGAACCAATAACAGGCAATGAGAAATTACACAAAGTCCCTTTAAATAGGTTTGAATTTCGCCGCCATTGCGCACTGACGTCATCATACCACTCCCCGCCAGCCCCCTAGACCACCAGGGTAAGTCCTCACAGAAATATTTATAAAACATGAAATATTTATAAAAAGTAAGGCAAGTGCCACAGTAGATTCACTTAATTTAAAATAAAAATGTATTAGATGCTTTACTTGTAAGCCCTCATCTTATTCCAAGGTCCTGCTTCCACTTTGCTCCCACACATAAACCACTGCCTTCATGATCTTATCATCCAAGGTGCTCAATGCATCCTAGATTGTATCATGGGGTAGCTTCCAGTTGACAGAAGGGTAAAACTACCCTTATGTATCTAGTAATCACTGCATCCTTCTAAAGTGTCTCAATATGTTCTCTTTCTGCACTATACTATATATTATAGGAAAAATGGTACCAGTGTATTCTCTGTGTGGGATAAGGATGTGCAGCTCCGTGCTATTTGGAAAATGTTAGTCTTCAGGTGATGTCACCAAACACCTTCTCTCTCTTTATCTTTAACACTTATCTAAAGCACTGCGTATCTTGACAGCGCTATATAAATAAATGATGATGATGATGATAACTCCAGTTGATGGATAAGACATTACTGAAGCCAATGGTGCATAGCAGGGCTACAACATTAAAGAAATTAAATATTTATTTTATAGATGAAGACATTTCTTTAGACTTTCTGTAAAGAACAGGTACCTAAGAGCATGCACAATAACTTTGCTTATTTAGGTAAGAGATCATTTAAAGTACATTAACAGTACATTTCAGTAATTTGAGCATCCATAGCTTTATAAAGCTATAATATATTTAAGCATTGACAGTCTAATTTAGTTCCTTTGAAATCTACAGGAATGAGGAAGCATTTATTTAAAAAAACTGTAGAGGAAATATACTGCTAGTTTTTGGAGCAATCTGTTTAACTTCAATGCCTCACATACATGCAGTATATACAGAATCCAAACAAACTTTATGGGAATATAAGGATATAGGCTATTTCTTTTCAGTTGCAGATGGGTTGTTGGGATTATAGTGGAATTGATCCCCTGTAGAAGTCATTATGTTAGATAATTTATGCCGCCAAACAGTTGAAGAGCAGGTGAGTGATATATTTTCAGTTATTATGCTTTATTTGTATAGCACCAACATGTTAAACAGCATATGAAACAGACTGTTCTTAATTTATATCAGTCCCTGCCCCAGAAGAACTTACAATCTAAGGTTCACAGTAACCATTAAATTTAGATGAATTCATCCAAATGAAATTGACTGAAGGACCTTAACGCAATTTTGCCATTTTCAGTCCATTAAATTTACCTTATTGACAAACAGATTTACAAAACATTAACTAATGTCAACAAAAAAAAACATAAAGCACTTGAAAAAAAAAACACAGAACAAAAAGCACTCAGTAAGTACAAAATTTCTAGTGACCTAAAACATTTTGTGCCTTTTGGGGCACTTACTCATAGGCTGTGAGCCATAAGCCTATGAGTAAATTCCCCAACAGGCACGAAACACGCTAAACAACTTTTTTGTCCTAGTAAAGGACTTTATACTTTTAATACAATTTGCTTTTTGAATTTTTGGGAAAACCCCACTATACATTTTTATTTCTCATTTGCAATATACACCCTCACAACTGGAGATTTCCCTGGAAATCCAACTTAAATATATGAATATATACAAGGTGTGGTGCCTCAGCTAAATTAACTTTATTACGGGCTTACCTGCACGTTTGCCAGTTTTTCCTGTTTACTTAAAACATTCTTTGCATTCAAATAAATATATATATAAAAGCACAGGTTCATTAAATCTCATAAAATAAATTACAGTTTAACATGCATTCCAAAAGGTCAGTTTAGCTCTATGCCCCCTTTATAGATCGAGCAGCACAGCTTTAAGACTTAATGGAAAAGTCAAATTCTCAATAAAAATTCCATTATAATAAATTGTGGTGGTGACCCATACTATGCATTTCTGATATGTTTCTGGTGCAATCGATTTTAAGGCTTCATACTAGATAACTCATAATTCTCTGTTTTCTGTGTTCATATTCTGAGTTGATATATGGTGCCATATTCATTATGGAGGTCATTGAATAGAATTAGCATTCTGAGAATTTAAGTACACTAAAAGAGAATGGATGCAGGTTAGTGGAAAAATGACTAGTGTTGCTTAGAAAATAATAATAAATGGTAGACACTATTAGAAATTCCTTCTTCGTTCTTTATATATAGAATAGTGTAGATGTAGTGTTGAGGTTGAGAGTTTATGGGGCAAATTCACTAAGCGCCGAAGCGCCTAACGCTAGCGTCAATTCGCTAGCTTTGGGCATTTTCGTTACTTTGCAAATTCACTAATGAACGCTGGCGTAAATTTGCTAGTGTTATTTCGCACCCTTACGCCTGGTGAATTTTCGCTACGGACGTAACTACGCAAATTCACTAACACGTGCATTGTACTGAACGCTACCTTTTACGCTAGACTTCCTTCGCCACCTCAGACCGGGCGAAGCGCAATAGAGTAGATAGGGATTGCTTCAAAAAAAGTTCCAATTTTTTCGAAGTCCCAAAAAACGCTGGCGTTTTTTCTATATTATGGGTGATAGGCTGAAAAAGATCGAAACATTTTTGGGGCTCCCCTCCTTCCCCCCTACATTTCCTAACTCATGGCAACTTAACTATACAGTGGGCACATGTGTAGGGCAAAAAAAAAAAATTATTTGATGTTTTGAAGGTTTCCCAGGCATTTGTAGTGATTCTACGTATTCCTCCATTGAAATTTGAATTTGTCGCCGTATGCAAATTAACCATCGCTAGCGTAACTTTGCTTCGCTTAGCAAATCAACGCTAGCGCAACTTTGCAACCTTTGCGGAGAGCTGGCGAAACTATGCCTGGCGAAGTGCGGCGAAGTTACACCTGGTGCAACTACGAATCTTAGTGAATTTGCCCCATATATGTTTTGATATCCACTGCAGAAAAAACGTTCTAATATCTGTATTTTCTCTTGAAAAGTATCCTACATCTCCTTTGTAAAAACCCAAAACCTTGATTGATAAAAATGATGGATCCAGAAGCAAAACTTTAAACTCAGGCAATCCTCCAATAAAATCATTGTTTTATCCATGGTCCTGATCACCTGACTAGTGTAAAAACCAGATATGTTGTTCTGCAAACTAGATACAAAATTCAGCTGACACTGCTTATCTGGAAAGCTAGTGTGAGTTTCTTGGCTTCCCATTGCCAGATCACTGGAAAAATTATTATCTTTCTTCAAAGGGTAAAGCTATTATTGTACAGTAAACGAGTAAGAATGAACTCTTTGATTAAATTGTGCTCTCTTGGCAATAAAAAAAAATGTAATTCAGTATTACTCACTCCTCGTGTCATATTTGTTAATGACTTTTTATTCCTGTCCTGTGGAGATTTCAGAAATTTTAAATAAGATATGCATTGGTATGTAAAGCAGATAATATTATTAAATACTAAAATGTTTCATTATTAATGCTGGTGTCTGTGAAAATCTTGCATTTAAAATAAATTTAGTAGAATTTCAGTATGTTCACACTTCTTGTGTCCCTGTATCAAATGTCCTAATGAAAATGCATGGATCACTGAGCAGTGATCAGTAATTCCTTTATTTCTTGAGTCTCACTCCAACTTCACTTATGAGTAAACGTTTAACACCTTCCCTCTAGTACAATGCTTATTAATACTTTTGCTCTGTTAAACATGATCTTTCTTTCAGCATACTTTGGCTATAAAACCTTGATGTTCCTTGGCTTTAAAGAACTACAGACAACCAGGACACCTCTGGCGGCATTTAAACATTTCGTTGACTTCCTTAAAACAAATATTGGGCATTAGGCAAGAGCAGAAAATGTATGACAGACAACAAAAGAACCAAAGAGCTAATAAGTGGGGTTTAGTAAGACATGTTTTTACTTTCATTTCTCTTCAGCAGATCTTTGTGGGAATATATATAATCAAGTCAAGGCAGTTGCTCCTTGCTTGGTTTAAACTACAAATGGTGTAAATTTAAACAATAACAGCTAGGTGCTCCTTCTGAGTGCATGGAGCTCTACGAGCCATTATTTTGTGGCAAAACAATATAATACTGTATTTATCTATCACAGAAAGAAAAATTTATAATTGTAACACGTTACTGTACACATAGACATATATATATATATATAGAAACAGCTGAGTGTAGCACCTTGAGAATGAGGCTCTATGGACCATTATTTTATGTAAATTCTGTAAATTTGGTGTTGAGGGACTGGTTTTACTCAAGATTTTTTTTCTGCTCTTTTGTTCAACCATCCGGATAGATCCTGGTAGGAACACTATTGAAATGCTATCTAGCTAAATATTTTCAGACCCCAAGCAAACTGCCGAACACAACTATAAGGACTTGTACAAGCTATCTCTCGTGACCTCCACAACTGGTCTAAGCCACTTTTCTCTTCGATAGGTAGAATAAATGTACTGAAGATGAATGTTCTTCCTTGCTTTTTGTACCTTTCCCAAACAATTCCATACCCCCCCCCCCAAATTGATGTTTCGGAATTTAAATAGCATCACTAGTAAATTTGTCTGGGCGAACAAAGACACCCGAGGATCGCCCATCAAAAGCTCTCAGCAAGCAAAACACAGAGGGGATTGGGTCTTCCCAATTGGATTAACTATCATAAGGCTGCTGTCTTAACCAGATGTCTGGACTGGTCCTTTCATAGACAGTCCAAATTGTGGACTAGAATTGAGCAAGATTCCATGGTCACACCCTTGTGGGCCAGCTTATGGATGCCGCACTCCCAAAGAGTATTCAGAGATAAAACTGATCTAAAGCTTAGGTACACTCTAGACACTTGGGACGGTCTGGTCAAGACAGGTAAATGTATTAATACCCCCCCTTTGCATACCCCAGTTTTTGGCAATTCAGCATTCGCACCTGGTCTAGACCTGGATTATTACAAAGGTTGGAAGCGACAACTGCACTCGGGGGCCAGCTTTTTTTACATTGGAAATCGGTTGAAACATATAGAAGAACTCATTCCTACTCAAGATATTTCTGATTTGGATAGGTTCAAGTACCGCCAGATCAGGCACTTTATCACTTCGATATTTCCCTCACACATTCCGCGTCCTGAGCCTACCGCAATAGAACTCGCTTGGGCGAAAGACAAGGCCCCTCCGAAAGCGATTTCCTTTCTCTACCGGACTATGTCTGACCTGTCCCGGCGCCCAGCTCTTTACTTTAAAGCTAAATGGGAATATGACCTGGCCATCGAAATACCTATGGACTCGTGGGACAAAATTACTCAGCTTTTGCACACATCCTCTACTTGTACGAAGATGCAGGAACTCAATTATAAAATTTACACAAAATGGTACAAATACCCCACTAAGTTAGCTTTGATTTATAAGACGGCCTCGCCTCTCTGTTGGTGATGCAAGGTCCATCAGGGCTCTTTGTTGCATATATTCTGGAGTTGCCCTGTCCTGAAGCCGTTCTGGATCGCCGTAAGGAATATCATTTTAGAGATTACCGGGACTGACATTGAAAACGACCCCCTAGTAGCTTTACTACGCAATACACATCTTCCCTGGTCTACTTACAAAAAATCTTTGACACCTATATTATTAGATTCCGCCAAGGCACTAATCCCACTACACTGGAAACAGACCGACCCTCCAACTCTAAAAGACTGGTGTAATAAGGTGATGGAAGTCTATAGGTTTGAGCAGCTGAGACCCACCTCGGAAAGAGAAACGAGGAATTTCACAAAAAAATGGTTCTATTGGACCCAATACGTGCATTCTGACTGGTACCTGTGGCTTCTCCAGACCTGAAGTCAGATTAGGCTTAGGTGGCTTTTTGTGCCGTCAATTGTTTCTTTTTATCTTTATGCAGTATCCCTTACTAGCTCTTTCCCCCGGGCTTCGGCCGCGCTGACTCAGGTAATGGTTTTGGTTTTGCTCAGGGACGTTTACTTATTTTTCTGTGAATAATCCTGGACAGTTCTTCTTCTCCTTTTCCATTTCCCTTTCTTTCCCTTCTGATCTTTTCCTCTTTTCTTATCTTTTCCTCTCCTTTCCATTCTATTTGTTATTCCTTTTGTTGTCACAATAGCTTTTGATTTGCAAAAATACTCCTTGGTTTCCACTCCACTGCCTTCTGTCTAAACTGTCTTATCGGTACTTATTTGATATTGACCAAATGAAGGGCTGATTGTAGAACTTTCGAATGTCCCAGACATTACTGTGTCCATCTGGTACTTGATCTGTTTGTAGACACGCTACTATGTTATCTTATTCACTGCCGTGACCTATTGCGTGCATTATGCCTTTCATTCTGTACTGTGGATTGTGAGAAACCAATAAAAATTTTTATTTTGAAATGCTATCTAGCTTGTTAGCCAGCATTGTTATCCAAGTGTTATCCAACACACGTTGGCATTGTGCTTGGATTCATCATTACCATTACTCTTTTCAAAAAAATATTTTATTTACTTTATAGAATGCTCTATCTCCTTTAGAGTTATATCACTATTAAACTGTAAACGACAAACATTACTGTTATATGTTTATGCTGATTGGATCCTGCCAGATAATTCAAACTCCAAAGCCAATTCCTATGCAGTTACTTGGGTACAAATGACTTCAGTGAGTTTGTAAGAGTGATTTATTGAAAAAATAATAGTCTATGTACACATAAGCCATTGTAGCAATTTTGCATTGCTTAAATGCCATTGTTAATGTCCTCTCTAACTTACTGCAATCATTTGCACACAAACAAATTGCACAGGGGTTGGATTGGTAAACTCCTACAGGTGTCTATTCCTGGCAAAGGGGGCCAGCTTGAATAAATTAGCAATAAAGAAGCTACAAAAACTATAGAATTTAGAATGGTCATTTACAACAACATAAATAATATGCTAAAGAGATATCAGAATGGCAAGAGATGGGCAATTGACACAATGTAGAGGTAGTATGTATGCATGTAGAATATAGAGATAGCAAAACAAGGGAAAAGAGAAATAGAAAAAATAAACAGAAATAAATACAGAATACAAATGGACTGATTCATTAACCAGTCGCAAATGAGATGATCAAAGAAAGACATCATTTTATAGTCAACCTCTAACAGTCTAACAGTCTGCAGACATGTCATCTGGTTATCCACCTACCATCTTGGATCAGCAACGAAACAGCACTATCACACTTCTAAAAGGAACTCTGCAGGGAACAGCATTGCGACAAATACCCTTTGCTATACGACATTGTTTATGGAAATTGAGCAGATAGCTCATTAGCCTTCTAGGGCATACTGTAGTTGTAAATACAAAGTTTTATATACTGTAGTATAGATATAAACCTTATAGAAAAAGTACTGTAATATGCTCAGAACTAGTGATGGGTGAATCTGGCCCATTTGGCTTTGCCAAAAATATATGAAACTCCAAAACATTCACAAAATGCATTGAAGTTAAAGGTTATATTTTTACAAGATCGTTTTTCAAACCATGCAACATTTTAAAAAGAGCATGACATTTTTATTACTATCCATTAGAGTCTATGGGTGTTTTTTCTTGGCAAAAAGTTGCTAAATATTTCTCTTATCCCTATTTGTTTATTATTCACAATAATGATAGCTGTGTTTAACAGCATAACACTTTTGTTTTGGCAGAATGCCTATGCTTCATTTGAGCAAACCCTTGTCTATTCAGCGCCTCCTCAAAAAAAGTTCATACTGAAAAAAGTAAGTTGGTGGGGACAAAGGTAAACAATATTGGACAAAGATAAACAATGTTTATACACACAGACCTTAAATCTAAATGGTTTGTGGAGTAGGTTATATTTTAGAACATATTTTTGTTTACTCTAATCAATATGTATGAGCAATACAGAATAAGTATTACTACAGCTGATGAGATCATGACTGTCTGATCAATAAGACTTGGATTGAAGCCTTATACAAGCCTAATTTTGGCAGAAATCATACTTCCTGATTGCCTGAGGCCAGTGGAAGAATCCCAGTCAATGGAAGCTTTATCTGTAGACATTTTTCTCTCTATATATTTATTCCCTCCCACCACATATAAAAATGTAATTTAATTTTCATCAGCATTGATAGATGCCTACACGTGTTTTGCAAACATCCAGAGCAAAATAATGAGTTTATTAATATTAAGTTTACTGCTTCTTGGAAATCATTCTGGAGACATTAAGGGCATCAACTGAACACATTTAATGGTAAGACAGGAACAGGGGGTTTTCATTGTGGCAAAACACTATTAATTAACAGTGTAACAATCGGTGGCACAAATTTACAGTTTTTTTTTCCGCACACCAGCTCTCAACTCTCACAAAGAACTTCCTTCCTATGCTACCACTTGTTATCAATGAATTAAAAGGGGGGGGGGGAAACTCTATATGGAGTTTTGCATTGGACTTAGTGACTCTGGAATACATGCAATGCACCAGGATTCGGACAGAAAAATCCTGGTGTTTTGACTGTGTAGGTGGTCCATAGGTACCAAGCAGAAGGAGTCTGGTAGACTATGGATGGCTATATAGCATTGTTTAAAAAAAATGATTGAGCTCATCAGTGTTATAGACAGTTTGCAATATCACTTCCGGTTCCTTTTGTCAATCCTGCCCTATCTACCGATGTCACTTACAGTAATTACAGACTGCTAGACCAACAGGATCACTATAGCCAATCCTCCTAATGGCAGGGGAGGGTTGGCTATAGTTGTCCTCTAGAATAAATTCTCTCCTAGCTCTGCCAGATATATTTTAACATTGATTCATTAATTCTGGACACCTTCTCATACTAAAATCAAGCAGATTGCAAATCATAGTTTTATCATTGTGCCTTTGAACTCTTATTTCTGTGAGGTGGGGGGTAGTAATGAAAACTTTACAAAGTACAGTAGTACACATAAAAAGAGGGTAGAGTCAGGTATACACATCTTTAATTATGCTGTGTATGTAGTAGATTTAGGGACCATTATCCCGCCATGTTTTATGTTTCTTATGGATTTTGTCTAAGGCTCAACATTATGCAAAAGCCATCTCTATTAGACTCAAATTTAATAAATTAATTCAAATATTTAAAAATTATTTCCTTTTCTCCTGTATTTGCTTTGTTCTTCAGCTCCACTATAACATTATTAATCCGTATTAAAGGCAAAACAGTGCTATTCGATTTAGTTGAAGTTTAAATGATTTTTAATTGACTTAGGGGGTTATTTACTTGAACTCAACCTTTTTTAAGGGGTTATTTACTTAAACTCAACCTTTTTTCACTTTTTTAAAAAAAAAAAAAACTGACCAAACTCCCAAACCCAAATCCACTTTATTTATCAAAAATGTTTCTACAGAAAATCAGTATGAAAGCTGTTAAAATTGGGACTGTCCCACAGAAAATGGGACAGTTGGAAGGTATGTTAAAGTGAACACTGCAACCCCTATTAGTCAATGAGTTGTGGGAGGGGTCATTAAAATAATATATCTATTACATACAAATACTGACCAATTAAGGAGGTGCAGAGGGTCCTGCTAATTAGAGTTTAGAAGAGGTATGAGATACAAGGTTTTGGGAGAGACCATGTCAGAAGTCAGCATTGAGTCATGGCATTGAGTTCAGAACTTATTAAATGAATATGGCATGTAATGTATAAAAAAGGAATGCTAGGGATATGAGTATACGCTTCTCTAAAGCAATGATACTAGCTAATGAGTGAATTGCAAATCCTTAGAAGATTCTCGTAGGATAAGTTCAGAGGTATGAGAATTGTTAACTGTTTTAAATCTCATGCACTTTACATTAGTGATCAGTTAGATGTGTTTTTAGTTATTCATTTATCAATTTTCTTTGTCACTCGTGTACTGATAATTCCATGTACTGATAGTCATGTACTGAAAAGAGTAATATAGTGTAGTATATTGTATAATTGAGTGGACTGACTGACCCAATTCTGAAAGCCCACTAGCGTACAGTTCTCTAAAAGTCAAACTATATGGTGGGTACTTACAAACATTTAAAGTTATTTCGCACACATCAAATAACCCAGAATGGTTTACTAGACATAGCTTCCTGCTTTAGTGGAAAATACATGGAGCGCAGAATAGTGTAAAAACCTTTATTACTTGAAAATATCTTTTTTTTTTAAATACACTCACAAGTGTAATGTAAGAAATGGCATATTGAGTCTCCCTTTGAATTCCGCCTGTATTTGCTACAAAGTCCAGGGTTGAGGATCCACCACTTGTTTCCTTTGAATTCCGCCTGTATTTGCTACAAAGTCCAGAGTTGAGGATCCACCGCTTGTTTCCTTCTTTTGACCGGCGCTGACTCCCACCTAGCAAAAAATCTATCATCTGTTGTACTCGAAGGAGAATACGTTTTTATGAGTTGAAACAAAGGAAAGACTCCAGGGACTTTGGACAATTTATTTGAAAGAATGTACTGAAAAGTAATGCATTTCAAACTCCAATATTTGTGTGCATTTGGTTGCATGATCCATGGTCAATGCTTATGATTTAAATATAGTTGAATGTAGGTATTCAAAGAGAATTGTACCTGCTTCATCTATTATCCTAACCAAAACATTTGTTTATTGAAATATTATTCCCCTTCAATGCAACATTCCCAGTTTTTATTTCATGGCAAATGTATCTTTGTTGAGCTATTTACTGAAGTGCTATTCCACAGGGTTGCTCTATGCACCAGAGAGCTCAATAAAGGTCTCATTTATTCCATCTTAGAAAACTGGTTCATGCAGAAAATTAGTTTGGCAGTTCACTACTCGGATCTAGTCATTAATCACTTTTCTGCGTGATGTGCCAAATATTCCCCATAACACTAACATTTGAGATGTGCCAACATTCAGCTAGGAAGGGGTTAATGCTTGATAGACTAAAGATGCTTAAAACACAACTTTGCTATTCTGGATTCTTATACAGAAAAATATTATTACAATTAAGTCCCAAATGGAAGATTTTTTTCTCTTGAAGACTACAGCATTGCAGCTTGCTATTAGCTGTCCTGACTGTGAGTCCATGAACTCCTGGCTACAAAATCTTTTTTAATATGGATTAAATTAATGCTTGAGGTTTGATCACAATGAGTTGTAGTCGACATGTGTGACCCTGATTATCTTTCTTGTCATGTTTTTTATTAGCCTAATATTTCTTCAAGGAAGTGTGAAAGTAATATTACAAACTATCCCCATAAAGACTCCTCTGCATAAAAATTCAAGGAAATTAATTGGCCTCTCTTAATATACTAAAATGGACTGCTAAGGGACTTTCATCACCTCTGATTCTGTAGTGGCAATATGGTTTGCATCTGGTTTGTTTTAAGCAATGATGCACTGGGAAAAATATATTTTGACACCTTTAAAACCTGAAAAACAGTTTTTATAACAAAGTGACCATAAAGCAAATACAATTCAGTGGTCAGAAATGAAAAAAAAAATCTGTAGAAGAAATATGTTCACTCCTATAGAATAGTATAACAGCTGAATACAATTTATACAAATTACTGAATTTGGATATTGAATATTATACAGAGGGCAACCTGCTAAATTGATGTATAGGAAGTATGCTCTGTGGTCACCAGCTGACTCCAATGAGATTATTTATCATAGGGTTAAAGTAGAACTCACCAGCTCTCTATTTATGTGTATAGGATTTCAGGGACAAAGTTATCAAAGGATGAATTCTATTTTTCCTCTAAAAATTATGTACAAGTGAATAGGTTGGTAAACTGAGGTGAACTCTTGATACACATATATAATAAATATGCCCCATTGTAATTAGTAAAAAATTACTATATCATCATCATCATCATCATTTATTTATATAGCGATGTCACGATACGCAGTGCTTTACTGCAGTTATAGCAAACAGGAAATAAATGGTGGATAACAAACAAGGATTACAGAATACAATAGGGTTAGAAGGACCTAGAGATTAGAGTTTACAAACTAAAAGGTTAGGGTACAATTGAGACATTAGGATTATATAAACATTTTGTCATTTTGATACAGCAATGATTAATTAAGGTACATCGAATAAGCCTTTTTATACAGATGGGTCTTTAAGGAGCGCTTGAAAGTTTGGAAAGAAGGAGAAAGTCTGACAGCTTGTGGCAGAGAGTTCCAGAGAAAAGAAAAAGCCCAAGAGAAGTCTTGTAGACGAGAATGGGCAGAAGTGACCAGAGGAGAAGTGAGGCGAAGATCAGAAGCAGAGCGTAGGTTTCGTGAAGGAGTGTATTTGGAGATTAGAGATGAAATATAGGGAGGGGTTTCATTATTAAGGGCCTTGAATGTGAGTGTAAGTGATTTGAATTTGATTCTAGAAGAGATTGGGAGCCAGTGAAGGGACATGCATATGGGAGCAGCTGATGTTGAGCGGCGAGCTAGATGAATGAGTCTAACGGCCGCATTTAGAACAGATGGGAGTTGTGAAAGGTGACTTGTTGGAATACCTGTGAGGAGTAAGTTGCAGTAATCAAGGCGGGAGATGATGAGAGACTGAATCAGTGTTTTAGTTGATTCTGAACTGAGATAGGGTCGTATTCGAGCAATGTTGTGCAGCTGAATATGGCAAGATTTTGCAAGTGTTTGAATGTGTGGTGAAAAAGACAGATGTGAGTCTAAGATAACTCCTAGGCAGCGTGCCGGTGTGGTGGAATGAAAGGTGGTGTTGTTTACGGTGAGCGATATCTGAGGGACAGGGGAAGATCTTGGAGGAAATATAATGAGTTCTGTTTTAGAAAGGTTCAGTTTCAGGTGGTGCTGTGACATCCAGGAGGAGACAGCAGAGAGACAGTCTGTGTCTTGGGAAAGGACAGAATTAGAAAGATCAGGAGTAGACAAGTAGAGTTGGGTGTCATCAGCATAAAGGTGATACTGAAGTCCAAATGACTGAATAAGTTTTCCTAGTGAAGTTATATAGAGTGAGAACAGCATAGGGCCAAGAACAGAGCCTTGAGGAACTCCAACAGAGAGTGGGAAAGTAGTAGAAGTAGAGTTAGAGAAGGAAACTTTAAAGGAACAGTCAGACAGATAAGATGTAAACCATGAAAGAGCAGTGTCCCGAATGCCAGCTGAGTGTAGAATGTCAAGGAGGACTGTGTGGTCAACTGTGTCAAAGGCTGCAGAGAGATCTAGAAGGATTAGAATGGAATAATGACCTTTAGACTTTGCCAATAGAAGATCATTGGTTACTTTGGTGAGTGCAGTTTCAGTTGAGTGTGATGGGCGGAAGCCAGATTGCAAGGGGTCGAGGAGGGAGTTGTGAGTGAGATGCTGGATCAGGGGTTTGTAAACAAGTAGGGATGGGCGAATTTTTTCGCCTCGTTTCGCCGAAAAAATGACGCCCATAGACTTGTATGGAGACGTGCATCAAAAAAAAGACGCGCGACAAAATATTTTCGCCGCGTGACAATTTTTTTTGACGCCCATAGACTTTAATGGGCGTCTGCGAATTTTTGGCGAAGCGAAACGGGTCAAATTCGCCCATCCCTGTAAACAAGCCTTTCTAGTAATTTGGATGCAAATGGAAGAAGGGAAACCGGTCAATAGTTAGTGGGAGAGCTGGGATCAAGGGAAGAATAGGAGTGATTAGTGCTTGTTTGTATAATGATGGAAATATATATGACTGTTTGGCCAACTACCTTGCAGCAGAGAACAGTGAAGAGATATAACAAAACCTATTTTATTATTATTATTATTATTATTATTATTATTATTTTATTTGCAAAAATATAGATTGCTGAGGTAGTGCAACAGTAAAAGGTTATTACTGCCATACATTTACTGCACCAATGTGTAACTAAAGTCAGATTAATGACTATGAAGCTGACTTGTAGTCAGTCATGGAAATGCAACTGTCAGAGCAAAGTTTAAGGCCCTGGTTCCACTGAAAGGAACCAAAAGGTAATATTATTTCAGTCTGGAGCAGTATAATGAATGAATATTCATTAGACCCCTTCAGAAAGAGTGTATTACAGTTTCTGTACAAAAATGTCAACTCTAATAAAAAAAGATATATATAAAAAAAATGAATATTCATTAGAACAATTAGAACAATAGGGGTATTAGAATAATATCACATGCATGAAGTGAGGTCTGTACACTATGGATTTACTGAAATTGGTGGGGAAGAACTCGAGAGGCTTAGCTTGAGGCCAGATGGAATACCTGTGGAATGAATTGGAATGCTGTTTGTGATAGAGTCCTGCAGGAAACCTTGAGCTGCAATTCACATTTTTACGCACTTGCCACTGGACCCACAACTTCCTCATCCACAACCTGATCAGTAGCCCACTGACCATCATTAAACAGAAAGTGCTGTTGCTTCAAACCGAAACTGACAATAACAGCAGTGGGCAGGGCAGTAAAACATTTTAAAAAATGCATAAAGAGTAAAACTTGCTTTAGATAAGATCCACAAACACAAAACCCCAGACCTGCCAAACCACGTCTGTAACTGCATCGAAAAAGTCCTGTCCTTAGCCCACAGTTTACCCTCTTTTTTTGCACGTAACTCATGGGTACACGCAGGTAGCCAATACACTACAAGACTCTGATAAGCTGGCCACAGACACAAAGATCCTATCGTACGAATCAACATACGATCGGACTTTCCCATCACCCGACTTGCCACTAACCATTCAGATCAAATAAAGTAGTTAAAGAACGGATCAGCCAATGTTCTTCCCCGACAGCAATCGTACGATAGTTATATCCGACATAGCTAGTGACAGTCTCCCACTGAAAATCATACAATCGGCAATACACACAGAGATATTATTGGCAGCCGACAGAAATGTTCTAACCTGTCTGATCGACCAAACGACCGATCTACGCAGGACTAGAAATGTCGGGACTCTCCACACACGGTCTGAAAATCATACGAATCCTCGATTCGTACGATCGGATCTTTACGTCTATGGCCAGCTTAAGCCAGATCTGAATGCCCAACATCTGGCCCAACCTCACTAATGGCCCAACCTCTTGTGGCTGAATGGAAGCAAATCCCACCAAAATATTCCCAGATAAGGACTAATGTCATATATAGGGATGCACCGAATCCAGGATTCAGATTCAGCCAAATCGTTGTGCCTAGCCAACCAAATCCGAATCCTAATTTACATATGTAAATTAGACGCTGGTAGGGAAATGATGTGACTTTTCGTCACAAAAGAAGAATTTTTCCACTTTTTCCTTTCCTGCCCCTAATTTGCATATGCAAATTAGGACCTGGACTCGGTTCGGCAACCGGCCGAATCTTTCATCAGGGATTCGGCCGAATCCCTAATAGTGGATTCGGTGCATCCCTAGTCATATATTAATATAAATTAATTAAGTCCAGATACTTTTAGCAATATACTGTTGTTTAACAAAATGATCATGTTACTTTTAATTGGAAAAGGTTAAATAAACCCAGTACCAATTTGCTCTGAGTTTGTCAAATTGATCCAGCTAGCAGAATTTGAGGAAATTCTGCATGAATCATGTTTTATAATAAGTATGTTCGCTCATCCATAGCTACCTTTATTTAGATTGGCTCATTGCCACAGGTTGTGTTATTTTCCAAAGAAAAGCATTATCCAACCTGGCTGTCTTACCCTGCTCTGAAAAGGATCGGCATTACTCTGCTTAAAATCACATAGACTATTGGAAAAGATCTTGATTTAGTTCAGTATTAGTAACTGTAAATGGGCCCATTCAAAACCTCAGTGTCACATTTGTGAACCATACCAGTGTTTTTCGACTAAATTCAATGTACAGTTCAGCAGTCTCTTGATGAACCAAGTTATTGATTAATGTATAAAAGAAGAAGAAAACATTCTTCCAAATAACATTTATGTAGGGGAGACTTTATTTACTGTATTCAAAACAAGAAAATATTAAGGTCTAAAAAAAAACTGTTTAGAAGGAATAACAGCCTGCCTTTTCACTGGGAAAATACTTAGCATATCTGCCTATAGCCCCTTTAATAGTCTTGTGCTAAACAGACAGGCACATTATACATTTCCAAAATATTAAGGTATATTTTTATTCAAAAAGTGTTTTTTGAAAGAGGTGGATGAAAGCAGATCCACTTTCACCCACTCCTTCGTGTAGTCCCACTGACAGGTAAAGTGAAGCAACACTGATGGATTCTGGTGCAGAAACATGAACGTTTGCATTTTCACACCGAAATCCATTCAGTGTAGCTCAACTCCGACTATGCTGTACCTTCCAAAGGGACTACACAAAGGAAAGGTGGGTCTTCTTTCCTCTGCCTGCACAAAAAGTGCAGGCTAAGGAAACCCTGCCCTTGACCTAAAAAAGGTTATAGAGTCACTGGAGGAGAAGATCATACTGCCTCTTTACGAAGAACTGCTAAGGCCCCATATGGAAAATGCAGCACAGTTTTTGCTCCAATCCTTGGAAAAGACAAAGGAGAGTGACTAAGCGGATAAAGGAAACAGAATGTTGGTTAGATAGATTATTTTTCCCCTGATGAAGACCTTAACGGTCAAAACGTGTAGGGCCTATTTTTATGGGGCCTTTATGTTTTGTATGATTTGTTTTTATAAATTAACTTTTTCAATTTCTGAGTGTGCAGTCTTCACCTTTGGAATGTTCTTTACTCTTGGTGACTCTATTGGGGAGTACCGTAAGTACTGCACCTCACTTTTGTTAATTTGAGTGTGCGCTGTCGGACTTTGTTGTTTTTAATGCAAAAAACGTAGCTGAAAGTTTATTCCTCCATATTCAAATCTATGGGGCAAATTCACTAAGATGCGAAGTTGCGCCAGGCGCAACTTCGCCGCACTTCGCCAGGCGTATTTTCGCCAGCGCTCCGCAAATTCACTAAAATCCGAAGTTGCGCACATGGGTAGCGTAAGTTTGCGAAGTTGCGCTAGCGTTAATTCGCCAAGCGAAGCAAAGTTTCGCTAGCGATGGTTCATTTGCATACGGCGCCAAATTCAAATTTCAATGGAGGAACACGTATTAGCACTACAAATGCCTAGAAAACCTTCAAATCAGCAAATAAAAATTTTATTTTGCCCTACACATGTGCCCACCGTCTAGGTAAGTTGCCATGAGTCAGGAAATGTAGGGGGGAGGAAGGGGAGCCCCAAAATTTTTTTCGATCTTTTTCAGCCAATCACCCATCATGTAGAAAACACGCCAGCGTTTTTTGGGACTTAGAAAAAAAATTTACTTTTTTTGAAACAATCCCTATATACTCTATTGCGCTTCGCCAGGTCTGAGGTGGCGAAGGAAGTCTAGCGTAAAAGGTAGCGTTCAGTACACTGCGCAAGTTAGTGAATTTGCGTAGTTACGTCGCTAGCAAAAATTCGCCTGGCGTAAGGATGTAAAGTAACGCTAGCGAAACGACGCCAGCGTTCGTTAGTGAATTTGCGCAGTAACGAAAATGCCAAATGCTAGCGAATTGACGCTAGCGTTCGGCGCTTCAGCGCTTAGTGAATTTGCGCCTATGTATTTTGATCCAAAGAGGATCGTTATCCTGATGATGCAGAAGGTAACCAGAGACCTCTCTTCCCAGAGACACGGTGTCACCAAAACATTCTGTTATACCTGTTAAAGGCAAAGGAATTGCATTTACACTTGGGGTACCAAAAGTTTGGCACCCCAAGTGATTGTATTAACTTACCTGACACCCCAGGGCCAGTGCTCCTATAAGCAGAAACCTGCACTGACTTGGGGTTCTGCCAGCGAGCACCACGGAGTGATTGTCTGATTAATTTTTTCTCTTTTCAAATAAGCGTAGAGCAAAATAGCCGGCTTTTCATTAAAGTTCCGCTTTAGCCTCAAGAAGACAGAAGAAGCAGGAAGAGGATCGCTCCTTGGTGCTCACTGGATGACCCTGGGCCGGTGCAAGTTTCTACTGATAGGAGCACCGACCTGGGGTGTCATGTAAGTAAATACAATGACTTGGGAATGCCTAACTTTTGGCTCCCCCAAGTGTAACAACACTTTCCTTCTCCTTTAAGGGTAGCTTTTACTGCATTTGCACAGGAATGATGTTGTTGTACTATAATATAAGTTGAAACAATGGAATGCCCAAGGCCATGACATCACCAGTGTATAGATATCGCTCATCACTTCCATTACGGCTGGATACAATGTAAGGCTATTGAATTAAATAATGATAGTGAAGATCAAAACTGTTTAGAAGGAATAACAATAAAGTATTTTACTTTGTCTTACTTAAATGTTTGCCATGCTCAAAAGCATGAATTTAGCTGTGATGTATGGTATTTCATTACATAAAAACTGTAATAATATTCAGTATAACACTAAATAAACAGTAAGTTTTGTACATTTGGACTTTTTATTCAGCATATATTGGGTTTTAAGAGTGGGCTTGTTTTTATTTCTTTTTTTAAAAAATTGAGTGCTTGCTGTTATAACCACTTCCTACCAGTAAAAAGATTAGTGGTTAGTAGTAAACCCTACTATACTTTATTCCCACCAAAACTGCAAGGGGAAGGGGCAGTCTTTCTATAGAAAGAAACTTTCTATAGTGCTGTCCACAACAATCAAATACTTTTTTTTCTTGATCTTCTGAGCTTGATGACATTAGTACTCCTGTACTGTTAAGGCAACACACGTACTTTCTACAGATTTCCAAGTGGACGGAGATAGAAGTATACTTATGTAACCAACTAGACAGGAGTGTATGAATTGTCTTTCATCTGACCCCTTTCTATCTTGACTGTTGTCTTTAGGTATCTAACCAAAGCAATCTGTATCTATTTTGCCTACCATAACTCATGCAAAAGCTCAAGACCCTCAGTCCTCTTCACATTTGTCGTTGTTTTCAGATGGGAACCTTGTAAATGATTGCTAGGCAACCAACTCCAGCAGATACTTATGTCAGGGAGAAGGACACTCTCTTTCAATGTCACTCTTCTTCATAATTTATATAGAAAGCACCCATCTCTGTCCTTGTAGAATTTACTTAAAAGAAGCATTCTTATGTTAAATGCAATTTAATACATTTCAACCTTCTCCACCCAGTTAACTGGTACATGAGTGAAAGATGGATTTGGATTCACATTTTGAGATCTGTACACCTTCACATTACTAACATCTAATTAATTTCATTCTTTATATGCTAATTTCAGAAAGAACACATCTAGAATAGAGTTGTAAGATTTTAGTATGCCAAAATGGGTGAATTTCAAAATGTATTGACTAAAAGAGAAATGATAGCGAGCATGATATATTTATATACAGTATAAGATGCTGATAAGAATACACCACCCCGCATCAATGAACCCCAATGAAGGCAAACCCAGTCTGTAGTTGGAATCTGATCAGCAACTGGCCTGGCTATGCTTTAAGACACAGCCTATAGGGTATTCCATGAAAACAAAAAAATTTAAGAGCAATGGTGGAGCTCCTTCCCAGGATTCCTTCTGCTTTGCATCACATCTCTTCACTTGATATGCAAGGGTTCACTTGATAAGCATGACTTTCTTAATAATCCTATTTAGAAAACCCTGCTCTACACTTATGAAACTCAATAAGGATAAACCTGTTTTTTATGAGGAATCTGACCAGCAAGTGTCCTGGCTGTGCTTAGCTGTGAGCTTTAGCCTATAGGGTATTCCATGAAACTGGAAATTACAGGAGTGACACTAAGCACCAAAATTACATCTGCACCCAATTCTTTAGGTGCAATATGTACTTCATTTACAATGGCCTCTTCTTTTGTACTTCATTTACTATGGTGCAGAGCCCTTGTGCAGTATGATATATACAATGTACTGGAAGTTATGCTATGTAGATCTGAGGGACCATAACTTTAGATATATGATATCATGGGGTTGGTTATAAATGGGGTGCAATATGCAAAGTTCCTACTAGATCCTTTAAGTAACTGTTGAATTCAATTGGATACATCCCACTCGTTATACTAATTGATTTGTGTGCTAAGGGGGTGGGTTCTGGTGTAGTACACTCCCACGTAAAGGGGGGTTTAATAGTTTGTACATTGTATCACCAGAAAGGCTTGAGAAAGGGCGAAAGTAAGCCCAAAATGTTGCCTGGTTGTTTGACATAATAAAACCAAATTTTCAACAAAAAGGTGCTGCAGCTGTATTTTTTCCTGTAGATCTACTGTCTAGAAGACAAACTTATTTGGATCTGTTTTGTCTGTTCGTCCAATTTTCTGGTTATTGGGTATTCAGTATCCAGGGCATGTTATTCTTGCGTACCTGACAGGTAAATGGTTGAGACTTCAGATGTTAGAAGCATCTGGAGAGCATTGACTCTTGCCTCCTCTTTTAAGTCAGTGTCCTCCTGAGCCACCAGCAGTAGCGGAGTCTGCTTCCTCACAGTTACATCCTTGTGTGTTTTATTGCCTTCCGGCTATAATGTCTTAAAGCTTAGTCCCCTGGAGTATCATATATATTATAAGTATCATATATATTTAGTATAACCCTAATTTGGTTATTGCCTCTTCAAACAGAAAGTAACCTTTTGCAATCCAGGGCCCTGAATTCCTTTTGCATATGAAAAGTACTGGGAACTGGGATTTACAGTGCAGTGTCATTGTGGTAAATGTACAAGACCTGTCCTCTAACCTGGGCCCCACACATGAATCCTTGTCAATATCCTCCCTTGGGTGGCTCACTCACCGGGGTGCTCTCAGAGGCAGTCACACTGGAGATCTGGCAGCTCTGCAGCAGGATTAATCTCATCAGTGGCACCTCTCTCTAGCAGCTTGGCAGGGAACACGATAGGCTCTCTGTACACCAAGAGATGCAGAACTCTCAACCAAAACTGCACAGCATGAACAGCATCCTGTCTGCACTCCTGGACAGACCAGCACACACTGGTTCTGGCTGGATGCTGCAGCAGGGGCGTTTTTAGAACCTCTCTCTCACAATCCTGTACATTTGTCTCCAAACCCAGGCCTGGTGGACAGATTGTTTCCTATACTATTCTAATGGGTATTGGTGTTTGTAGGGTGCACTTAACAAAGGGCATGATTGTCAAAACATTTAGCGTGGTACAAGACCAATTAATGAAGTCGCAGCATGGTTCTGCTTCTCTGTTCCTCCTCTGTTTGTATGGCAACTGTTGTGCTGGGACACGTGCAATGCTATTGACTTGTTGTGTATACTGTGGGTTTGTACTAGTTACCCTGGCTGTGTGTGGTGTATCTATGGTACATAGGGATCTCTGTCTAGGTTGCTTCTAGATATGGCACCCCTGTGTGTCTTCCTTTGTTTTTCTGTTTTTTCAATTATATAGGTTTGTAGAGGTAGGACTTTCCTCATGAAGCTCAGCCTCTCCTGATAATATCTGGTTTTCAAGTACACTTCATCTGAACAAGTATAGCTCTAGTCTAATGGTTTATCATCTTTCTGGCAATGAGTGGAATGTCCATATGATGTTAAAGAAATTATCCTGCTTGATCCACAGCTAGTTATATAGTTTTCAGTCAGGCTCTACAACAGTTGGTAGAGTAGTCACCTCCAACACGGTAGCATATGTAGTATAAGCAACTGGAGAGCCTTTTCAAATCTTTGTGTAGTTTTTTTAAAGCACTATGCCATGTGCTTCAAATAAAACTGCACAAAGATTTGAAAAGGCTCTCCAGTTGCTTATTCTACAAATGTCCATACGACCAGTGTAGTCCAGTCCTAGGGGCAGATTCACTATAGGGCGAAGTGGCTAACATTAGCGACTTTTCACCAGCGTTACCATCCGCAGCAACATCACCAACTTACTAACAGGTGCAAGCGACGATTCGCTAGTGAAAGAGACCAATGCTAGCGTTCGTTCACACTCTATCACCAGACGACTTTTTGCTCTGGCGACAGGTAGTTACTCCGCAAATTTTTCAGAGTTGACTTTGCCACCTCAGACCAGGCAAAGTGCTTAAAAGAAGTAGATCTTCCTCAATCTTCTGTCACTTACATGATATCCTGTGTGCTGAAAATGCAAAAGTCCTCACAAACTTTTTTTGGGTAACTGATTTTCTCCAGATATTTCATAGCATATGGAACATTCATTTTACAGTGGGCTCATGTGTAAGGCATTATATTGTCTTTATTAAGGTTCCCTGGACATTTGTAAGAAAAATTGTTAACTTCAAGCATTTTCACCAACATTTATAATAAAGACCTCCATACAACTTTAAATTACCAAAATGACATAAGCGCACGATCACTAGTAATTCACATATTATTGAATTAGCGAATTTGCACCGTGCGAAGTGGTGCGATGTGTGCAAAGTGGTCACTGGCTACAATTCGCCCTTTAGTGAATCTACCCCCTAGGGTCAGCTGGGTTGATTTTTTTTATACATATAAATATGTTCTTATATGCAGGAGGAAGACGGATGGGTTTTGTCTGTGTGGTTATGAGCATCTACCCAGGTACTATAGCCTGCCTTCATGACTCATGTGATTAACTTGGATTATTTGATTTCTGGACTTGGAAACCTTTATGGGTAACCAGGGATACCTTTCTCATAAGGTTGCTATGTTTTGCCAACCAACAAGGGTCCTTGCACTGGTTTTCATTAAGTAATGACACGGAGTTCATCAAGGAAAGAAGGATCAGGGTACGTATGATACAATCTTCCTTTCTTCAGTTATCTCAGTATCACTGACCTGTGCCAATAAATTGCATAGGACACTTTGATAGTCTTCTTTTTTGTTATAGATGAGCGTACATCTGTTATTCTGTGTTTTGTATTTTAAATGATTAACCTTATTCTGGTTCCTTCCAGTTGCCATTCTGGTTTGCTATCTGGTTGCCTGGGTCACTGATCCAGTTTATCTTTCTCTCAGCTATTCATCTTCTTTGGTGCCTTCAAAACCTCCACTTGGTTGTTAGAGTAATCAAGCCCTAGCTTCCACATAGCAGGTTTAATTCCATCCTGAGAAAAACAACATTACTAGACTATCAAAAATAAGAGTTACAAATTGTAGAAGAACCCTTCTGTGTACACCATTCGTAATTGTAATTCTTAAAGCAGTCTCACAGTTTGCATATATACTCGAGTATAAGCCGAGTTTTTCAGCCCCCAAAATATGCTGAAAAACTCTACCTTGGCTTATACTCGGGTCAAGCGCAAAAACGGTCACCGGCGTCTAAGAATAGTCGTCGGCACCTAAGAATAGTTGCCGGTGTCCAAGAATAGTTACCAGCGTCCAAGAATAGTCTCCAAGAATATTCGTTGGCGTCCAAGAATGGGCTAGGCTTATACTCGAGTCAATAAGCTTTCCCAGTTTTTGGAGGTAAAATTAGGTACCTCGGCTTATACTCGGGACGGCTTATACTCGAGTATATACGGTAACTTAATGGCTTACTGCTTGAAAGGCATTATTTTATTTTACTGTGACATTCTTCAAACAAACTTTTAATTAAGCAGGAAATTTTAGATGTCAGTGGCAGTAAACACATTTTCCTTTCTGTTTCACTAACTTATGCCAGATGTCTGTTAATGGTCTGAATAATTATATAATTATAAAAGGATCACTTTTTTCCTGATAAGTAGTGATGGGCGAATTTGCGCCGCAAATTTACGCGGGCGTTTCGCGAATTTATTCGCTGGCGGCGAATCGCGCAAATTCGCCGCAAATTCGCGCCTGGCGAATAAATTCGCCCATCACTTCTGATAAGGATGTTTCCAGAATTTACAGTACAGATAGCTAACAATGCTAAAAGCCTTTATACAATAGGACTATTTTGCCATCACATAGCTATTGATACTATTTAATTAACAAGTACAGGTTCTACATGACTTTTGGATAAAACCATTTCCTTAAAACCTGCACTCAGCTGAATAAAGTGCAATTCCTTTTGTGCAGATTGTGAATACGTCTCTGTATATCGTGCTCTGCTTTTGTCAAACCCTTTATCTTAGCAGCAGAGTATAATATGACAGGCTTTAGAATTGATTTAACTACATGGATGACTTCTGCCCATTAAAGACATTAATGACAATACAATACATCTTTTGAATTCCCCATCTTCTAAGGGACATTAAGGCTAAAATACAACTTGGGTGTAGCTGAAAGTCTAAATTTTTTATTTGGAAACTACATCAGAGCTTAAAATAACTTTAGATATATGATATTATGGGGTTGGTTATAAATGGGTTGCAATATGCAAAGCTCCTACTAGATCCTTTAAGCCTGCAGGTTTAAGTTCAGGTTTAGTAACCTATATGGCAATCTATAGCAAACAAGTACTCCAGAACAGGGCAAAGGCATTGGAGGTCCTATGATCTGTCTTTGTATTTGGAATAAGATGTGCATAGTCTACAGTGGTGCCAATCAACAGAGTAACTCTAACTGCTGCACTCCAATGGAAACAAGGCAGTATTATTTAAAAAATGCTGCATAGCATTGAATATATGGATGTAGCATCATTAATGGTTGCACATTATTTTGCACACTTCCTGTCCCCCTATGTGCTAAAGAGAAAATACACCTTCATTTTATATAGGACAGTAATAGGCAGTCAGAGGACCTTCATACACAAATATACACAGAGTCAAGGTAGACTGGGAGCTTGCAGCAACAACATCAGGATATATTATAAGTAACTTAGAGCTCTTTACTGATGTAAACCCTGTTTAACGCATATTGTGCATGGGGAACCTTGTATACTGTATATTGATAATGTTACAATTGATCTTATTAACTATTTGCACACAGTCAATATTTGCAGACCCAGAAAGCAGAGTTTTGTTCCCACAATTCCAGTGTAATTACATCTGCAGAGTGGGCATGGTATCCGATGCATGAAAATTGTTCTAAGTTCAGATACCTTTATTTATGGCATTCACCATCAAAATTACATTGGTGCCAGATTATTTAGGTGGGTCATGTGTACAAGTAGTCGACTAATAAAAGGATAACCACAGCATTAATTGCTTGCAGAGTGCTCTCCTCATTTCCTTAGAAATTGAGTTATAGATATCAGGATATCGGTGACCTGATTGAGGAAAGTTGCACCCTTTTCCTGAACCAAGCGGGCACAGAGTTTTGGATAATATACTTCCTGGAGATTATTTAGGTGGGAATTGCACTTCACATATTAACTCTGGCCACTGTACCAGCAGCTCCGGCGTTCACCATTGTCAATACACACTGTATTGAAGAAATTCCGGCATAAGTTGCTATGTAAAACAATGGCATGTATAAGTTTCTCAGAGACATGTGACTTTGCAACCTTTTCTGCTGTCTCTTGTGCACCTGGCTATTGCGGTAGCTACTGAACATCCAAGAAAGCCAGACAAAGCAGATCTAAACCCCCAAAAATGATCTAAACTTTCTTAGTGTGGCCCTCAAAGCATTTTCACAATTTACATTCATTTTCTATGTTTAGTGGTTTCTGAGATATTTACAGTTGGGTTATTTGCAGATTTAGACAGTTTGGGATTCTAATAGTTACCTTTCGGATCAACAGCTTGGTTTGAATATCAGAGTCTTAGTGACCCTATTTAGGATTGCTGACTCCTAGGGGCAGATTCACTAAAAGGCGATTCGTCGACAGTGACCGCTTCACATACATTGCCAGGCACAAATTCACTACCACTACGCTAATTCACTAATATGAGATGTTGCGCCCTGGCCACAGAACGCCGGAGACTTTTCACTAGTGTTACTTTGGCAGTGTGAATATTTCATAGCAAAGATGCGCTAGCGTTCGCTTGTGCCTAGCGAAAATTCGCTAGTGATCATGCGCTTAGTTCAATTTGTATATGCCGGGTAATTTAAAGTTGTATGAACGTCTTTATTATAAATGTTGGTGCAAATGCTTGAAGTTACCACTTTTTATTACAAATGTCCAGGGAACCTTAACAAAGACAAGAGAATTTATAAAATGCCCTACACATGAGCCCACCGTAAAATGAATGTTCCATATGTTATAAAATGGCTGGAGAAAACCGGTTACCCAAAAAGTTTAAGTCAGGACTTTAGCAGGCAATTCCGCTTCAAAAAAGAAAAAGTCGTCAGCGTTTTTGGAACTTTAAGCCATTTTCGGCACACGGGATATGATGTAAATGACAGAAGATTGAGGAAGATGTAGCTTCTTTTTTGCACTTTGCCTGGTCTGAAGTCAACTCTGTCGAAGTTCAGGAAACGTTCAGTAAAATCCGTACTTTAATTTAAGAATTTGCGGAGTAACGACCTTTCGAAAAATCGTCTGATGACAGAGTGTGAATGAACGTTAGCGACTGTCTTTTTCACATGGAAATTGGTGCCTGTTAGTGAATTGGCTATGTCCCTGCGGGCGGCAACGCTGGCGAATTGTCTTAGCATTAGCCACTTTGTCCTTTAGTGAATCTATAACTATGGGGGGTTGTTGGTGCACACCTAAGGCCAATTTCAAAAAGTTTAAAGCCCTATCTAAATAATTCAAGTAAATATGCAAGTGCATGTAGTTTTGAAACAGGGTTTTTTTGTTACAAAGTTATGATCATAATATTGATAAGCCACCATATCACGTCAAGGTAAAACCCCACATGGTGGTCCCTAACTTATTTATCTCTAATCATAGTAAAAAGGAATATTACCTCTCTGTATAGTACCAATTCTTTATGTAAACATCTCCTGTGCCTTGGTTTCAAACTCTGTGCTAAATCCTCCACCGCCAATTGCTGAGCGGCTTTTAAGAGGGAGAGATTACCTTAACCAACGCCCATTTTAGAAAAGTAGAAGTCAGGTGTTATTATGATGGCTTATCAATATTATGATCATAACTCTGTAACAAAAACCCTGTTTCAAAATTACATGCACTTGCATATTTACTTGAATTATTTAGACAGGGCTTTAAACTTTTTGAAATTGGCTTCAGGTGTGCATCCACAACCCCCCATACTTTAGTGAATCTACGCCCTGGTATTAGCAGTCTAATAATGGCAGTCTAAAATAGCTCAGCTAAAAATGAAAGTGAATGTAATTTGGACAAACATTTGGAAAAGTACATCAAGTAAATGTATAAGAATTCATTATTTGGGATTAGTTTCCCTTTTAAGATCAGTTTTCAGAAGGGCAGATGGAAGTAAAAATCCCTCTGTTTGAATGTTTTTTTGTGAGTGTGAGCAATGTTCCCTCTAATTCCTGCTCTGCTATGTGTGCAAAAAGAAAATTGTGTTCATATTTTAAATTTGTATGCAGAATTTTTAAAAATTGTGTGCTTGTGTCAGAATTGAAAAAAAAAATTAAATTCAGCCAAACTCTCATCCACAATTTTACCTTATTTATCAACAAAAGTAACTCGAAAAATTTGGTGCGGGAAAAGACTTGATAAAATCGTGAAAAAATTAGAAACATACAAATTTTTCTGATTATGGCCCCAAAACCACAAATTATTCGGATTATCGTACGAAACCCAGCACAGATCACGATATCTTCCAATTGTAAAAGGGGCATCTGCCATTGACTTCTACATGACCTCGGTTTGAGACTGGAGTATTTTTGGATTCAGACTTTTCGCAGCCTCAGGGTATAATAAATCTCGAAATCTCGAGTTGTTTTTTGTTCACAAGAAATTTTTGTTTTCACCTTTTAAACTCAGCCCAGAAAAATGTGTGTTTTAGTAAATAACCCCCTATGTGTGCACCACAGTTTGATGTGTGTGCTGGCCTCAAAAGTTGTGTGTGTGCACGAGCGCTCACCTTAGTGGCAACATTGAATGTGATTATTTTTTAAGACCTGATAAGATTTAATTGTCATTAAGGATATTAAATTTGTGCCATTGCTGAATACTAAAATCCTAAGAAAGTGTGGGGCACACAATATAAGTAAAGTTACTGTTCAAACACTAAATAGATTGCATACAGAGCTAAATGCCATTCAAGATAGTTTGATTGACAGTTGGCTTATTTACTTAGAAAGCACAAGAAATGGAAAATGCATATTAGGTACGTTTGAGACAGACTATTCAGATAAATTATAATGTTTAATAATCTCTAAGGATATTGAAGTCTGGAATCTTCATTGTCGGTCATGCTCATGTCCCTTCTTGTTCCATACTGGAATTTATTTATAAGAGGACGAATGGTAACGAGATCTGTCATTCAGTGCAATGTCCATGTTTCATGATGACATTGATATATCCATTCACTGTAACATTCAGAAAGTGACAGGGCTGACAACTTACATTTTATCAGTGAGCTTTCATTTCTCTTACAGCTGTTAAGTAGGAAACAGGGTGGAAAATGGATCAAGATGCTTTTAAACTAAATTTCTTCGGGTCATTGTATAAAAGTATAACCATGAGGAACAAAATCCTAATAATTTGAAGCTGATCATTAGAGATGAGCCTGGTAAGTTTTGCGGTGCCTATTTTTGTGAATAAGTAGTAATACAAAAGAAAAAAAGATTAACCCTTAAAGTTGCACCACCCCATCTTGGAATCTGATAACTCAAGGAACAAATAAAACTTAACTTTCAATATATAAATTAAAAACGTAAGTCCAGAAGAGCATTTAAAATATGGTTAGGAACAGGGAGACATGGAACCCAGGTACAAATGGGCAAAAAGTACACAGCATAAAGTGGGTGTTGGGGTGTCAATTAGTAACCCACCAGCCTACAAGTATAAATGCTGGTAAGTCACGATTAATATTGATTAATTAGCCATAAGTTAGGATCAACCTTATATAATGGCTTTTGGGCCTTGATATATCCGCCACCCCTTCACCCTCAAACACACCCTCCCATAGCCATAGAGAGAGACACAAATATATTGTGGCTGTATGCCGACTAACCCTGAATTGAATCAGGCAAAACGTATACACAAACTGCCAACCTTGGCATACGGGTGCTGGTAGGCAGCAGAATTCAATCGATAAAACATAGACTGAGCTAGGGATTAACTGCGCATTTTAGAATTGTTAGGCAGGGGGGCTGAATCCAAAATAATCTTTGGGCTATCACTTCACAGCAGAAACGGGTGGGAAGCTCTGTGGGTGAAGGGGTGGGTTCTCGACGGTGCTTTTGTGGCTGGGATAGAATCTTAACCTCTATTTAAAACTAATTGAATACAACTACTTCGGTTGTCTACTTTGGAAATGGGAGGGTGCGCTTGAGGGTGAAGGGGTGGTGCACCAGACCTGAATGCGCTTTTCGTTAATCCCTAGCTCAGTCTATGTAAAGTGGTGCAACTTTAAGGGTTAATCTTTTTTTATTTTGTATTACTACTTATCCACATAACCCTGCACACCATTTATCTGTTTCTCTTTGATTTAGGGGTGGTGCTCCCTTATTCAGGCTTACTTATATTTTTGTGAATATGCACTCGAATTTTGCCATTCATGTTGTTTCACTGAAAAAAGTGAAGAAAAATAAATTCATGAAAAAACACATATGGGGGGGAATGTTGTAAAAGTCGATAACAGAAAAAATATTTGCAATGCGAAAAGTTGTGCCTCTGTGTGAACAGATTTTTCTTTATGTGAATTTCATTTAGCTCTTGCAAACCTGGAAACTGTTTTAATAACCGCTTCCGACAGGGGAAAAAGGTTTGTGAATTTTATAGTTTGTGCAAGTGAGCAGCGAATGTAATAAAACTTCTTACTGAAAAGTTGTTATTTGCTCCAAAAGATTTTGGGACAAATTCAGGACGAAGCGCCTAACGCTAGCGTTAATTCGCTAGCGTAGCGCATTTTCGTTAATTTGCCGGACACTGGAGTAAATTCTATAGTGTTACTTTGCACCTTTACGCCTGGCGAATTTGCGCAATGGACGTAACTAGGCAAATTTACTGACGCGCACATTTTTCTGAATGCTACCTTTTACGCCAGACTTCCTTCGCCACCTCAGACCAGGCGAAGCGCAATAGAGTAGATAGGGATTGCTTCAAAAAAAGTTGAAATTTTTTCAAAGTCCCAAAAAACGCTGGCGTTTTTTCTTTTTTTTATGGGTGATAGGCTGAAAAAGATTGAAATTTTTTTGGGGCTCCCCTCCTTCTCCCCTACATTTCCTAACTCATGGCACCTTAACTATACAGTGGGCACATGTGTAGGGCAAAATAAACATTTTATTTGATGTTTTGAAGGTTTCCCAGGCTTGTGTAGTGATGCTACATATACTTCCATTGTAAATTCAATTTGGCGCCGTATGCAAATTAAACATCGCTAGCATAACTTCGCTTTGCCTGGCGAATTAACGCTAGTGCAACTTGCAACCTTTCGTTTCCCCTGAGCGCAACTTTGGATTTTAGTGAATTTGCGTAAGGCTGGCGAAATTAGCCTGGAGAAGTGCGGCGAAGCTGGCGCAACTACGATTATTAGTGAATTTGCCCCTTTGAGACTTAAAAGTGAGCAATGCGCAATGAAAATTCGCAATGCAATAACAGTTTAAGGAAAGGTATTACATTGTAAAATGCGAAATTCTATTCTTATTTGTGCAAATATTTTGCTCTTTGCCACTAATATTACATTCCCCCACAATAGCATTATTAGAATTTATCCATGTTTTGGTTTTTTTTTTTTTGTGCTTAAAAAAACTGGCCACTGGGTGTCATTTATAAACTTTGCGCAGGGCACATTGGTTCGCAAAGTGAATATATTTGCCCTGTGCATGGTTATATATATAAAGCTGAATAAGAGGGTGCAAACAGAATTGCGTTTTTTTTTTTTTCACAATGCGAATGTCTATAGCAGCTTTTTAAATATGTCACAATTTGCAAATATTTATGTGCAACTCTGCAACCCAATTACGTCACAACTTCGGTGGCGGCTAAAATATTTGCAAAACAGTTTTGCAAACTGTGAATTTAAGTTACTGTCAATGCTATTTTCGCGCACAACAACCTCGCACATTGGCTGCACTCGCGCATACTCCTGTCTCATTTTCACGTCATTTGTGAAAATGTATTTACACTGCGAATTCGCAAAAAACGGAAAGACGGGCAGAGCAGTGCAATATATTAGCGTCCAGGAAAAAAACATATGCAATACAACCATTTGTGAAAAATATGCGCTGCGCGAACTTTATAAATGACCCCCACTGATTCCAAAGCTTTTCTCTAAATTTTTTTGTCGATTTTCCCACTGTTTTGCAAATTTTTAGCGGTCAAACAACAGGGACGAGTTTAATTTATCACTACTGATCATTGTTGTTTAACATTATTATTACTATTAACAACTATACGGGGGTGGATTAATTTGCAGGCTCCCCTAGGATGTTGCCTAGGGGCCCTGTGTGATCCGGGGCCCATCTCGCTTTTATCAATTATTATTTCTACTTTCTTTCAATTTGTATTTGCGCTGCTGGGTCTGATCAGGTGCATCTGCTGGGTGCTAGGTGGGTGCTGTAACCTAGAAGCGTGTCCTGTGGATGTAGCCTCTGGGCCTCATATCTCATTAATCCATCATTGCAACTGTATATAAAGCTCCAACATATTATGCTGTACTGTACAGACAATGTATATATTACAAATGTAATACAAATACTGACGGATACAGGCGATAAACAGGGCTCTGCTCATTAGAGCTTAAAATCTATATGGAGAAGTGGCTATGAGATACAAGGTGTGGGGATGGGCTAGAAAAGGAGTCTGCAAATTGAGAGATGTGGCATTGAGTATTATACACGGAAGTGGCAGTTGCACATAGTGTGTAGTGAATGAATTCTCAACTAGATAACAGCCCTACCATGGACATTCATGAGGGTGCATTTCACTTTAATAAACATAAAAGAGATCATTACGCCAACACAGTACAGTTATAAATGTATAGCTGAGATACTTTCGTAATCCTCTAATGGTTTTAATTACATGACAGCATAATCATTTTCCAATTACTCTTGTGATGCAGTACGGTAACATAAGATAATGGAAAGTGTATTTTCCCTTTTCCCAGCACAGTATATTATACAGCGCTTGACTAATGTCTGATTTTATACAGGCATGTGAGCTCCGAGCTGGCTGGCTACCCGGCGATGATCGCTCCAAACTTCAATACTTTATGAAATGGAAAAATATTGGGTGGTTTCATTCTGTGGTGTCTAAAACCTAAAAAAGGCACTGGAAAATAAACTGATGTTGCAGCTAAAACTACCAGTTTGTTTTGAATTGAAAAAGGAAATAAATGTTTCATCAGATAAACACAGGAAAATGAGGTTTGTAAAATGAGTTTAAATTACTGAAGTTACAGGCATCAGTTACAGGCTATCTAGGGAGAACAGCAGTGATTTTTTATAATGCTTGCTCTATGTAAAATGTGGCAGTTGGGGATGGGTCGAATCTGAGCCGTTTCGTCAAAAATTTGCCGCCGGCGAATTGTCGCTGACACCCATTAAAGTCTATGGGCGTCAAAAACATTTTTTTGACGTGTCTTTTTTTTTTTTGACACACACCACCATACAAGTCTATGGGAGTCATTTCCGTGGTGAAACAAGGCGAAAAAATTCGCCCATCCCTAGTGGCAGTGCCTGAGAGATTGCTTGACTTCAGCATGAGTGAAGAATGAATATGCAGCGGCCATTACGCCAAAATACAGAGGACAACAGTAACTGCAGATCTGGACAAGATGATATTTAAAGGAGAACTAAACCAACGTTAATCAAAAATCCCAATCCCCTTCTGTCCATTGGTCCCCCTTACTGCTTTCTCCCTCCTTAGTAACTCAGTGGAAAAAGTATCCCTGTCATGTACCTTGGCATATTCATGCAGAGTAGTGCAGCGGAGTTCTCCGGCACCATCTTCTGTTTCTACTGGTTCCTCGTGGAAGTGAGCGCCGGCACAGAGCTTTTTTGCGTATGCGCAGTTGGGACCATTCTGGTATTTGTGTCTACTGTGCATGCGCGGAAAGCTCCGAAGATTGTCAATGAAAAAGAAGAGTATCCAAGATACAGAAGATGGCACCGGAGAGCTCTGCTGAGCTACTCTGCATGAATATGCCAAGGTACATGACAGGGATACTTTTTCCACTGAGTTACTTAGGAGGGAGAAAGCATTGAGGGGGGCCAATGGACGGAAGGGATGGGGATTTTTGGGGGTTTAGTTCTCCTTTAAGAACATTACTTGGGAATAGAGTGCAGTTACAGTCAGGAATGGATGCCTTTAATTGATGAATTCCAAAAAGCCACATATCTGTCAAAAAGATACGTGATATCAAAATATTCCCCATGTTCTGTAGCACACTCATTAATTCAAGCATCAAGATACATTAGCTGTTTACCATATGTCGCAGATTTAGCAAGGGGCAGATTTAACAAATCTTGCTAGAATCTAAATCATTTCGCCCCATTTGTGAAAAGTCAATTAGATGATTTCTTTTGTTTAGGAATGAGCTTCCTTATCTGGTCTACAAAATAGTTTTTTTGACCAAAATTGGTTCACCAGGTCTGTTGTACCTACACATTAAGGGGCACATTTACTATTCGTCAAATATCGAGGGTTAATTAACCCTCGATATTCGACCCTCAAAGTTAAATCCTTCGACTTTGAATATGGAAGTCGAAGGATTTAGCGCAATTTGTTAGATTGAACGATCAAAGGAATAATCGCTCGATCAAACTGAAAAATTTAATCCATCGATCGAACGATTTTCCTTTGATCAGAAATTGGTTAGAAAGCCTATGGGGACCTTCCCCATAGGCTAACATTGGTGCTCGGTAGGTTTTAGTTGGCGAAGTAGGTGGTCTAAGTTTTTTTTAAAGAGACAGTACTTCGACTATCGAATGGTCGAATAGTCGAACGATTTTTAGTTCAAAGCGTTCGGTTCGAAGTCATAGTCGATGGTCGAAGTAGCCAAAAAAAAATACTTCGAAATTCAAAGTATTTTTTATTCTAATCCTTCACTCGAACTAAGTAAATGTGCCCCTATGGGTAGGACTACACAAACGATTCCGGCGTGATCCGACGCATTGCGATAAAACGCCTGCGACAAGTTGAATGCGACAGAAATACCCTAAAATCTATGGGCGAAATTGTAGCAAGTTTTCAAAAATGTTCACTAATTAAGTCAGAAAGGCATAAAATTCTATAGAACTAACCTGAAGCTGATGGAGAATATTACATCGCTAAGCTAAGGTTAGTGTTAACATGGAGTTTTGTTGAATATTTAGTTGCAAAATACGCCTTGTGATTGCAAAATTTTAATAGACACCGCGACTATTTCGGAAAGTCCTAAATAGTTGGATTTTCTGGCTAATTCCAGCGCAGACCACAGAAACTTTCAAATAGGATAATGACCTCTCCCATTGAGTTATATACAACCTCGGCAGGTCTGAGATGCTGCGTTTTCAGATTCTGACTTTTTCCATCCTTGGGTATAATAAAACTTGAAAAATTTTAGGTTTTTTTTCACTAAAAATTCAGATTTTATAGTAAAAAGAAAACTAAATTTTTTCAAGTTTTTGACATTTGGACTTTAATAAATAACCCCCTTAGTCAAATAAACGAATACATAATGCTGTATTGTTTCATATGTATTTTAATTCCAGTTATTCCTGAATAGCTTCAGTATTCCCAACAAGTACAGGTAAATCAGTTACAGAAACAATGCCCAACACTATTATCCAACTCTATCATCTGGAACACAAAATCATTTAAAAAAAAAAAAAACATTCCTTTTACTACTGAACACAACCTGATATGTATGATGGGTTGCTGAACCTATGCAGTACTCTGGGGTATCTGTAAACAAGTATAAGTCATAAGTCTCAAGTCCTGCTGCTATGTGGAAATCAACACTTTTTACACAGAAATGTGATATATATTCACTGAAGCAATACTCATTATATTCTCAATAATTGTATCAGCTGCTAAGAATCACTAAATATCTAGAGTGCAATATAATAGGAAAGTACAGCATAACCGCATTTAGCATCAGCAAAGAGTAATGATATGCCAGCATGAGATCAGGCAACAGATGAATAAAAATTACGAGGATCTGGAGTATTACATTTAGCTTGGATGGAATAAAATATGAGTCTTTTGGGTCTGTTTACTGGCAAGCAGCAGAAAGGCAAATCTAAATGATACTCCTGTGCATATTTTCTGCTTTTGTGTTGGGCAGTTTATGCAGTTATTTTGATGAGAGAAATGCTATAAGCAATTATAATGACAAATGAATCTTTTAGCTTGCTGATGGCATAACATAGCCAGCAGGTTGCAAATGTTAGCGATATAAAGTATTTCTATAAAATGTTAAGGTGATGGACTGCCTCTCACACACAGGGGCAGATTTATCAAAGGTCGAAGTGAATTTTCAAATTAAAAAACTTCGAACTTTGAAGTCATTTCTGGGTACTTCGACCACCGAACAGGCCAAATTCGACTCGACTTCGATTCGAATTGAAAATACTTTGAATATTCGACCATTTGAAAAAACGTTGACTTCGACACTTCACCACTTTAGACCTGCCGAATTGCTATGTTAGCCTATGGAGACCTCCTAGAACCTAGAGACAAAATTTGGCTAAGTTTTAAAAAGTCAAAGTTTTTTTTTTGAAAATTGTTCGATCAATCAATTGCTACGATCAATCGGACGATTTTACTTGACCGAAAACGGCCAAAAAATTCAAAAACAAAAGTTCGACTATCGAATTTGGCCAATTTTAACTTCGAAATTCGACCCTTGATTAATCTGCCCCACTGTGTGCTTGCTAGGTGACAACAAACAAAGCAATGCTACTAAGTAACGTACAAGTATTTTGCAGCAAGCAGCACACACACATATATATATATATACATATATATATATATATATATATATATGGTACGTAGTTATTAGGGACACATTTAGGGGAGGGAATCTGACCGGACTGCCAGCTCTATAGGGACTCTTGGAAGGAAGAGCAAATAAAATACAGGTATGGGATCTGTTGTCTGGAAGGCTCCAAGTTATGGGAAGGCTATCTCCCACAGACTTCATTTTAATTACATAATTCAAATTTTTCCTGTGATGATTTCCTGTTTCTCTGTAATAACAAAACAGGACCTTGTACTTGATCCTAACTGAGATATAATTAATCCTATTGGGTTAGTCAATGTTTTAAATATTTTTGAAATAATTCAAATTACAGGAAAACCCCAGGTCCCACGCATTCTGGACCCATACCTGTCCCATACATGTCCCATACCTGTAGACTGGTATTGTGTGACATTTGTTTGATATTTTTAAAGAAAGTAAAACAAATCTATAATGAACACAGGCATGTACTGGGCATGTACTGGGCCACACAGTATGTAATGATGGAAAGGACGATCTGTGGAGAAATGAAATTGAAGAAGATGTAGAGCAGGAGAAAGGCAAAGAGATAAATGTAAGAAACAAGAGGGTAAGCAGAACATGAAAGGGGAAGGAAAAGGTAGAGGATGGAAATGGACCATGGATAGAAGGAAAAGTGAAAGTGAACAAAAGAAAAGCTGTACAAAAAGAAAAGAAGGTTAAAAAAGAACGTCAGAGAAGCATATAGTCAAAGAATACATAGGCAGTAGGTGGTGATGTTCTGTACAACGTAAAGCAGGGTTTCTTGAGGATTTTTGAATGAGACCTGCAATTTTTTTTATAAGATTAATTATCTGCATTCTTAAAATTATTGTTGCCTATTTTAGAAGGCCATTTCAGTATATTTAAAGGAGAAAGAAAGGTAAAATCATTGATTCCAAAAAGTAATTCTAATAACTTACATGTGACCCAGGGCTAGTGCTGCTCTCCTCCATAACATACACCAGCCCTGGGTACTGTTTGCTGAACTTCTTCTTTCTACCAGATGTCCCCCTACCTGTTCTAAGATGGAGCATGCAACATACCAAAATCTCAGAATAAATTCTGTACCACGAATACACTCACCCAAACTTGATGGGAATTCCCTGAGGACTGGAAGAAGATGGTAGTATCAGTAGTGTAACTATAGAGGAGGACCCCTAGGTTGCTGAAGAGAATAATCCCTCCCCAGCCAGTGTCGGACACCAGGGGCCCACCCAAAAACCTTTGACCAGGGACCCACCGATTAATCTTAGACCAAGGGCCCACGCTTACCGAGGGCACATTTACTTAGCTCGAGTGAAGGAATAGAAGAAAAGATACTTTGAATTTCGAATGTTTTTTTGGCTACTTCGACCATCTAATTGGCTACTTCAACCTTCGACTACTACTTAAAAATCGTTTGACTATTCAACCATTCGATAGTCGAAGTACAATCTCTTTAAAAAAACTTTGACCCCCTACTTCGCCAACTAAAACCTACCGAGGTACAATGTTAGCCTATGGGGAAGGTCCCCCATAGTAGTTTGTACTTGATCCCAACTATTATATAATTAATCCTTATTGGAAGCAAATGGGGTTTATTTAATGTTTACATTACACTCGGTTTATACCAATCTCCGTGAAGAGCATAGACAAGTACAGGCTAGGGCTACACCCATCTCTCCATAGATGCCATATTGGTGCACCTTAGCTGGTTGTCAAGTGATTTGAGGCCATGTTTCTACACCCAAGTGTTCAATTAAAGTACTACAAAATAAAAAATAACAAGTATAAAATGAAGAAAAAAATACATAATTAGATTTGCAAAGAGGCGCTATATCTATAGACTATAAAAAGTGATCAGGATGCATTAAAGTATAATGAGCACCCTACTGCACTGAATAGGAAATAAAGGCATAGTAGAAATGACGGTTGCTAATAAAACTTAAAAACAAATCAAAAATAACATGATACATCAAACTCATTGGGAACCTAGTAACCAAAACAAAAATCCATTTGGTTTCTAGATATAGCAGATTTTTGGTCCTATCCCTTCCTCTTATGTCAGGTGTGACTCTTTGGATGCCCTGTATGGAAAAGAAAGGCAAAACGGCAATATAACAGCAGAAAGAATAGAAAATAATGTTAGGCCTAAATAAAAATTTAGGAAACCAGTTGTGCCAACATAAATATGGGAGGAAGGTTGTATTTTTTCTCTCTATTTCTATATATACAGTATACTCTCTGACTTACATGTGAGTCAGTGTAAAGTAAAGCCCATCTTTTGGATAGCATTGTGATATATTACATGCCCCCACAGCGGAAAATAGATTAAGCAGCTGAATACAGAACTATATGGTCAAGCTTACTTTCTAATACTCTTAATACCTTACTAAATCCTAGAAATTATTTTGACCTCTTGGAAGATTGCAGCCAAATGTTTTTATCTGTGACCCAGAAAAATGATTATTGGAGGAGATGGATAATTGTATGGGAGATTGCACTTGGGCCTGTAACAGTGGTGCTACCCCAGCTGCCTTTGCGATGAAGTCATGAGGAATAATAAGTCTAACAGCTCAGTTATTTAGAAAGCAGCTGGTGGCAGCGGTGAAAGGCAGCTGTTCCAAAAAACAAAAGTAATGCATTTCCCATAGCAGAAAAATCAGTGATGCTTCCTTTAAGGAACGCACAGTTCAAATCTGTACAGAAAGTACATAAAATTGAGATATATGTTGACTGCATGAAAACCTTGAGATGCACTTGAATAACATGCCAGATTTAAATCCACAAAGCGGTTCATGTTAGACAGGCTATATAAAGCCTACACCTTGATCTGAAAATTATCCAGCAAATAAATCCGCCTCCTGCGGAATCATGGAAATAAAAAGATCCATATGTTTCCTGTTGCTGCTCTCATAGCATATGAGCACACTCAAACAAATATCAATGAATATGTGTATACAATTACCAAAATGCTAGAAAAAACATTTATCCATACAAGAAGCAACAACAAAAATCTGTAGATATCTTTATAAGTATGGCTAACTCATGAGCCCAGCTAGTGATGGCTGAAGGTTTTAGGTTCTGAAGTTAAGTGCAGTTAAATAAAAGACTACCTGATGCTTAATATGCTGCATTGTTGACTTATTCATGAGCCAATGCTCAACCAGATCTGCAACTGTCTTAGTCTTGATCTGTAGGGATTTGTCTCACCCGAAAGGTACAGATATAGCATCTTATATTTGAAAATGCTTGGGATTAGGGGTTTTCTGGATAAGGAATTTTCTGCATACCTTAAGTCTGCTAAAAATCACTGAAACTTAAAATAAACCCAGTCTGATTGCTTTGCCATTTTTCGAACCAGATTTATATTTGTTAAAAAGAGTGTTCTGGGGAGTATACAATGTTCTTTTAAAAGCTTTAGTTAAAACAGATATTTTATAGCCACGAGTTAGAAGACGATCTCTCAGGTCACATGCCTTTTTTACAAAATCATTGTATTCGGAACACAAACGTCTCAGTCTTAAAAATGGACCCACTGTTATATTCCGAATTAAATGTGGGGGATGGGCAGAGGATGCTTGCAAGATAGTATTAACTGTGCATTCCTTCCTATATCACAATGGTATGTTCATGTGATATTAGAACTACATCTAACTACATGTGATGTTCTAAATCTACATCTAACTACATCTAAATATGTTATAGAAGTGGTATGTTTAGTATCTATCTATCTATCTATCTATAAAATTACAATTCAACAAACAAGGTCCGCACTCTCAGGTCTTAAAAATCAAATATGGTTTATTAAAAAAAGACTAACGTTGCGGCCTCTCCGAGGCCTTTCTCAAAGTACAGATAGGTATACAATGAAAGCTTTAAATACCCTACGTAGATGGCGGGAAAGGTTAATTGGCCGACATCATCATCATCATCACTACGCGTCAAGTACTAAAGTTGTTAAGATTCACATATAGAACACATTAAAATTCAAAATACTTTTATGTTAAAACCCCAATCGCACTGAATAAGGAAATAAAAGCATACTATGTAACAGTATTATTTGTAACTTCTTGTTTTGCAATGCACAGTCAAACTGGCTGTATTGTTAATGTTACATAGTATAATAATCTGAGTGTAGATGAAAGGTCTGATTTTCAAAATCCCCCAAATGCAATAACTATAGATACATAAAGCCTAAAACATGAATGCGATCCCTCAAACAAGTCAGGTGTCCGTACTATATCATAATTTATGCAGCACAAGCCCTCTCCTTACCGGTGTGTCAATATACTTTAAATTAAGCCATTAATAATATGTCATTATTGTATTGTGTAGGTGCCTATAGGGTCACCCATCTTCCCACCAGTGAAAGTGTGTAATGTGTCTATAATGTGACTCCATTACGTGTTATATAACCCCTTATGTTAGCAGTGTTAACCCTTAGTGTGACCACTACCCCTGTTTTCAGTCTATCTCAATGGATCGTGTGAGCAGCCATATATACTAAAAGAAAAGTGCATATAATTTAAATATCACGCTTCTCAGTCTAGAAGTGTATCGAGTTAAATATTCAAAAGCAATAAATACATGAAAAAATATAGAAAACAATCTCTAAAAAATAATATCTAAACAATAAAAAAGATAAAGAATCCCAAAGTCACCATAATATGTGAAAAAATCCCCAAAGTTTGTGGGACATATTATGCAGTCCAAATATTCATATAGTCAAAAAACCATCTGGTAAACATGGATATAGTCATCTGGGTTATTGAGGTTTGTGGCTTGCACTTATGGGCGCCGAGACTGTAGTTATTACAAGGGCAAGCATTAACTCATTGACTCATTACACATTAGCAGATCGAACAGCAAACACCCATCGGTTCATGTCCCACGGAGCAAAGAGCGGACCTCCCGCAGTGCAAGGGCAGCTCCGCCCCAATCAACCCGCATCACAGAGCCCGACCACCACATCCCCACCGGGAAACAGATGTCAAATGTAGCCCCGCCGCACAGAATGAGTCGGGACCCGGTATGTATGACACACCCGAGCTCACCAATGATCGCCGACTTCAGATTTTCAAATACTCACGCGCCATTGTATGGACACAGTGCTGTGACGAGTTATGTCGATCCGTATCTGTGGAACAATTTTCATGGCTTCTAACGCCATGTGTGCGGTAAATCTTGTTGTAACACCATCCATATAGTGGGTCATGCAGATCTGTGTCCATGGGTCAATTCCTGTAGCTTGAATCATCGTGTCTGCAGTGACAGATATTCCTGCTGTATGTATCTTCTGCGGTCACTAATTGTAATCTTTACTTGCAGAGGGAGTCTTGTAGGGGGGGTTTTTTCATGATAGCGTCCAGAGAGTCTGCCATCATTATCGGCTTTTAGGGATGTAGCGAACGTCGGAAAAAAAGTTCGCGAACATATTCGCGAACTTGCGCAAAAATGCGAGCGGTTCGCGAATGGTTCGCGAACCCCATAGACTTCAATGGGAAGGCGAACTTTAACATCTAAAAAAGACATTTCTGTCCAGAAAAATGATTTTAAAGTTGTTTAAAGTGTGCAATGACCTGGACAGTGGCATGCCAGAGGGGGATCAAGGGCAAAAATGTATCTGAAAAATCTGCCTGTGTGTGCTTGGAAGAGATAGTGTAGGGGGAGAGCTGTTAGTGATTTCAGGGACAGATGATAGTAAGTTTGCTGGCTAGTAATCTGCTTGATACTGCTCTGTATTGGAGGGACAGAAGTCTGCAGGGATTTGAGGGACATTTTAGCTTAGGTAGCTTTGCTGGCTAGTAATCTACTGTTCTCTTTAAACAACTGCCATACGTTGACCTTGTAGGCATTGTTTGCCCAGTTTTTTTGGACGCAGCCACTGAAGCACAGTTGCCAGAAAAAATATGCCATATAAATGCTGAAAATAGTAATTTTTCGCCATACGTTGACCTTGTAGACATTGTTTGCCCAGTTTTTTTTGGACGCAGCCACTGAAGCACAGTTGCCAGAAAAAATATGCCATATAAATGCTGAAAATAGTAATTTTTCGCCATACGTTGACCTTGTAGACATTGTTTGCCCAGTTTTTTTGGACGCAGCCACTGAAGCACAGTTGCCAGAAAAAATATGCCATATAAATGCTGAAAATAGTCATTTTTTGCCATACGTTGACCTTGTAGGCATTGTTTGCCCAGTTTTTTTGGTCGCAGCCACTGAAGCACAGTTGCCAGAAAAAATATGCCATATAAATGCTGAAAATAGTCATTTTTTGCCATATACGTTGAGTCAACGTATGGCAAAAAATGACTATTTTCAGCATTTATATGGCATATTTTTTCTGGCCGCTGTGCTTCAGTGGCTGCGGCCAAAAAAACTGGGCAAACAATGCCTACAAGGTCAACGACGTTGACCTTGTAGGCATTGTTTGCCCAGTTTTTTTGGCCGCAGCCACTGAAGCACAGAGGCCAGAAAAAATATGCCATATAAATGCTGAAAATAGTCATTTTTTTGGTCGCAGCCACTGAAGCACAGTTGCCAGAAAAATTATGCCATATAAATGCTGAAAATATAAATTTTTTTGGTTGCAGCCACTGAAGCACAGAGGCCAGAAAAATTATGCCATATAAATGCAGAAAATATGCATTTTTTTGGTCGCAGCCACTGAAGCACAGTTGACAGAAAAATTATACCATATAAATGCTGAAAATATAAATTTTTTTGGTTGCAGCCACTGAAGCACAGAGGCCAGAAAAATTATGCCATATAAATGCAGAAAATATGCATTTTTTTGGTCGCAGCCACTGAAGCACAGTTGACAGAAAAATTATGCCATATAAATGCTGAAAATATAAATTTTTTTGGTTGCAGCCACTGAAGCACAGAGGCCAGAAAAATTATGCCATATAAATGCAGAAAATATGCATTTTTTTGGACGCAGCCACTGAAGCACAGTTGCCAGAAAAAATATGCCATATAAATGCTGAAAATAGTCATTTTTCGCCATACGTTGACCTTGTAGACATTGTTTGCCCAGTTTTTTTGGTTGCAGCCACTGAAGCACAGAGGCCAGAAAAAATTAAACCAGTAGGGTTTGCACCCTAGTTTGTAACGGTGGCGGAGGGAGGAGGACGCTAAAGGACAGCTGTGTGTGGAGTCATGAGGCTTGAAGAGAAGGACAGCTGCATAGAAGTCAGAACAAGTCTTCCGGCGTGCAGTAACCCTCCGAGATCCACCCCTCATTCATTTTAATAAAGGTCAGGTAATCGACACTTTTGTGACCTAGGCGAGTTCTCTTCTCAGTTACAATCCCTCCTGCTGCACTGAAGGTCCTTTCTGAGAGCACACTTGAGGCTGGGCAAGACAAGAGGTTCATGGCAAATTGTGACAGCTCTGGCCACAGATCAAGCCTGCGCACCCAGTAGTCCAGGGGTTCATCGCTCCTCAGAGTGTCGATATCTGCAGTTAATGCCAGGTAGTCCGCTACCTGCCGGTCGAGGCGTTCTTTGAGGGTGGATCCAGAAGGGTTGTGGCGCTGCCTTGGACAGAAAAACATTTGCATGTCTGACGTTACAGACCGGCCAAAGGGCTTTGTCCTTGCAGGTGTGCTCGTGGCAGGATTACTGGCACCTCTGCCCCTGGAATGTTGATGAGTTCCTGAAGTGACATCACCCTTAAAAGCATTGTACAACATGTTTTGCAGGCTGGTTTGTAAATGCCGCATCTTTTCGGACTTGTGGTATGTTGGTAACATTTCTGACACTTTATGCTTGTACCGAGGGTCTAGTAGCGTTGCGACCCAGTACAGGTCCTTCTCCTTAAGCCTCTTGATACGGGGGTCCTTCAACAGGCATGACAGCATGAAAGACCCCATTCTCACAAGGTTGGATGCAGAGCTATCCATCTCCGCTTCCTCATTATCAAGGACTGCATCATCCACGGTCTCCTCCCCCCAGCCACGTACAAGACCAGGGGTCCCCAAAAGGTCACCACTAGCCCCCTGGGAAGCCTGCTCCTGTTGGTCCTCCTCCTCCTCCTCCACAAAGCCACCTTCCTCCTCTGACTCCACTTCTGGCACCTCTCCCTGCGTTGCAGCAGGTGCCTGGGTTCGTTCTGGTGATTCCGACCATAAATCGTGTGCTTCCAGCTCCTCGTCACGCTGGTCTACAGCCTCATCTGTCACTCGTCGCACGGCACGCTCCAGGAAGAAAGCGAAGGGTATTAGGTCGCTGATGGTGCCTTCGGTGCGACTGACCATATTTGTCACCTCTTCAAAAGGTCGCATGAGCCTGCAGGCATCGCGCATAAGCACCCAGTAACGAGGGAAAAAAATCCCCAGCTCTGCAGATCCAGTCCTACCACCCAGTTCAAAAAGGTACTCGTTGACGGCCCTTTGTTGTTGCAGCAGACGTTCCAACATAAGGAGCGTTGAATTCCAGCGAGTCTGGCTGTCAGAAATCAAACGCCTGACTGGCATGTTGTAGCGCTGCTGAATGTCAGCAAGGCGTGCCATGGCTGTGTAGGAACGTCTGAAATGGGCCGACACCTTTCTGGACTGGGTGAGAACGTCCTGGAATCCTGGGTACTTGGAGACAAAACGTTGGACTATTAAATTTAACACATGTGCCATGCAGGGCACATGTGTTAAATTTCCCAGTCTCAACGCTGCCAACAGATTGCTTCCATTGTCACACACCACTTTTCCGATCTGCAGTTGGTGTGGGGTCAGCCACCGATTGGCCTGTGACTGCAGAGATGACAGGAGTACAGATCCGGTATGGTTTTTGCTTTCCAGGCACGTCATCCCCAAGACAGCGTGACAACGGCGTACCTGGCACGTCGAATAGCCTAGGGGGAGCTGGGGGTGCACAGGTGTGGAGGAGGAGAAGGAGGACCCAGCAGCAGAGTAAGAAGAAGAAGAGGAAGAAGACGAGGTAGAGAGCGATGGAGGAGTAGAGGTGGTGGCAGAACCGCGTGCAATCCGTGGCGGTGACACCAACTCCACTGTTGTTGTTGTTGAGCTACCCATTCCCTGCTTCCCATTCCCAGCCATTACCAAGTTCACCCAGTGGGCAGTGTAGGTGACATACCTGCCCTGACCATGCTTGGAGGACCATGCGTCAGTAGTCATATGGACCTTTGGCCCAACACTAACTGACAGAGATGCGGTAACTTGGCTCTGCACATGTTGGTACAGGTGTGGTATTCCCTTTTTAGAAAAAAATTGCGGCTGGGTACCTTCCACTGCGGTGTCCCAATTGCTACAAATTTGCGGAAGGCCTCAGAGTCCACCAGCTGGTATGGTAAAAGCTGGCGGGCTAAGAGTGCAGACAAGCCAGCTGTCAGACGCCGGGCAAGGGGGTGACAGTCAGACATTGGCTTCTTACGCTCAAACATGGCCTTCACAGAAACTTGGCTGGTGGCAGATGACTGGGAATGGGAACAGGTGGTCAAGGTGGAAGGCGGAGTGGAGGGTGGTTCAGATGGGTCAAGGAGAGCAGAGGTAGAGCAGTAAGATGCTGGACCAGAAGGAGTGTGGCTTTTAGTTTGCCTGTTGCCTTTGAGGTGTTGCTCCCAAAGTGCTTTGTGCTTGCCGCTCATGTGCCTTCGCATAGAAGTTGTACCTATGTGGCTGTTGGGCTTACCAAGGCTCAGTTTCTGACTGCACTCATTGCAAATTACAATGCTTTTGTCAGAGGCACACACATTAAAAAAATCCCACACTGCTGACTTTTTGGAAGTGTGCGATCTGGCGGTAACAGTAGAAGTTGGCGGCATTGGCGGCAATGGCGGGTGCGTTGGCCGGCTGAACACAGGTGCCGATACATGTTGTTGCCCTACTGATCCCTGCGGGCTGTCCTCCCTGCTTCTTCTAAGTCTTATTCTCCTACTGCCTCTCTGACTCTCCGTCTCTCCATCTGAACTACCCTCCTCTTGCTCTCTTCTACTAGGCACCCACAAAACATCAATCTCCTCATCATCATTCTCCTCAGATGCATCAATTTCTTCTGACACATCACAGAAGGAAGCAGCAGCGGGGACCTCCTCCTCATCACTCATCATTATGTCCATCTCTGTCGTGTTCTCTGCCAGAATTAAATCTGGTGTAACGTCCTCATCTCCTTCATCTTCTTCTGCCAATAATGGTTGCGCATTACTCAGTTCAAGAAACTCATGGGAAAATAACTCCTCTGACTCCAGTGAAGAAGGGGCACCGGTGGTGGAGGAAGTGTTACGTGGGGTGGCCATAGCAGTGGAGGATGAGGAGGATGTTGTGGTAAAGTTAGAAACGGTAGAGGATGGGGTGTGCTGTGTAAGCCAGTCAACTACCTCTTCAGCATTTTGGGAGTTCAGGGTCATTGGCTTTTTAAAACTGGGCAATTTGCTAGGGCCACAGGATTGCATAGCAGCACGGCCCCTAGCACGGCCTCTGCGTGGCGGCCTGCCTTTGCCTGGCATTATTTTTAAAAAAACAACAACAACAAAAACTCAGTTGGTTTTTCTGGAAACGATAATACACACAGCTAGATGGCAGTTTGAAGAAAACAGTGTGCAAATAATGCCTACAAGGTCAACGTATACACAGCGGTGGATACGGATTACGTAAAATATAAGAATGCTGCTTGAAAAAAAGTAACTCAAGTGGTTTTTCTAGAGACGATAATATTATCAATATTTAGACAAAATGTGAACAAGCTCACACAGCTAGATGGCGGTTTGAAGAAAACACTGTGCAAATAATGCCTACAAGGTCAACGTATACACAGCGGTGGATACGGATTACGTAAAATATAAGAATGCTGCTTGAAAAAAAGTAACTCAAGTGGTTTTTCTAGAGACGATAATATTATCAATATTTAGACAAAATGTGAACAAGCTCACACAGCTAGATGGCGGTTTGAAGAAAACAGTGTGCAAATAATGCCTACAAGGTCAACGTATACACAGCGGTGGATACGGATTACATAAAATATAAGAATGCTGCTTGAAAAAAAGTAACTCAAGTGGTTTTTCTAGAGACGATAATATTATCAATATTTAGACAAAATGTGAACAAGCTCACACAGCTAGATGGCGGTTTGAAGAAAACAGTGTGCAAATAATGCCTACAAGGTCAACGTATACACAGCGGTGGATACGGATTACGTAAAATATAAGAATGCTGCTTGAAAAAAAGTAACTCAAGTGGTTTTTCTAGAGACGATAATATTATCAATATTTAGACAAAATGTGAACAAGCTCACACAGCTAGATGGCGGTTTGAAGAAAACACTGTGCAAATAATGCCCACAAGATCAACGTATACACTACTACAGCGGTGGATACGGATTACGTAAAATATATTATGGCTGCTTGAAAAAAGTCACTCCGGTGTTTTTTCTGGAGACGGTAATATTATGGATATTTAGACAGAATGTGAACAAGGTCACACAGCTAGATGGCAGTTGGTTGAATAACACACTGGGCAAAAAATGCCTACAGGGCAAATAATGCCTAAAAGGTCAACTTATACACTACTACAGCGATGGATACGGATTACGTAAAATTTATTATGGCTGCTTGAAAAAAGTCACTCCGGTGTTTTTTCTGGAGACGGTAATATTATGGATATTTAGACAGAATGTGAACAAGGTCACACAGCTAGATGGCAGTTGGTTGAATAACACACTGGGCAAAAAATGCCTACAGAGCAAATAATGCCTAAAAGGTCAACTTATACACTACTACAGCGATGGATACGGATTACGTAAAATATATTATGGCTGCTTGAAAAAAGTCACTCCGGTGTTGTTTCTGGAGACGGTAATATTATGGATATTTAGACAGAATGTGAACAAGGTCACACAGCTAGATGGCAGTTGGTTGAATAACACACTGGGCAAAAAATGCCTACAGGGCAAATAATGCCTAAAAGGTCAACTTATACACTACTACAGCGATGGATACGGATTACGTAAAATTTATTATGGCTGCTTGAAAAAAGTCACTCCGGTGTTTTTTCTGGAGACGGTAATATTATGGATATTTAGACAGAATGTGAACAAGGTCACACAGCTAGATGGCAGTTGGTTGAATAACACACTGGGCAAAAAATGCCTACAGGGCAAATAATGCCTAAAAGGTCAACTTATACACTACTACAGCGGTAGTAAAATGAAAAAAAGTAAAATAAAAAAAAAATGAATATTAAAAAAAAAAAATTACAGTTGGTGCTGCTGAACTACTAGGAGCAGCAGATTAGCACACCAGTCCCACTCCCCAACACTGCTAGACTAATAGCACTGGGCTCTTATAGTAGTAGTAGTAGTAGTAGTAGTAGTAGTAGTAGTAGTAAAACAACAAAAAAATAAATAAAAGCAGTCCTTACAAGGACTACTGTTATTGCAGCAGTCAGCAGATGAGATCAGAAGCAGGACAGCTGCCCACTGCAGCTACATACAGAGCACTGCAGTAGAAGGTAGATTACTAGCCAGCAAAGCTACCTAAGCTTAAATGTCCCTCAAACCCCTGCAGACTTCTGTCCCTCCAATAACAGAGCAGTATCAACACGATTACTAGCCAGCAAACTTTCAACTGTCCCTGAAATCACTAACAGGCAGCAGCTCTCTCCCTACACTATCTCTTCAGCACACACAGGCAGAGTGAAAAAACGCTGCAGGGCTTCGGTTTTTATAGGGAAGGGGAGTGGTCCAGGGGAGAGCTTCCTGATTGGCTGCCATGTACCTGCTGGTCTGGGGTGAGAGGGCAAAAAAAAGCGCCAACAATGGCGAACCCAAAATGGCGAACTTCGCGTGACGTTCGCGAACTTCCGGCGAGCGCGAACACCCGATGTTCGCGCGAACAAGTTCGCCGGCGAACAGTTCGCGCCATCTCTATCAGCTTTGACTGTTTCCCCCGCATACAGACCATTACCGACCTCAAAGAGAAGGGGTAAAAACGTCAGTCCCAATAATGGCCTTGCAACGCCAATCATGGTAACAGCTTTCATAGATGAAAAAAATGTCAAAAAATAAACACGGGTGCCAGACTTAATAAATATCAAATAACGATCCGTGGAGAAGTCAGCACTCACGTAACATGGTATAAACGTGCCGGGGTGCAGTGTCCAAAATATTTAGAATTCTAAATATTTTGGACACTGCACCCAGGCACGTTTACACCATGTTACGTGAGTGCTGACTTCTCCACGGATCGTTATTTTATATATATATATATATATATATATATATATATATATATATATATATATATAGATATATTTTACAATAATGCAGATGATAAGATGATACCCGAACTCCTTCACAATATATAATTTTCCGGGTGCTTGGCCAAAATGATATGTAGACATCTACGAAGAGGACCAGCACTCCGTTTCCAAAAATCAACACTTTACTGCAGTGTCACAGTATCTCCAATGTCTCGGCCCACTTTGGGGCCTTTATCATATATATATATATTATAGGCAGAACTTGGATACATACTAGCCACATGAGATGGAAAAAATCTGAAATGTAGGACAAATGTAAGTTATATTCAGCCCAGTTGCAACAAATTCTGTAACTACCATGTATGATGATATTTATAACCATCTTCTTTCCTCAGCTCTGAAATAAGCTATTCAATGATCTGTGCAAAGGCAGGGAACTACAAAACCTGTGCTCTAATTACTGAATAGAGAGTGCTGCCTTGTCTAAGTCAGTATGTGTTGAACTGAATTTTGAGACTGGATATCTGTGTTGTTCAAAGGGGATATTAGGACACCTGTCAGCCAAACATGCATTTATATGAAGTTAGTCCTCTTTTCGTAGCTATAACAGCCTCTACTCTTCTGGGGAGGCTTTCCACTAAATTGTAGAACAAAATTGAAGAACATTGTTGGTGGAATTTGCTTCAATTCAGCCAGAAGAGTATTAGTAGGGTTGGGGATTGATGTTGAAGATCAGGTTTAATGGTAGTGAGCATTCTCATTTTGTGCAGGTAAGAGCACATCTTCCACTCCCATCTCAGCAAATCTATTCTGTACAGACCTCAAGTTGCGCATGCAGCATGATTAGCTGAAATAGAAACTGATGCCACAAACTAGATTGTCACAGATGTCATTGTACATTGCAGCCTTAAAGTTAGCTTTATAAAATGCAGACCCAAACCATGGAAAATGACCCCAGGCCATTTCATATAATGTTTGCCAAAAATTAATAATATCATAGAGCATTTTCCACTCTTGATCGTGTTGCTTGTTATACCATGGTGCTGCCTATCATTATATGGCTAATTTTAAGGTAACTGGAAATATCACAGAAATGCAGGTTCTTTGGAGTGATCTGCACATTCCTTTTAAATTCCAATCCATATCCCTAAGGATGGGCTGACAGTGATTTATATAGAATTACTTCTTGAAAAATTACCAGCTGGCACACTGCCATCTAGTGGCTATTGGTGTGTCTAGAGTTAGAAAAGCTCACAACAAAAACTGTGATACTGTGTTTGCCAGTACCAAAAAAAACAAATACAAAAAACTATTGTAGAAGTGATACCTATATTGGCTAACAATAAAAATACATTGCAAGCTTTCGGAGCACCAAGGCCCCTCGTCAGGTAAAATACAAATGAAAGCTAGAAAGGCACAGCATATATACTGTTAGATCAGTGAATGGTATTCATGGGCAATATATTAGGAAGTTACAGATAGATAGAGATCAATAGTAGATATAATACAATGAATTAGGGTGGGTTGTAAATAGTCCAGGAGTCTGGATTCATTCAGGTCACTTTGTGTGACATGAAACCTGACCCTATATTAAGATCCTGTCTTAATGTGTTAAACAACTCCATACATTTGAATTCATAAATCTTCCTTTCCCGTTCAGTTTTAAAGTTCCCTTTTACTATTAAGACCTGCATGTCCTGAAGACTGTGATTTTGACTGCAGAAATGTTGCCCCACTGGTGTATCACATTAGTGTTGATTTTATGTCTGTGATGGTTCATCCTTGTGCGCAATTTTTGTCCTGTTTCACCAATGTATATGCGTCCTGTAGAGCACCTAGTACATGTAATCATGTATACCACATTGGATGAAGCACACGAATAGTGGTCCAGAATGGTGTAGACTTTTTGTGTATAATTCTGAGCTTTCTGGATAAAGGGTTTCAGGATAACGGATCCTACAGTATATCTTTGCACAGTATTTGCAGGCTTCACATCTGTTGCTGTTGCAGGGAAATGTGCCTGCTTTAGTTGTTTTAGGAAGAGCACTTCTGACAATCATTTTCCTCAGATTAGGTGGTTGTCTATAAGACGAGAGGTATTTCCTTTAGTCGGGTATCTGTATCGAACATGGGTTGCAGATCTCTGGCTATTTTTCTAATAATGTTCAGTTGTGGGTTGTAGGTAACTACAATAGGTATACAGTTGTTTTCTGTCTTTTCTTTGTAATCCAAGAGTGTCTCTGGGTATTTGAGTTGCTCTGTGGATTTGATCATCAATTACCTGCGGATGGTATCCCTGATTAAAAAAAGTTTTCTGTAAGGAATGGAGATGTTTATTTCTGTCATCAAGGTTTGAGCAAATACGGTTGTATCTCAGAGCCTGGCTAAACACAATTGATTTTTTTGTGTGATGAGGATGAAAACTGTCCCACATAAGATATGCAGGACGGCCTGTTGGTTTTAGTGTATAGGGATGTTTGTATGGTTCCATTTTTTATGTAGATGGTTGTATCCAAGAAGTTGATGTGTGAGTAAGGGTGGCTAAGGGTAAGGTTGATGGTGGGGTGGAATTGGTTAAATCTTTCGAGAATGCCAATAGTTCTTTTTCTGATGCTGTCCATATGAGAAGTATGTCATCTATATACCGTAAATGGGTTAAGGGCCTTTTGTTGCAGGAAGCCAGGTCATTTTCCTCTAACTGGGCCATAAACAGATTGGCATACTGAGGTGCCATTTTGCTTACCATAGCACTTCTCATAGGTTGGAGGTATATGGCATCCCCTAATGAGAAGTAGTTGTGTGTCAGTATAAATCTGATCAGTTGTAGAGTTGGTACTGTGGCCATATGATTTATTTCTAGGAAGTGCTGGCAGGCTTCAATACCGTCTTCATGTGGGATGTTGGTATACAGAGACTCCATGTCCATGGTAGCTAGGATGGTGCCCTCTGGAAGTGTGATCTAAGAATATATGCTGTGCCTTTCTAGCTTTCATTTGTATTTTGCCTGACAAGGGGCCTTGGTGCTCCGAAAGCTTGCAATGTATTTTTATTGTTAGCCAATCTACGTATCACTTCTACAATACTTTTTGTATTTGTTTGTTTTTTTATTTGTTATTTTAGAGTTAGAAAAGAAATTCAAAAATAAATTCAAGCAGTGTTTTCAAGAAAGACTAAATACAGAATAAGCAACTGTATGCATGTGTATTGATCTCTACAATTCTAGACTAAGCAAATAAAACTGTTGTACATAGAAATTGTGCTCTAGAACCCCATACACCTAAACAACTAATGGAATCGCAATGTGCAAAAAAAAAGTACACAAATTGCCATGTTTTCTACCCACATTGGCATGTTATCTCCTATGGGTGCTAAGAAACAGGAAGAGCAACTTGCACATGATGCACAATGAAGAGTAGTCATCAAATCCTAACTACCGACCAGTTTTTGTTAAGGCTCATAAATGTAGAGTTGGGCTTTCACTAGTGATGTGTGGCTCGACAAAAAAACGCGACATTGAGGTAATATGAGGTAAAGTCCACAAAGCCACACACAGTTTATATCATTTTGTAAATAGTGGAGCTGTACAGTACAATTAAAGCTTGCAGTTCCAGCCCATATGTTCAACAGCCCTAGAACATAAGATTGATATATTTATTATGTGGTGTAAAAACCTGTGGAATAACTTGCCACACATCACTGTGTACAACATCTTCTTTTCTGCTGATTCACTGCACATACTCTGTCAGTTACTGAGCTTAGGGATCAATGCACAATATACTGAATATTTCTATATGACAGGCAAACCTTTTTTTCTGCTTGATGATTTGCAACAACCCCTAAGCTTAGCTTCTCTACAACTGCCCAGAGCATGTGCACTGACACTCCTAACAAAATCCAAGATGGGAAACTCCTGTGACAACTTTGAAGGCCTGTATCATTACTACTTCATTTTTATGGTTTAGTTCTCCTTTAAGCCATGTTCTTAGTGTCAATGACAATGCACATGCTTAGTGTGGACCAGGTTGCTGTTTACAAGGAGTCAATTGCCAAAACATTAGCAAGAAATGGTTTTTCATCTGTCACAGAACCTGATCCAATGGTAATAGCATGCATCAAAAATGAAGAAAGAAGGCGCACACCCTATTTGTAAACTACAGGGTGCTAATCCAAAGGTGACTCCCCATCAGGGTCTCCATATAATATTTAACAGCAAAAGGAATGGATAGCACACCTAATTTGAAAAAGCAAAATTAATTTATTAAACAAAAGAAAAAAAAAAACTATACAAAAAATTTACAAAACAAAATCATAATGAGCTCATTATGATTTTGTTTTGTAAATTTTTTGTATAGTTTTTTTCTTTTGTTTAATAAATTAATTTTGCTTTTTCAAATTAGAAAAAGCAAATTAATTTTGCTTTTTCAAATATGGTGACTCCCCATCAGGGTCTCCATATAATATTTAACAGCAAAAGGAATGGATAGCACACCTAATTTGAAAAAGCAAAATTAATTTATTAAACAAAAGAAAAAAAAAACTATACAAAAAATTTACAAAACAAAATCATAATGAGCTCATTATGATTTTGTTTTGTAATTTTTTTGTATAGTTTTTTTCTTTTGTTTAATAAATTAATTTTGCTTTTTCAAATTAGGTGTGCTATCCATTCCTTTTCCTGATCCAATGGTGGCTGATAAGTATTCAATTGTGATGCCACTTGTTTCTTTGTTGCAATGTAAGGTGTTTCTTAGTGAATCACTCATCAGCCTGGTATTGTGAATTTTATATTATTTATACAAAGGGTAGCATTTCTAGAATAATTATTTGATTTGATTTAGATGTCCTTTCAATAGACTGTAAATAATAAAAATCATGTTGCACTTTTCATTCACACAGTGATAACTGTCTGAAAGAAAGGCTCCATCCGTAAAGGAGAACTAAAGCTTAACTAGAGAAGTAGTCTGGAAATATTGTACATTATGTTTTGGGCTTCTGTACCAGCCCAAGACAACCACAGCCCTTTAGCAGTAAAGATCTGTGTCTCCAAATATCCCCCAGTAGCTCCCCATCTTCTTTTCTGCTGATCCACTGCACATGCTCTGTCCCGCTGTCACTTACTGAGCTTAGGGACCTACTCACAATATACAGTACACATAGAATAGAAATGTCACATATAACTTATGTAATTAATAATTCATTAAATTATGTAATTAATACAGATAATTACTGCATGGCAGCACATAAACCAGTGCAACTAGCATCAGAATTTAATAATCAGCCCTGTAGCATCAGCTTATACTACAAACCTCATTTTCTGCTTGTACATTTGCGATGAACGCTAAGATTAACTTCTCAACAGCTGCTCAGAGCCCACTGAGCATGTAAATGTCACAGACACTTTCCAAGTTGGTGACCCACAAGTTTGAAGTCCTGGATCATTGTTGCTATTGCTGAAACTTTAGGCTGGTTCAATAAGTTCAGTATATAAAATATGGCATTTTAGCCATATTCATTTTTAGGGTTTAGTTCTCCTTTAAGCCACAGCCCTGTTTTTTATAGGGTCCAGGTTCAAAACACATATAAGATCATGTAATTACCCTATACTTATGGGATACACATGGAGGGGCACATTTACTATTGGTCAAATATCGAGGGTTAATTAACCCTCGATATTCGACCCTCGAAGTTAAATCCTTCGACTTCGATATACAGATTTAGCGCTATTCGTTCGATTGAACGATCAAAGGAATAATCGCTCGAGCGAACGATTAAATCCTTCGAATCGAACGATTCAAAGGATTTTAATCCATCGATCGAACGATTTTCCTTCGATCAGAAATTGGTTAGAAAGCCTATGGGGACCTTCCAACATTGGTGCTCGGTAGGTTTTAGTTGGCGAAGTAGGTGGTCAAAGTTTTTTTTAAAGAGACAGTACTTCGATTATCAAATAGTCGAATAGTCGAACAATTTTTAGTTCTAAACGTTCAATTCGAAGTCGAAGTCGTGGTCGAAGTAGCCAATTCGATGGTTGAAGTAGCCAAAAAAATACTTCGAAATTCTAAGTATTTTTTATTCTAATCCTTCATTCGAGCTAAGTAAATGTGCCCCGCAGAGTATAAGCACTATGAGTATAACCAGAAAATTCCATCTATAGACATATTAAAATCATCAGCAATGCATTGAACAAAATCAATCTCTGGTTGAAAAGAAGAAAGGTAATAAATATGAGGATTCAGCAGTCAAAAAAGGCATTCTGATATATATTACTATCAGAAAAAAGGCAAGAGGCTCAAAAGTTAGTTACTTAGATCTTAAAGTAGACATATAGCATAACTATAAACCCCTCCTAAACTAACAACTGCGCATGCGCCAAAAGTGACGGAAATTTCCTAAGGGAAGGAAGAAGATCGGAAGAAATCCAAAGAGCTGGAAGATGCCCATGAGCTCCGCTGCACTTCCTCTGTGAGTTAAAGGATTAGGGGCACTTGTTATCACCTATGTGGGGGGAGAGCAGGGAGGGGGACTTTGTAGGGTATTGGGTACGATTTTTTATTAGTGGGTAGGGATGTAGCGAACTGCCGTTTATGTGTTCGCGAACGCCGTTCGCGAACACCGGCAAAAATGCGAACAGTTCGCGAACAGTTCGCGAACTTCGAACATCCGCAAAATCGTTCGATTCGAACGATCGAAGGATTTTAATAGTTCGATCGAAGGATTTTCGTTCGAATCGAACGATCGAAGCCATTCGATCGAATGATTTCATTCGATCGAATGGCTTCGATCGTTCGATTCGAACGAAAATCCTTCGATTTTAGCGGTCGAAGGAATCGAATGGTCGAATGGTCGAACGATTTTTGTTTGAATCGAACGCGAACTCGTATTGGCGAACGTCGCGCGACGTTCGCGAACATTCGGCGGACGTGAACAGTCGAAGTTCGCGCGAACTAGTTCGCCGGCGAACAGTTCGCTACATCCCTATTAGTGGGGGGGTTGAGTTCTCCTTTAAAATAGGCGATACAATTACAAAGTGATGTTAAGTGTATCAGTTGGATTGGAAGAGGAATAAAGTGATAACGAAGCTCCAACACAGCATAAAAACAGTAAATTTATGGTTTTTTTCATGTGCAATCCAAACCAAGGCACAGAACTAATTAATTCTAATTCCATCAGACAAAGCCTGCTTGAGGGTTGGGATAGCTCGTCACCCCTTAATTAAGCTGTAAATCTTTTTCATTCTCCAGTAGGACAGAGCCAGTTGCTCTATGCAACTGTTGTCTCATTTGGGGAAGGAGTAAATTTTCTATTTGAACATAATTACTGTACATTATAAAGAATGGTAATTATCCTTGAATGCATCAGATGTACCAATAAGACAGCAAATGTGTGCCAATAATTTTGTGCACTGGAAACTGGCAGAGAGCATAATTGTTTTTTACCCGGATCTCATGTCTGTAGGGATCATAAGAGTACAAGTGCTATGAATGGATTACAAGATATTAATTAGTATTATTTTTATTAACATGCATTTTTAGAGCACCAGCATATTGCACAGTGCTAGTCTCATCTTTTTGTGAATGTTGGATCCCAGAGGGTGGCCCTTATTTGTTAAAATGGCAATTTTCTATTTAGAATTACCAATGTAACACATTACTTAGAAATAATATTATTATGAAAATGGTTTATGAACTGTTTTATGCAATATATTTTTTATAGAGACCTACATTGTTCAGAGGTATAGTTTTCCTTCAATTCAAATATTTCACTTATGAATGATTAGAATGAAGACATGCGGAACTAGATTGTGTTTAAGGTTCAGTGGTAGCGTTGCTCAAAACCTAGCATGTAGAATTAAATTAATAGTAGAGGTTTATACTGCAGCTGTGATGGTAGTGGAAGGAGTTAAATCCAACAAACCACAACTGCAATTGCTGCATGTTAGAAAATGAATCCCACTAATCTCTTATTTTACCCTACTCCTTTCTACCACTAACCCTGCCTGCTCCCCCACCTAAAGAAGTTTTATCGGCCTTAAAATTAACATTTAATTTGATGTATAGAGTGGTTTTATAGCGTCGTTTTCAAAGACCATATGCAATTCACCTCTATTTTTTTTGTTTTTTTTTTAGTTTTATTTTAACTGTTTTCACTTTTTGTTCTCCAGTTTGGAATTTCAACAGCTACCCTAGCAACCAAGCAGTGATTAAAATAATAGACCGTATGATAAAAAGAAAAGGTTTTAAACAAAAAGATGAGCAATAAAATGGAACAGTACAAAGAAAATTGTAGCCTTGCCATTTGCATTTTAAATTTCAGGATGGTAAGAAGTACAAAATTGTGCAGAACTATAGGTTCCATGCAGGATTCTGCCACTTTGCAGAGTGATTTGTCTATGTTGGAAAACTGGGCAGCAAACTGGAAAATGAGGTTCAATGTTGATAAATGCAAGGTTATGCACTTTGGCAAAAATAATATAAATGCAAGTTATACACTAGGGGGCAGATTTACATAGGGTCGAATATCGAGGGTTAATCGACTGGCGAATGTAAATCCTTCGACTTCGAATATCGAAGTCGAAGGATTTACTGCAAAAAGTTCGATCGAACGATTAAATCCTTCGAATCGTTTGATTCTAAGGATTTTAATCCATCGATCGAACGATTTTTCTTCGACCAAAAAATTGCTAGGAAGCCTATGGGGACCTTCCCCATAGGCTAACATTGCACCTCAGTAGGTTTTAGGTGGCGAAGTAGGGGGTCGAAGTTTTTTTTAAAAGAGACAGTACTTCGATTATCGAATGGTCGAATAGTCAAATAATTTTTAGTTCGAATCGTTCGATTCAAAGTCGTAGTTGAACGTCGAAGTAGCCAATTCGATGGTCGAAGTAGCCAAAAAAAAACATTCGAAATTCAAAGTTTTTTTTATTCTATTCCTTCACTCGAGCTAAGTAAATGTGCCCCTAGATGGCAGTGTGTTGGGAGTTTCCTTAAATGAGAAGGATCTAGGGGTTTTTGTAGATAAAAAGTTGTCTAATTCTGGGCAGTGTCATTCTGTGGCTACTAAAGCAAATAATGTTCTGTCTTGCATAAAAAAGGGCATTAACTCAAGGGATGAAAACATAATTATGCCTCTTTATAGGTCCCTGGTAAGGCCTCATCTGGAGTATGCAGTGCAGTTTTGGACTCCAGTCCTTAAGAGGGATATAAATGAGCTGGAGAAAGTGCAGAGACTAAGTGCAACTAAATTGGTTAGAGGGACGGAAGACTTAAATTATGAGGGTAGACTGTCAAGGTTGAGGTTGTTTTCTCTAGAAAAAAGGCGCTTGCGAGGGACATGATTACACTTTACAAGTACATTAGAGGACATTATAGACAAATAGCAGGGGTCCTTTTTACCCATAAAGTGGATCATCGTACCAGAGGCCACCCCTTTAGACTAGAAGAAAAGAACTTTCATTTGAAGCAACGTAGGGGGTTCTTCACAGTCAGGACAGTGAGGTTGTGGAATACACTGCCAGGTGATGTTGTGATGGTTGATTCAGTTAATGCCTTTAAGAATGGCTTGGATGATTTTTTGGACAGACATAATATCAAAGGCTGTTTTGATACTAAGCTCTAGATGCTGGGTTTTCATTTGGAGGGGTTGAACTTGATGGACTTTGTCTTTTTATGTAACTATGTAATAGGAAAGCACACATTCAAAAACTATGAGAAATCCAGAATGTCTAAGAACTACTGTATTTTTTAAAAGAGTTTGGTCAACAGCAGCCCAAAGAATTAGCAGAAACTAGTTGCCTAAGTAAATGGACTAATAGTCCAAAAAACATGTTATAGCACTTTAGCACTTAGATTAATTCACTGTTATATACAGATAGCAACCAGAAAACATTATTCAACTCTGTATCTGCACAATGAAGTATATTCTATTCCCATTCCTTTGCTTTGGAAAGGATTTTGGCATTATGTTTAAACTTAAAAGCTCAGCTCTACTGTCGGAAGGCTCTCCAATGGCAGAGGCTCAGGGGAGACAGAGCTTCAATCTATCACATGCATTTTACACTTAAATCTTAAATCGCTCCTGACAAGTTAAATCAAATCAGCTATGCACCTTCCACATTTCTCAGAATATAATAATTGGGCTCTCTTCAGTAATGTTCTCCTATCCATCAACTTTCATCTTTCAGATCCATTAGAGACGGAGTAATTTAGCTTCTCAAGATATCAAACTGAAGAAAGGATGCTTTAAGAGAAAAAGTAATCTGAGCAGCATATCATTCACTTTTTATTAAAGCTGAGCTGAAGTAGAATTTTCTTTGAAGGGGTTTTCTGTTTGCATGTTTTGTGAACCTAAAGGAGTATAGTAGTTATTTTCTTATTTACAAAATCTATCCATTTTGTTACAAGATATTCCAGTAGCCTTCATCATACCATGAAGCACCATCTTCTCATGAAGTGGCCACTGAACCATGATGTAAGCATATTGCTTGGCCTCCTAAGATCCACAGTATCAGCCGTTTAAGTCTAAATATGGAAGGTGGGAACCTGAGGAAAGGAATTACTAGGGTGCAATGCCATCTGAAATAAAAGTTCAGCAGTAACTAGCTTATGGACATGTTATGGACATACCCATTTCTGCAATGCTTGTGTGGCAACAAAACTACAGAATAAAGATCTAATGCACGAAGCATCACACACCATGCTACCTTTTACAGAAATTACTGGATTAACACCAGATATACAAATCAAGAGATTTGAATATTTTCAAGGCACTTTATACAACCCAATGTCAAACAACGGATAAACTCACCGCCTACACCCTTAGAACGAATATTTTCACCTCAAAAGGGTCTGATATTGAGATTATATAAACTCCTCAAAGATCCTGAAGGGGACACTCATTCACAGCATCCATACATAGCTAAATGGAATAACCTAGCACAGCAACCACAGACTACCATGGACTGACATCATATTTGGAATAATGCAAAAAAAAATAGCGCCCTGCATCAAACAAAAGGAACATATTTACAAAATTATGATATTTTGGTACCATACACCTAACAAATTAAACAAATTATTTCCTAATACATCCCTGGACCATATTCTGCAGCACTGTAAATTAAATAGGTGTATAGACTATTACATACAGTTTACTTAAAAAACCCCAATAAGCAATACAAGAGGGCCCTATCCATACCAAAAAGGGGTGCAGATCAAAAAGGATCACTTAGAACCAATTCTTCCACATCTATGAGCATGAGCAGAACTAAGGTTGCCACCCAGTTGGCAATTCACTGGCCTAGCCAGTAAATCACTAACTAGGGCCAGTGCTGATATTACACATATTATAATTCTCCCTTTTTCCTAAAGTTTTTCCCCTGAAATATGAACTTGTTAGCACTTGGACCTGCTTCTCCTAAGCAGCACCTCTCCCCCATCCAGATCTACCAATTCCCTGCCCCTGATCCACCTAGGGTTGCCACATTTTCTGGAAAAAAATACTGGCCTTTATATATATATATATATATATATATATATATATATATATATATATATATATATATATATATATATATATATATATATATATATATATATATATATATATATATATATATATATCTTTTTTCCTAATATTAACATTGGGATCAGCCATCATTTTTACCGGCCAGGCCAGTAAAATGGCAACCCTAGATCCACCCCAACCCTTCCACCAATCTACCTATTCCCCATCTTTGTAAGGCAATAGCCCCACCTCCATGACCTCATCGGTGCCCTGTAAGACTGGATAAAAAAAGAAGGCAACCCTAAGCAGAACATGTAAAGAGAAAAGAAAGAAATGTAAATGCAGCTAGGTTAACTCAGAGCTCAGCAGACTGTAAGTACTTCTACAACACTTTTATAGTAGGGTCTTAAAGGGAAGCTATTGCAAATATGAAAAAAGATTGTTTCATATCACGTAAATACCAAGCAATGCAATATACAGTATATATTCAAAAATTATATCTATACATAACATTATAAATGTTATTATTGTAATATTATAAATATTATAATTATAAATATGACACATTTAAAATGGTATCATTGTAATGATGAGTCAAAGAGAATTGAAACATACAATATACATATTTAGCAATAAACTCCCTGTTAATTGTGCTTAGCAGGAAAACTGAACTGCCCATTTGACCAGCAAGATTAAAAATAAAATAAAAAAAAATTAATAAACAGAGCACAGGACACAGGTCTTGATTATAGCTTTCAATATGCTAGTTTTGGAATCAATAATACACTTATATACAGTAATAAATTAAATAGCCTTCTAAGCAGTATAGGAAATAATGGCAACCGCATGTTGAATGAATGTGCACACCTGATAATAACAAGACACTGGGGTACCCTTATTCTAAATACAGGACGGTGCTGCAACTGTGGTCCAGGTTGCTATACCAGCATTTTTTTATTGGTGAATGAGGGCTTAATAATACTTGGCTACAAAGCACTGTAACCCGGCCTAGACGATTTTATTAACTATAAGCATAAGGCTACTGCTATACTGCAGAACACACATTTTAACTGTTTATAAGGCCCATTCCTTAAAATTATTTCAGATTGCAAATAGTGCCTAACATGTTTCCTACTTAGCAATAGTATAACATGCCACCTATGCTGTTATTTTTTATTTTCTATAATGGATCACTGATTGGCTTTTAGGCCAGTGATATTTTAATCCATGTGAATAGAAGCTTTATTTGGATCTTGTTTGGACAATTTAAAACTTTATAATTCAGTTTTGCTATTAGTTGCCTGGTATTCTTTTATTCTCTTACACTAAGGCTACAGCATATAAAAGTTAAAAAACTCCATAAATATAAGTTTCTCTATATAGTGCAATAAGCAAATGCAACCAGTCTAAATTTATTGGCCAGGCGCGAATATGAGTAGTGATGGGTGAATTCATGGAATTTTGCTTCGCCGAAAAATTTGCCAATTTCACGCAAAATTTGCGAAACGGCGAAAAATTCACGTCGGTTTCACGAATTTATTCGCCGGCGGCAAATTGCGGGAATTTTAAAAATTAGTGGTGAGCACAACTTTCCCTTGTTTGTTATAGTTTATACAGGAGCAGTGACCAGCTCCATGTTGCAGCTCCCACCCTTTCCAACTATAGTCAGGTGATCCTACTGGTGGACAATAAAAGGGCAACCAAGCTTGGGAGTTTTAACCTTAAAGGCAGCAATTAAGTTGCAGGTAAATAAATGTATAATGAAGCAATAGAATTCTTAATGAATCAAATGAAAGTTGAGTGTAGGACTGGCCTTACCAAGGATGACTTTGACGTAGTTGGCCAACTTAAATTATTGCAATATATGGACAAACAATCCATGTTTTGTGAAAGGGTTAGGCATTTTTTGGTAGCTTAAGGCACAAAATGTCTCAATGTCTTAAATATATTGTTAATGAATTGAGTGCAGAGGACTCTTGTATTTGTCTAGATATATTTTCTGTCAACATTTTTTTTATCTCTTTAAAAACTCATTGATCTTTGATAGCCTTGTGGATGAGAGACAAAGAACTGTAGGCGAAATGTCACCCTGAGTTTCTAAAAACAATAAGGCTAAACAATCTGATTTCAGATTGTACATAACAATAGTCCTCTATGTTTATAGACATAGGGTAGATTAAGTAACTGTGACAGGCCAGATGCAGCCATTTAATTCCTTCAGTCCATAAATCAATTTATTCCATAATTCCTTCAAATGGATCTCTTGTCCTTGTGATAATGTGAACCAGTTGCCTGCTGATAATAATAGGGATACAATAGTACAAGTGAGATTATATTTTCCAGACCATTAGTAATGTCCTGATGTGGACTGGATACATAACTGGAGCATATCAGCTGATGTGCCTGGAAAAATCTTAACTCTTTGCTACAGCAGGGTCAATCCATATACAAATCCAAATTGTACATGGTTTTTCATTCTTCCCCAGTGTTCATAAGAAAACCAGTGCCAGCAATGGAGAGAACAGTTACAAAAATTCAAATCTCATTTTTATTGTTATTTATTAAGATATTCCTCATATATATCCTCATAAACATTCTAGTTGAGCATAAAAAAAGTTTTTAAAGTTTAAAATATAGTAAAATAGATACAAAAGCAAAAGTGAAAGCAGAAAAGAGAAGCATTAAAAAAGTGACATACTGTACTAAAAGAGAACCATTGTTTAAAGGAGAAGGAAAGCTACAGAGGCATTTTATTGCCAATAGATTATCTGCAATAGTGCAAGCTAGAATGCTATATTTATTCTGTAGAATGTTTTACCATACCTGAGTAAAAAGCTCTAGAAACTCTCTGTTTGTTTAGGATAGGAGCTGCAGTATTAATGTGGTGTGACATCACTTCCTGCCTGAGTCTCTCCCTGCTCTGGGCTCAGATTACAGTAGAGAAGGGAGGGGTGGGGGGAGAGGAGCAAACTGAGCATTAGGGATGGAGCGAACTGTTCTGCGGCGAACTAGTTCGCGCGAACTTCGACCGTTCGCGTCCGCCGAACGTTCGCGAACGTTTGGGGACGTTCGCCAATTTGGGTTCGCGCTCGATTAGGTCGAAGTAAACTCGTACGATCGAACGATTTAACAATTCGACCGAGGGAATAGTGTCTTCGATTCGAATGGTTCCGTCGTATCGAGCAGTCGAATATGATCGAAGTGATCGTTGCCCCACTTATATTCGAATCGTTCGATTCGAACGTTTATGCCCCACTTCCTTTCTGACATTTTTTTCATACAGGAAGCCCTCCAGTGGCCATTTTAGGTGCATTTTCGGCCTGATTGCGCACTTGCTATTTAGACTGCACAGGTGGAGGAGGTGTTTTAAAGCAGTTGAAAAAAAAAGCCTGCAAATGGCTGGGAGGAGGATTGAGGAGGAGGAGGAGCAGGGGGAACGTCTCTCCAGCCCTGGTGAGGTGCCAACTGCGGCTGGATCCCACACTATGTGGGATCTTAGTCGTGGTAGATGGGGGAGAGAGGAGGGCTGGGGGGTCACCAACAGGGGTTCCTGGGTGGAGGAGGAGGTAGAGAGTTGGGGGTCCCGTAGTGGGGGTGAGAGTAGGGCAGGGGGGTCCCGTAGTGGGGGTGAGAGTAGGGCAGGGGGGTCCCGTAGTGGGGGTGAGAGTAGGGCAGGGGGGTCCCGTAGTGGGGGTGAGAGTAGGGCAGGGGGGTCCCGTAGAGGGAGGGAGGAGCGTAGGGCAGGGGGGTCCCGTAGAGGGAGGGAGGAGCATAGGGCAGGGGGGTCCCGTAGAGGGAGGGAGGAGCGTAGGGCAGGGGGGTCTCGTAGAGGGAGGGAGGAGCGTAGGGCAGGGGGGTCCCATAGAGGGAGGGAGGAGCGTAGGGCAGGGGGGTCCCGTAGAGGGAGGGAGGAGCGTAGGGCAGGGGGGTCCCATAGAGGGAGGGAGGAGCGTAGGGCAGGGGGGTCCCGTAGAGGGAGGGAGGAGCGTAGTGTAGGGAGGGTGTCCCCCAGCCCACACAGGGAGTCCCCCAGGGCACGCTGCGTGTCTCGCTCACCACCATCTGGGGCACGCAGCGTGTCACGCACCCCACCCAGGGCTGAGAGAGGCTTCCCCAGGAGGAGGCCACAGAGGCTGCCGAGCAGCTCGGAGGAGGAGATGGAGGCACCACCACCAACTGCCTCAGAGAGGAGAGAGGAGGAGGAGGAGGAAGGTGATGATGGAGGAGAGGAGGGCCCCACCAACAAAATGGCCCGAAGGTTTACCACTGAAGAGAATGGAGCACTGGTGGACGAGGTGATAGCGCGATGGGATCTGCTGTTTGGGAGTCAGTCCCATCGCATCAATGCTGCCAGACGCCAACAACTCTGGCAGCAGGTGACGGACAGGGTGAACACTGTGGGCGCTTTACACAGGGATCGGACAACTGTGTATAAGCGCTACAGTGACCTGAAGCGTTGGCTAAGGGCAAAACTTGTTACCAGGAGAGCTAAAGCCCAGAAGACTGGCGGAGGGCGTGTCCCTCCACTCAGACTTCAACCCCATGAGCGCCGGCTTCTGGACATTTTGGCCAAAGAGGGCAGTGAAGAACTGGACACAGACTGGATACGTAAGTAGACTTTTATAGAAACAAATATCTGACTCCTTTTGTTCCACATTCCCATTATTTACATAAATGTCTAATGTTCCCTTTAGCATATCACTTTGTTGGTAAAATATTGCTTCTGTTTTGCATTAGAGGAGTTTTTGTGCTTTTCTTTACAGCTTTGCTGTTTGTTTATTATTACTAGTTATTAAGTGCAGCTGTAACTGACAAAATGGGGAGCCATTTATTTATTAACCATTTCTCCACTATAGCACAAATGTTTAGAAACTGCTTTAAAGGGTGGTTCACCTTTAAGTTAACTTTGAAGTATGTTATAGAATGGCCAAGTGTAAGCAACTGTTCACTTGTCCTTCATTATTTTTTTAAATTACTCTTTTCAGCTTTAAAATGTGGGTCTAGAAAGAAAGGCTCTACACATTGATTTTTTATTACTCATCTAACTTATCAGAACATCCCCAATTCTATTCCAGTCTCTTATTCAGATAAATGCATGGTTGCTATGCTAATTTGGACCCTAGCAACCAGATTGCTGACATTGCAAAGTGTAGATCTGCTGAATAAAAAGCTAAATAACTCAAAAAACACAAGTATTGTCATCTATATAATTCTCTTCTGCTTGTATGATTGCAAATGTATTTAAGTTTTAACCATTCCATCCATAATAGCTGTGCCATTATAGATTCACGTTTAACCATTTCATCTCCCTAGTTGTGCCATTATACAGTAGATTTACGTTTAACCATTTCATCTTCCTTCCTGTGCTATTTCATTGGAGTTAGTATTTCGAATGAGCAATAAAATAGATTTGTAGCATGTGAGAGGTCTGTACACAGGCTACTAGCCAAGTACACTTGCAATTCTATATTTTTTTGTCTCTTAATACCTTTTTTCTTTCTTTACTCAAAATTGCAGGACCACCGCAAACATCGCGCCCGGACAGTGACCAGGACCAGGGTGATGCTGCTCAGCAACCCCAGGAAGAGGGTGAGACTGATGACTCTGATAGAGCCCCGGAAGCTCAAGGTACAGACATGTTTAATGTTTGTGACAAATGTAATTGCTCCCTGAACTTGTTTAGAGCATTACTAATGTCCTATTTCACATTACAGAACACCGAGCTGAACGCCGCGCCCAGTCGCCAGCCGTGATTCCTGTGGTGCCCCCCAGACGTAAGATCAATGTTTATAACTAATAAACTCTTCCTTTATTTGTCAGTGTGTCACCAAAGATGCAAGTAATGGTTAAGCTGAGGAGAGGTGGTTAGGAGAACAAAATAGGATCAGACAGGGCCACCATCGGGGGGGCAGTTGTCATAGGCCCGCACGTGTCTATGGGGGGGCCCGGCCATGCTTCACTTATTTGATTATCCGGGCCCCCCTGTCTTCAGCGTACTGCCAGCTCTCTGTGCACGGAAGCTTTTCGCCTATTAAGATTTCCTGTATCCTCATTGGTCCTTTAAGAATAAGGCCCAGTAAATCTGCATTGGGATTGGATCCCCTTAACGGGACTTATTCTTAAAGGACCACAAGGATACAGGAAATCTTAATAGTAGAAAAGCTTCTGTGCACAGAGAGCTGGCAGGCAGTACTCTGAAGACAGGGGGGCCCGGATAATCAAATAAGTGAAGCATGGCCGGGCCCCCCTTAGACACAAAACCCTCACAAGCAATTTTTCATAAAATTTGGGGGTATCTGAACATTTTTTTTTACTTGCAGGGGGGGCCCTTATCACCAATGGCTTTTTCTAACTTGTGTGTGGGGGGGTTACCATTTTTAGCACTGTTGTCTGTGTTGTTTTTAAACTGTAGTGTGGAGTTGGCGGGATCTGGGGTGGGGCCTAGGCTGGGTGGGCAGGCCCAGAAAATTAGTGTGGATGGGGCCCTGAAAATTTTGTTGTACGGGGCCCTGTGATTTCTAATGGCGGCCCTGGGATCAGACAGCAAAAGCAGAGTTTATATGGGAACCAGTAATAATATCTCCTTAGTGGCTGTTACAATGGAGGGTATGTTTAGTATTCTGAGCTGGGAAGAACTGAGCATGCTCATGAGCCAACAGCCAAAGCAAATTCCTGAGGCGGGGAAGAGTGAGTTAGAAGAGGAGAAGGCATTTAAATGATTAAGGGGATACTGCAGCCTTTACTGTTAACCTTTTAAAAACCAGTAGCACGTGTCTGAAGCTTTAAAAGAGGCCGTTCACTGATTACATTTTTGTTGGGAGCGTTTACATGTCCTTTAAAACAATTTTTTTTGTCTAAGAAAAAACATGTTTTCCAAGCTACAGACTGGTATGAGATTTCCACTGTAATGTTGTGTTTATGCCACCCCCCAGACTAAAACACCACCCCCAATCTAACTTGGAACCTTTTGTAACCTTTTGTTTGTTGTGGGTTATGCACATGTCCAATATATATATTTATATTTGATTTTTCTTGTAGATCGTGCTGCTGCCACAGCAATTGGGGGACCACCACAAGAGGAAGGACGGCGACTGGCTGATCAACCTGCGGCACAACCGGGGCTCGTCAACGTGATGCTGGCCATGCTACGCCAGCAGCGCTACCAGGATCTCAGGATGAGGCGGTGGATGGCCCATATCTATGCAGAGATGCGGGAGACCCGGATGGCCATCCATCGAGGATTCCAGGACCTGGTGGCAGCCCAGTCTCACCGACCAAGGGGCCCTGCTGAGGGTGAAGTCCCTGGTCCACCTGCTGCTCCCCCTCCACCCCCTGAAGCTCCTCAACATCGGAGGGAAAGGGGGCATGGAAGGGGACACAGTCCTGTCCTAGATCCAGTCTGTGTCATTTTCCATCTGACACTGGCCTCTTTGCCTATTTTCTCCTGGTAACAAACTTTGCCCTATTGACGCTTCAGGTATCACTCTGTCCGTTACCCAGCAATGGGACTGACTCCCAAACAACACATCCCATTGTTTACACTGTGCTCCATTCTCTTCACTGGGGGGTGCCATTTTAACATCTATTGGCACCCTTTCCAATAACATCTGGAAAAGCACTTCAAAACATCTAAGTGCATTTGCTCTAACATATGTATATACGTATGGTGTTATGAGCACCAAGGTGTGCCATATCTTACATCCAATGGCGCCCTTTCCAATAACATCTGGAAAAGCACTTACAAACATCAAAGTGCATTTGCTCTAACATATTTCTATGGTGATGCTGCAGTGTTGCCAAACACATTCACTTGGCCCAAAAAATGTTACATGTAAGGATCAATGCATTCCAATCATTGCAAACACATGACTACACTTTTTATTGTGTATTTATCACCAGTGCAGTGTTGCTTCAAATGTTCCATATGCTAATCAAGCGCTGTTTGTATGTGTTTCTCATTTTAGGAGCATTCATGTAACAATGGCCTATGTTCTGCAACTGTCAAAGTGAAAACAGTGTGCTTTGTGCTTTCCACTATGAAGTATTGATGTTGTCTACCTATGGCCTACTTTGGCTACCCAGCACTCATAATATGTGCTATTGCTGACTACCTCCTCCTCCTCCTCCATCACCTCCTCCACCTGTGGTACTTAAATAGCAAGTCCCAGGTATATGATATGCCTTAAAGGCACAAAGCGTTGGTTGTTACTTTGCACTAGAAAGTATTGTTGTCTACCTATGGCCTACTTTGGCTACCCAGCACTCATAATATGTGCTATTGCTGACTACCTCCTCCTCCATCACCTCCTCCACCTGTGGTACTTAAATAGCAAGTCCCAGGTATATGATATGCCTTAAAGGCACAAAGCGTTGGTTGTTACTTTGCACTAGAAAGTATTGTTGTCTACCGATGGCCTACTTTGGCTACCCAGCACTCATAATATGTGCTATTGCTGACTACCTCCTCCTCCATCACCTCCTCCACCTGTGGTACTTAAATAGCAAGTCCCAGGTATATGATATGCCTTAAAGGCACAAAGCGTTGGTTGTTACTTTGCACTAGAAAGTATTGTTGTCTACCTATGGCCTACTTTGGCTACCCAGCACTCATAATATGTGCTATTGCTGACTACCTCCTCCTCCTCCATCACCTCCTCCACCTGTGGTACTTAAATAGCAAGTCCCAGGTATATGATATGCCTTAAAGGCACAAAGCGTTGGTTGTTACTTTGCACTAGAAAGTATTGTTGTCTACCGATGGCCTACTTTGGCTACCCAGCACTCATAATATGTGCTATTGCTGACTACCTCCTCCTCCATCACCTCCTCCACCTGTGGTACTTAAATAGCAAGTCCCAGGTATATGATATGCCTTAAAGGCACAAAGCGTTGGTTGTTACTTTGCACTAGAAAGTATTGTTGTCTACCGATGGCCTACTTTGGCTACCCAGCACTCATAATATGTGCTATTGCTGACTACCTCCTCCTCCTCCTCCATCACCTCCTCCACCTGTGGTACTTAAATAGCAAGTCCCAGGTATATGATATGCCTTAAAGGCACAAAGCGTTGGTTGTTACTTTGCACTAGAAAGTATTGTTGTCTACCGATGGCCTACTTTGGCTACCCAGCACTCATAATATGTGCTATTGCTGACTACCTCCTCCTCCTCCTCCATCACCTCCTCCACCTGTGGTACTTAAATAGCAAGTCCCAGGTATATGATATGCCTTAAAGGCACAAAGCGTTGGTTGTTACATTGAACAACTATTCCAACACATTACCTGGCCAGCACTAACCTCATATGTGCTGATACTTTCAAACAGCCCATTTTGTCATATTGACAAGTGTCATTTATAAATCATATTGATTGTTATATTCTGGTTTTGTACGCAGGGCTCCTTAATGCCAAACTTATTTTGTCTTATTTAATTTATGTAAACTTGCCCAGCATGGACACAGGGGCGCAGTATGAATCTCATGCAAGAAATTCTTGCCTGTAACCCTATAAACCTTTTGTAAAGCTCTGGCCTTTAGTGCTCAATGGGGGCTGTTATATATTGAAATGTATGTAACTTGAGACCACAATTCCTTCTGTATGTTACAGATAGGCTACTTTTTTTAATTGTTATTAAGAATGCTTATGTGGTGTTCAACAAACCAACAAAGTTTTGTCACAAATCCATATTGTCATTTTATTCTTATAAAAATGTTTGAGATTTTGTCAGTAAACCCACAAAACCAAAAGCTGTGTCTGTTTCTTTTTTCACTTTTGCTAAGGTGGTTTCAAAAAATGCAATACACATGGATAATGTCATTTGAAACATAGAGCAGGTACATCATTTTCAGGGTATATACCTAACAACCCTTTTTTGCAGAGTTAACACAGAGTTCTAAGTTGGACAGAAGAAGGGGTTAAATAGGACCAAAAGCCTCATGAACTGACATAAAAGCCCCATGACAAGACCAACATATTAAAGCCAACCAACAGACTTAGGTATTTGTGCATTTCAGTCATTATTGAGTTAATATCAATGAAGGATAAGCCTCACACACTCTGTGGTTGGTTAGCTTTCCATTTGCCAATATTCCCCACAGTTGACAGTTGAAGATCGTCATTAATATGTGGTGCAAGGCCAGGCTGCACTGCAACATGACAAACATAATGGTGAGGTGCAACACCTTCAGGGGCCAATAAAGCACAGCACCCCCAGTGAGTGAGAGGTAAGTGCAATTAGTAGGAGACGTGCCTTTCCTTCCTTATTAGTTAACTGATTAACACACATCCAACCTCAAAGTCAATCAGGTGCCATTAATTACAATCCCTGCTAAAATCACTTAATTGAAGAAAACTACAAGTCCCAAGATGCACAATGCATGTATTGTTACAAGATTGTAGCTAGTCTATGCCAAATACATGCACATTCCTTTAAATGAATCTGTCAAATGGCTTTATAGAAAATATAACGGATAACTTACCCACAGGCCAGCCCTCGGGCTAGGCAATTTGGAAATTGTCCAAATAGGAAAAATGTTGTGTTAGATGGCAAAAAAAAACATGTTTCTGGTGTCAGTATGTCTCTAATGTAATTCAACAAACCTCTAGTGCAGCTAAAACTAAAGCTTAGAATAGTTCGAATCCTTCAATTCGATTACTTCGACAACTAAAGATCGAACGTTTTCCATTCGATCGAATGATGTTGTAATCGATCGAATGATTTTTATTCGATCGATTGCTTAAACCGTTCGATCGTTCGATTAGAAGAATTTAACCGTTCGATCGAATGAAATTCATTCTATCGAATGATCGATCATTCGAATCGCACTAAAATCGGTCTATCGAATGGCAAAAATCGTTCGAATCGTTCGTTTCGAACGATTTTAGCGGGTGTTCGATGTTCGCGAACTGTCCGCGAACGTTCGCATTTTTTTCGGGTGTTCGCGAACGGCGTTCGCGAACACGCCGGCGGCAGTTCGCTACATCCCTGCTGAGCATGCTCTTGCCCAGGGCAATGAGGTTTAAGGTGAAGGCAGGAAGTCTGATACAGAAGCCCATGTGTACACAATAGAAGGAAAGAAATGTAGTGTTTCTTTTGACAGGGGACTCAGAGCAACATTACTTTGGGGGTTTACTGGTATATTTAGATGGACCTTTCTAATAAGGCTTACTTAGTTTTAACCTTTCCTTCTCCTTTAATTCAAAGAAGTATTCAAGGAATATCACACTAATTTTATACAGGCAAGGTGTATCTACATATACAATAGTTGTTACAGACTGAGACAGACATATAAGGATTGATCGTCTCAATTTGAGATTAGGTAACTACTCTAAAAAGCCTAGTGCTCTCATAAAGTATTCTGAATTGCGCAGTCTAATGTCTTATAAAGTTTTATTACCATATAAATGGGCTCACCTCGTATGCAAAAATAGGCATGAATGACAATTTAAAATGTGTTAAACTTTTATGCAACACTAGGCATGAATGACAGTTCAATATGGTATCTACCAGCACAGGGCACATGAAACTTTAACATTTAATTGAAGATAATTGTACTTCAGTAATGATTAGCAGGCATTATGTTTCATATTTGCAATAGCAGTTTGCTAGGAAACAAATATGGGACAGAGGAGAGTAACTGCCACTGGGTAGTAACCCATAGCAACCAATCAATGATTAGTATTTTAAACTAGTGGCAGGTACAACATTGATTGGCCATGGGTTACTGTTCAGGTGCATATTTATTTGCCCATTGTTAAGCTACTCTTCCCAGTTCAATTTTGCAAATCTCGGCTGTGTTGTGGTTTGGTATCTGAGGCAAGGTAGAGGATCAGATGCAAAAAAAAGGTCAGATCAGACCTACAATTGGAATTTAGCAACCAAAAAGGTTGAAAAAAGCTCTATGCTGCAATTCAAGTAATGTGAAATGTGCAATTTCATTCATTTTTGGATTTGAGCAGGATTCAGGTAGTCGTGAATTTGAGTGACTGGCTGTTCCTACACAGTATTTATATATAATATTTTTATACTTAGACACTGTTAATGTAGTGGAGAATTAACACTGCAAAACAGAGGCTTACAGAGATGAGTTGCTGCAAACTGTGTACATACATTTAAATGTGCATTTGTGATCCAACAACAGATAGAGTTTTAGGGGTTTATTTACTAGTCCTTAATTTTTTATGGTCAGAGTTTTAAAGAGGAAAACCCAATTTTTTGTTGGGAAAAAACTCAAAATTTTCTAAATGTATTATACCCCAAGTCTGCTAAAAGTTAGAATAAGTAAATACTCCATCTCAAACCTGCCAAGACCACGAGGAATCAGTTAATGAAGGTTTCCTTCTTAATCGTCCCAATTCTACTAATACAACTAATGATACATGGTTCACACACAAGTAAATACAAAAGAGACTAGAACGTGTTCAGATAAACAAAGGTCATCCCGGGGTACTTAGAGATCTTAGCTCTATGATTGCCAAACCTCTTTACTTAAAGGAAAACTATACCCCCCAAACAATGTAGGTCTCTATAAAAAGATATTGCATAAAACAGCTCATATGTAAAATCCTGCTTCATGTAAATAAACCATTTTCATAATAATATACTTTTCTAGTAGTATGTGCCATTGGGTAATCATAAATAGAAAATTGCCATTTTAAAAAACGAGGGCCCCCCCTGGGATCCTAGGATTCACTGTACTGTATGTTAGTCACATGAGCCAATTAACAGACAGAGTTGTGTCTTTTGCTTCCACACTTCTTGCTGTTAGAGTTGAAGTATTACTGGTCAGGTGATCTCTGAGGCAGCACAAAGACCATCACGAAATGGTGGCTCAAGGCAAGAGATGTAAAAGGGCAATATTTACTTAAATATATATTCCTGTTTGGTAAGATTCCTTTATATGCCACTTAATATGATATGAACTATCTGTTGCTTAAGTGTTCATTTTGGGGGTATAGTTTTCCTTTAATTTTTCAGGATTCATTGAGGGCAGAGAAACTGGCGTATTGCTAATGTGGTGCCGCTATTCAAAAAGGGATCCTGTTCTCAGCCTCAAAACTATAGGCCAGTTAGTCTGACATCAGTGGTAGGAAAGCTTTATGAAGAGGTATTAAGGGATAAGATACTGGACTTTATTGCAAATCATAATACTATGGTTTTGTGCCAACATGGTTTTATGGGTAATAGATCTTGCCAGATTCATTTAATTTTCTTTTATGAGAAGGTGAGCAGGAACCTCAATTCTGGGATGGCAGTGGATGTGATCTACTTAGATTTTGCTGAAGGTAAAATTGTGGATGTGAGTTTGGTAGAAGTTGTTTTAATAAAATAACATTTTGGATAAATACGTATAGAAAATGTTGTTAGGGTGAATGTAAAAGCCCTAAAAAGAGTGAAGTACAGGTATGGAATCAGTTATCCAGAAACCTCTCATCCAGAAAGCTCCAAATTACATAAGCAGGTCCCATACCTGTACTATAAATTATTAGTTTATGACTCATATTTAACATACATTTTAATCCCAGGCTTCCTCGGCCCCCAATAGTATTCTACTCTATGTATACTGAAATGGTGATCCTGGGTTTCTGTTACTGTTTCCTAAATACATACATATTCAGTTGTGTCTGTACTAGGGATAATAGCGCATAACTTCTGTTCAGTCTGGAGCAGGTACTTACCATATGTGGAAAATGACAATTTATAGTATCACATCAATATTCTAAGTGTAGCACCAAAGTCAGCCCTCAATATACTATAATATATACTGTACATTTACTGTGCTACACACCACTGATGCATGCTATAATATACTGTATCTCACAGTGCCAGCAGTGCAGTACCAGATTAACATTGAGGCAGCGGGAGCTGCAGCTCTTTACTGCTTCACAAGGGGCCCTTTAAGACCTGAAAGTCCCAGGCATAAGGTACAAATGACTTTACCAGCGTTATTACAATCATAATTACAATCAATTATCTCTTTAAATAATGTATTGATATTCTTGCTTTTTCCAGTATTTGAGTGTGTACAAAAAGTGCTACGACATTTTAATTCAAATGCATTACACCTCCCATGGAGACTATTTCTCCATGTCTTTATCTCCCAACCCAGTCCAACTTATAACATTATATCCCTAAGTCAGTTCCATTACAGTAGAAAATATTTCTGTGTATGAAGATAAATAAAGTTATTTGTTACGACTCATGGTTCAACACCAAAATAATACAGCATGTGAATAAATAGTCCTATTTTTAACAATTTAAAATTAGGAATAAAAATACTTCGGCAAAGGTAAATACTAATTAGCATCTCTTCTCCATAAATATCATTACTCATAACTGGTGTAGAACAGAGAAACAATTTAGACATCATGTATCTAATGGCCCAACTTATTTTTCAGTTTTTTTATCCCTTAAAGTTAAGGTGTTCTATCAAAATCCCTAAAAACAATTAAGTTTCAATATATATTGATTTTTATTTTTTTAAATAAATGGTCAGATTCACTCTGCTGCCTCAGGCCACCCGGTCCACAATATTCAAGAAAACTGATTGCTCTGTGACTGAACTGTATTCTCAGACTATTGGTGACTAAGTGAGTGTACATCCAGGTCTTTTATATATCCTTATGTTTATAACCTGGCTTTACTTGTAGTTTTAAAAACTTTTTTGCCAAGCCACCTGTTATAGGACCTGACACTGCCCTTTATTAGGAAAGACTTGTCATTCCAACCTGTAGAAAAGGCAAAAATGATTTCACAAGCATTGAATTTGGAGCTGCTCACTGTTTCTCCCCTGATGCACTAATATACAGCGAGGGCCTCACACATGTAAAGATCAGCTTATTTGGAACACAAACGGGAATTTTGGTAACTCTGCTTACTTGAGGGTGTGAAGCAAAAATTTGTATCGAAGTGCCAATAACAGCTAGGATGGGCCTACTGCCTGACATGCAGTCATTGCTATTGATCCACTGTATAATTTAACATATATCTTATAAACCACAAACTGATGCTCCCTGTCTGTTTAAACTACTTATATTACTGAGAGATGGTGTGCACTAAAAGAAGAGATTCTAATATATATTCCAGCAAAACCTACTTTGCAAACAGAACGTTACGTAATGTATCACTCTCTGGACAGTTTCCCAGGTGGAACGTAAAACCTGATGGTGAAGTCATAAGAGTTTCATAATTTCCAATTTAGGAATTTTATCAGATCTCTGCAAGTCTATATAAGAGCATGTTGTCAAGTTTTGTGCGTGCTTGAATATTGTGTAATTAGAAAATAAAAATTAACTGTTATAGTGAATAATGCATCCTCTATTCTAAACTATAGGGATATTATAAGCCAAGGCTGAAGGCTTAGTGCTTTTATACAGGTTTACTATACTCATATTCTAATATACTCACATTTTACAACAGGGGGATACATTATTTATTATAATACACAATTTTCAATGAGTCATGTGACAGAAATGATATCACTAGGCACTGATTATAACTGATGTAATCACTAAGCACCATTTATTAGGATGTAATTTACAGGATAATTATGGCTATAGTTAATTGTAATTTTTCAAATTTTGGAATTTTTTTGATCAGTTTTTTTTCTATATCTTTTATAAGCCACAGCTTCATTGGTTTAATAAGTCTGAATTCAATAATTCTCTCCTTATAAATGATGTTCTTGGTAATAGGTATTGGGTTGTTATATCCACCAGCCATTGGTATTTTTCTGTTAAACTCATAGATGTAACATGTAGGGGCAGATTTATCAAGGGTAGAATTTCGAGGGTTAAAAAACCCTCAAATTCGACCCTCGAAGTAAAATCCTTCGAATTCAAATATTGAATTCAAAGGATTTTAGCGAAAAAGGATCAGATAAAAATCCTTCGAAACGTACGATTTTAAGCGATGATCGAATGATTTTTATTCAATCATAAAAAGTTCCCAAAACCTATCTACAATGTCCTCATAGGCTAGCATTCAACTTGGTAGCTTTTATTTGGCGAAGTATTGAGTCAAAGGATTTTTTAAAGAGACAGTACTTCGATTATCGAATTGTCGAATGATTTTTACTTCAAATCATTCGATTCGATCGAATTCGATCAAATTTGACAAATTAGATGGTCGAAGTAAAAATACTTTGAAATTCGAATATTTTTGCATTCGAACTATTCACTCAACCTTAGTAAATCTGCCCCATAGTGAAACTATAATACTATTATAATCTTCAAGAAGTAGTACAATTCTTTTAGAGGATATGATTCAGAACAGTAATTGGGGAATGTAGTAAAAGTCACAAAGAGCAAAACTATTTGCACAAATGAGAATACAAATTTTAATTTTGCAATGTAATATGCTATCCTTAAACTGTAATTGCACTGCACATTTTAATTGCCCACTTTTAAGATGTGCTTGATGGTGTCATAATCATTTTGAGCAAACATAACTTTATCAGTTAGAGGTTTTATTACATTCACTCTGCACCAGCGCAAACAATAAAATTCTCAAACCTTCTTCCACTGTTGGAAGCTATTTAAAATGTGCGAAAAGGAAAATGTGTTCGCACAAAGGCATAACTTTTTTAAATATTTTTTTCCGTTACTGACTTTTATTATTATGTCTAGGTAACGGAATGTAGTGGCCCCTTCAGCAATGCATGTGCATAGATACACCCAAATGACCCAAAGGAACCATGTCATTACTAGCAGCTTAAAAATGACATTAATACCAGACTGCTCTTTGTGAGTTGTGCTAATAACTTACTTGCAGCAAGGAAATTAGACACCAATGCCCTTATTAATGCCACATGCCAGAAGTGAAGGCATTTCAACACATATTTGGGTATGTGATGGCACCAAAGGGTTAGAAAAAAGTGCCTGGGACTGTGGGAAGTTGTACCTTTTGCGAGTCTAACCTACATGGGTACTACGACGGCAGTGGCTAGCATATGGAAAATGTATGGTTGACTATGTCATGGCAGGGATGGTCTACACGGTCAAAAAAATATGTCAAATAAAGCTGTGGCTGACCTCTACCCATTTAAGGGAAATTATAGGCTCACTGTCTTCTTTATAGTTGTGTTATTGATGTTTAAACAGTATGAAGTTTAATTCATACAAAAATCCTGCATGCCTCCATTCCTCCACAACTGACCCACGATATACAAAAAGAGACACTAATTTGTGGCCATGTTAGTGCACCAGGCACATGTCAATTCCCATCTAGAAATTGAGCTTGTGTTTTTAAATGAGTCCTGTTATGCAAGAACATTGTTTCAGGTCTTCATGAGCTATTCAGCCAGGTGAAGGTGATGATTTTTATAAAAACAGAACAGCAACGACGGGTAATTGTCTGTATAAAGGGACAAAAAAAAATAATATAAAATGATAAATGATAATGGAACTTCCCAAAATTCCTTCCCTAAATACAAACCTAAGCCAGATGGATGAAAGAGTTAATTGTGGCTCCTATATAAAGTCATATCAAACTGTGCATAATGCTAAGGCTCTGCTGCCAGAGGCTAAAGGGTTAACATCAGTTAGGAACATGAGATAGAATTGTAGCTAACACAACTACAAGTACACACATCCTGGCTATATTTTAGTAGCATTAGCCACAAGGCTTGCAAACCGATGGGCACAGGAGACCGATACTTGTGCAACATGATTTCTGGTAATGCTTGCACCTACTCAGATGTAAGTACTTTCTTGACCACGGATGGCAATTCCATGTAGATCTTCCTTACAGTGAATGCTCTGTGAAATGTACATAAACTTGGTGAAATAGGAGTGACATTTGAAACTCTCCGTGCCATATTAATGTGACATTGTGACAAGCTTCCAAGATTCCAATTGTCTAATAAATAAATCAGTTATTCTGAAGAACCTTCCTTGTCTTGGAATCTTGTCAAATAATAAGGTTCTGGTAAGCAAATTACCAACAAAGGCAACATTTATGTTTTGGTCCCTCTCTTATCCAAAAGATGGCCATTGTCACGACTTATGAACAGAAAAATCAGCCTATGGTAAATCATTTAAAAGACATATGATGTACATGAAGCAGGTTAAATGCTGTTTAGAAGAATACTGGAAATTGGGCGACCTTAAAAAAGATAATCTAAGTGTCAACTTTCTAATAATAATTATATTTCTCTGCAAGTAGCTATAAAATTAGATGACAGCTTTACTATAAATGGAAAATGCAGTGGTGGAGTAGAAGAAAGCCCTATCTGCTTTTTTTTGCAAGAGGTCAAAATGCTATCATGCCAGACCTACCTTCACAAACACAGCATGGTTCTGTTCAGCCATAACTCATGTTTTGTTTTAGAGAAAGCAAACCTTTAAGATCAGCATTTCATGGGCAACAGGGATTTAGACATTCAGAGTATACAGTGCAGAACAGAATTTATGACCTTATCTGCTTTCTATTTGTATACTTGAAGAATTAATTATGCGCCCTGTTAGGAAGTAATATAAAATAGAGGTAACTTGCAAAGCCTCAAAGTTATATACGAAGTACATTAGTAAAATATCCATGTATGTTAAGTTCAAGTGTGTTTGTTCTGTAAAAAAGAGCATCGATATTTCCATCTTTACCAGCAGATGTGGTTTCATTTGATATGAAGCATAAAACTAGCATGAAGGAATGCTTATGCTAAAAATACATAGCACTATATTCTGGTCACTTAGCAAAATGAGTTAATCTACATCCCAGCAATAGCACAACACAGTGTATACATAGCAATCACTTTTTCTGGTCTGAAACTAATTAAAAATATTTCAAATTACTCATGAGGACTGTGGCCAGATTTAGAAGTGGTCCGAAGTAGTTTTTGAGTGACTTAGCCAATCAAAAAGGTTCAGTGTTCCTTATAGGTTTGCAGCTGCACTGATACGCTAAGCTATATTATATTTGTAGGCCCCACGGCAGACAAATTTGATGTATCATATTTCCTTTCGGTGAAGAATGTTATGATTAAGCTGTAGCACAGCAAGTATTCAATGGCTGCTTGCAATTAAAGGTACATTACCAGAGTAGGATATAAAAACATGCACAGAGCACTTGGAGAGGGCTGGAGGTAGGGCATGGAGTATAACAGGACTTTCATCCTTAGGTTCTCCCTAAAGTCTTAGAGATTTGTGGCACTGGCACCCTGCAACATTATCCGCTACTTTGGGATTTAAAAATCCATCATAGTACTCCATAATAGATGAGTAGAGTCCGGACCTTAAAGAAGAAAAGTTATAAGAGAAAAAGAACTCAATCAAGGTATGCAAGTTACTAAGTGATTTTTCTATGCCTGTTTTTTTTCACAATTTGCTGCATTTTTTTCTGTGAAGAGAAAACATGAAAAAGTATCAACAGAGAGAAAAAAAATATATATTTCCAAATGCCTCCAAATGCTACAATCCTCCCCCTGTATCTATTCCCTTAACAGAATGTTTTCTCTGATTCGCAACATATGCACCACCTGGCATTACTGCCTTGTCTTCGTAATATTCTGGAGAAAAACATTTACAAAGAGGAGAATAGGCTACCTCTCCCCACCATATCCATATGAATACAGCACTGCCAAAAGCAGGAAGTGCTGCATTCATGGGGGTAGCTGAAGGTCTCTGTGCTCTGTAGCAGTAATCTGAATCAATTTGGTAAAGAAAGCCAGTGTACAAAGCGAACAAATTGCACTTTGCACACTGCCTTTGCTTTAGAAAAATGAGCCCAAATGACATATATAGAGGAATAGTGGACTTTTTTCATGGCATGCAGCAGTAGATTTAGTCAGTGTCGGACTGGGGGGCCCAGCGCCCACTGGGGCCTCTGTCTCTGGGCCCCCCTCTGGACCCTCAGGGCCTCCCGTCCAGTAACCCTCCTCTCTCCCCATCTCCCAGGTGTGTGCACTTGTGCATACGCATCAGCGCACGCACTGTTTGGTCGCTGTAAATAACTATGTGCGCTGAGCGCATGCAGGGGCAGTAGCCCTCAGGGTCCAGAGGTGGGGCCCTGAGACTGAAGCCCCGGGAAGAAATCCAGGTTGCGGATCTGGCCCACTAGAGCTGGGGGCCCACCGGGTTTTTTTCCCGGTATCCCGCCGGCCCAGTCCGGCCAGGTACAAATCTGCTGCAAATTCCCGCGATTCACCACAGGTGAATAAATGCGCAAAACCACCGCAAATTTTCGCCGGTGTCCAAAAAAACGGACGCCGGCATCCGTCAAAAACGAGACACCGGTGCCATTTCGCAAATTTTTCGGCGTTTTCCGAATTTCGTGGGAAATTCGTGAATTTTTCAGCGAAACGGCCCAAATTTGCCCATCACTATTCATTGCAGTCTGTATGTGCTGTAGACAGTATTAAACTATCTTGCAGTGACATATAAACAGTTTCAATCAGTTTGTAAAACATTAGGCTATGAATTACTACCTGAAATACAACAGGAACATTTTCTTAATCCTGCACATGGGAACTGGTGCATCATGTAAAAGTTCCAACCTAGGCTGTGCACATTAGTTCCCTCTGCAATAGCAGAGCAGGAAGTGTTCCTGGCAAATATAGTCTTACAGGAAACAAATGTAAGTAAGTGCTAAATGTGTAGTATTGCACAAATTTTATTAGGGGGTGCTTAACTTTGTACCTCTTGCAAAAGTGACGGTAATAACTAGGGATGCACATAATCCACTATTTTGGATTTGGCCGGACCCCCGAATCCTTTGCGAAAGATTCAGCTGAATACTGAACTTGCATATGCAAATAAGGGGTGGGAAGGGGAAAACATTTTTTACTTCCTTGTTTTCTGACAAAAAGACACGTGATATCACTTACCACCCCTACTTTGCATATGCAAATTCGGATTCCGTTCGGCCGGGCAGCAGGATTCGGCTGAATCCGAATCCTGATGAAAAAGGCCGTATCCTGGCCGAATCCCAAACCGAATCCTGGATTAGGTGCATCCCTAATAAGAACACAAGGCGGTAATGCCAGGTGGTGCACATTTGGCCATTTAGGGAAAACAGATAAGGGGAGTATTGTAAGCATTTGGAAATATACATTTTTTCTCTCTACTAATACTTTTTGTGGAAAAAAAGACAGGAAAAATCACTTAGAAAGTTGCCAGTGTCCATCCATACCTTGATCGAGTTTATATGCCATTTTATATGCATGGCCACTGTTTCACTTTGATTGCTAATTAGCAATGTGCACAGTGTGAAATTCCAACAGATGTTTCCAATATTGTTTAGTAGGCATGAGAAAAAGACTCACAGCTCTCAGAAATCACTCCTGTCAAATCAAATGATTCAATAGATGACAGTTACCCAAAAGACATTTGCTTCATTGTGAGCTGCCAAAATCAAGTCAACCCATTTTACTAACCTAGTGTTTCTCATCCTTTTGACCTGTGGACCCATATGAAAGTTTGAGAATGATCCTTGCAACCTAAAAATCAACATTTTTTTGAATGAATCATTTTAATCATTTGATTACAGTTTAATACATTTAGGAACCTCTTTTACTTTACTAAAGAAGTTCCTGAAAATTTACCCCACACAGCATTGGTACCCATTTTTTTTAGTTGAAAATCTCTAGCCCAATACAAGTCTCACACTTCTTTGGAACGATAAAAAAAAGTATATACTTCTATCAATCACAGATATGTTAACTACCCCAGAATTTTCAGGAGTGACCCTGATTTAATCCCCACCCTTCCTGCAGTGACGCTGCAGCAACGTTTCCCAATGTCAGTCATTTGCACCCAAATCCTTTTCTTATACTTACCTTGAAAGGCATAGAAATTGCATCCAGACGCAAGCGAGGCAGGAAGCAATATTGGAAGGAGTGATTGTCGTCTACTGTGAGTGGTGTTCAGAATAGGACACACACTTAGATCTGAATTGGCATCTCTGCAAAAGCTTATTTTCTGTCGGGGTCTTGAGGCCATTACACTTAAGTGTTTGTAATTGCGAATCCATGCAGTGGCTTTTTTGTGTGTTCTACGGCATTGAAATGAGGAAATAATGGATTCCGATCTGTACTGATGGGACCACAATACAACATTGAACACAGATACATTTTATATTTCCAAGAGTGCTGATGGATTCCAATGCATGGCACATAGTTACAAGTTAAGTTGGGTTAAAAAAGACCAAAGTCCACCAAGTTCAACCCCTGAAACCCAGCATCCATACATATACACACTTACACCAACCCCTCCATACAATCACATAAACTACATATAGTATACCAATATCTATACTTATTGTAGATTTTAGTATCGCAATAGCCTTTGATATTATACTTGGCCAAGAAATCATCCTATTAGAAAATAAGAGACATTTATCAGTGCCATTTACATATTACATATTCCAGCAACAGTCTAACTAACTATGACTGCTCAATTTACAATCAAATCTATAATTTTCATTAATATACCCATTCAAATACTGTATTAGATTAAATGGGTTATTTTTCAACACTTAAGGCTGCATATATCGATGAAATTCAAATTATTATCAGAAGGTGAGACAAATTTAATTTAACATGTAAACACTGCCCTCTGCACTAAAATTATGGGAAGGAGTAATGTTAACTATGTACAATAATATGTATTTTTCTTGTTTACAGTAAAAGTTGACTTCAACAACAATAGTTTAAAAAAAATACAATTGATATTTTTTTGTAATAGTATTTTTATTGACATTTAAAATTTTACAATACAATGTGTATATTTGTCTGAAAGAGGTTACTGAAGACATTTTTAAAGACAGTTATTGCCATCTAGTATATTCATTTCTTTTATTAATAAATTGCAGATAGCGTAACAGCTGCATTAGCACACTTATTTTACTGGCACTTTTAAGGGGACCTCTCACCCAAAAAAATTATTCAAAATCCTATTTTATCACATTTGTCAAGCAAACTTAACTTTAACTACACTATAGAAATTATTTGAATCTCGTTTGCTTCAGTCTGGGAATTCATAATTACAGCAAACAGGCAGCAGCCATTTTTTGGACACTGTTATTAATTCAGGCCTTCCATCATCTCAGAATCTTTTTTGTGCACCAGTATGGGGGACCTGATGTCCATTCCCATGCACTGGCTACACAATTAAATGGTGAACAGAACAGGGGAATGTGTGGAGAGCAGTGACATCTAGGAAGTGCTGAATGGAAAGTGAAAGTTTTTGTCTGCCCCGCCTCTATGCCTAAGGCATAGAGGAGGGGCAGACAATATTTGATTGACAGCTGAGATTTTTAAATGAGCTTACAACAGCTATGAATGCTTTAATAAAAATAGAAATTGGATTTCATGTTTAATTTGAAAAAGACTTTTATTATACAGCTTTTAATGTCTAGGTGACAGGCCCACTTTAAGCACATATCTGCTGTAGAACATTCTTCAAATATCAGTGGACAATGTAATCAATTGCACAATTAAATAATTTAGAAATGCTACAAGTTTTAAAGAATAAAAATAGGATTAATGCAGTTTGATTTGGCTCTATTTCTTATTTGGGAAAAAATTAGCTGAATGCTCCATGTCCATTTATGGAACAGGATCTGATTTTCAACAAGTTCTCTAGTTTTATGATTGGAAAGACTCAAACTCAAAATCTGCTGTGAACCGGTAACTAGAGCACAGTGTGAAGGGAGATATATTTCCCCTAGGTTCATGTCTTACTCCCATATGTACAGCAGTTCTGAGTGGGTTAATTCCCCTAGAAAGTCTCACCTGGGGAATAATTAGGAGGCTAGATCTGCTATAGAGGGTTGGTGCTCAGAGAAGAAGATTGAGACTCACACTGAGGAGAGCTGGGAGCTGAGTGTAGCAATTGGAAGCGGCTGTTTATTTTTCCACAATGAGAAAGGACTTTGTAAAGGGACTGTGACTCTGGGGAGTTGTACTGTTTGTGTTTGACTGGGAATCCCAGTAGGGAACGAAAGTAGAGAGGGAAACTACCCTGCATATTAGTTAGAGCCCAAGTGTGGCAAGGATTTTGTTTTGTTTTATTTTGTTTTATGCTGCTTTGCTCACAGAATCTTTATATGTGAACAATAAATGGACTTTGCCCTGTCCAAGACTCGACTGTTCGTATGATCCTGCTCACACTGCCTAAAAGAGAACATTTGGGAAATGTAACTATGCAGTTTCTGGGTGATGAATTCTTAGCAAATGGGATCTTGGACACTGAACACTGTTTAATTGGCTCCTCTTCTCAGAAGCCGCAGAGGTAACGCCTCCAGCTCTGCACTATGTTCAAACAGAGCATCTCTATTCCTACCCTAAATATTATGAAAGTGCAGACTTTCCAAAGGAATTTATATGAACATTGTTTACTCAGTGGGAGCAAGCTGGTTCTTCTAACCTTCAGTGCAGACAGTGTGAGAAGTAATGGCTGTGTAAATCAAAGATTAGAGCCATAACACCAAAGTCTATATGTTCTGGATAAAGCAAGCTAAAATGCCTTTCCATAAGCATGTGCTGCTTGAACAGATGGCATTAGAATAACCTGCCTGCACAGGAGACTTTTTTCCTTAATTCCTTCTTCTTGTAAATAATACATTACAGAAATCCCCACAAGGTCTGCCGTTGATTGCTCTTTTTTTAAACACAAATCTTTAATCAGAATTTTAACTATAAATATTTAATCAACAGAATTCACTAGAAAATTTGACTTGGGAATAGACACACAATTAAAATAGTTGTATTGCTATATTCCAATGCCACCAAGTGCCCAAGCAATTTTTTATTAAATTTCTAGTCCCCCAAGCTCTATAGATTGGTTTGAGACACTAGGCTTTTTCCCCAATATTAAGACTCAAGTTCTTTTTCTGCCTTTGTGAAATACTATAAACAGTAGAACTGTCTGCTGTAAAGTACACAATGATAGTTTTCTGGCAGTTGTTTTTAAGGTCTGTAATATTGTTTCACTTTGCACAATCCTGAAAAAAGTAATGTACGGATATGACCCTTAGCGTCTGAATTGGTTTATACAAGCCCATGCTCTAGAATTCAAGAGCAAAACTAAGTACAGTCAATGCCATGGCATTGGTGTCTATTATTTTAGGCCTAAGGATGCCAATGTTACTTTGTAAGGGACAGGGTCGGCTTTAAGGGCAGAATACAAGATATACTCAGGCAGACAATTAGCCCTAGAAGCTGAGCAATCCAGGCCACCAGCAAGGCTCTATAGTAAACAACAGGAAGAAAGCACATTTTCTCAGAAAGTAGTGGAAAAGGTATTTGAATGAAGCATGGGCACCCGCAGAACTGTTTCATATAGTACCTGCATTTCATTACATTGCATGCAGCCCAACTGTACCCCAGCAGCTCCACCACAGTACACATCACCATGAATATGTTGTGCCTCAAGATAAATAATCAATGTTAAACCAAAATATCCAACAAATCTTCCCAGCAGGAGATGGAATTTTTTACTAAATGGAAATTTTTGATGATGCCGTTTTGTTCAAATCAGGTTTGTAGTCAAATCAGAGTTTGCTTGGGTGGCAAGCATTATGCTTGCAGTAATCTTCAATCATAAGTAAAACAAAGAAAAGTAATATACATGATACATGCCCTCCATTTCTGTGGGTTGGATGTGGATATATTTTCTCTGCCTGAAGCATCTACTTTAATCTATCTTAACAACTCTATCATTGCATTATAAGCTCAGAAGTAACTGGTGGATTTCATAAACCACAAACCCATCTGTAGTTAAGATACTGTGTATTTACCAACATCTGTTGGATTTTCCCCAAGCAAATCTACTTAGCATTTTCAGTAGAGCACACATGTTCTTAACTTTGTTAGTTTGGAATTTTTTCAATCTGTATGCATGTTGAGTAAAGAAGTTAGACTTTATAATCATTTATTGAACGTATGTTTTTAAATTGCTAACTTCAATTAGCCCTGTGGGTTTTGCTGTGACTACTGGTAGGCACTGTAGGATCCCGCTTGGTTAGATGATAAATAAGTGAGACTGCTGTAAAGTTAGAATTTGCATAGACCATATTTAATATATAATTAGAATATGAATTATGTAATTTTGTCCTGCAATATAACATAATAAAAAATCCTTTTAAAAAAACTAGGGTCTGTAAAGAATTAGGGCTGTACGTACAAAACTTTCTTTTCCTGTATTAAATCACTTCCAGATTGTACTTCCCTCCCTGGGTTGCCACCCCTCACTGGGATTGACCAGTTTAGGAAGTAATTGAACAGCCCTTCATAAACAATAGTTCGTTTTTATAATAGTTATTTGCAGTGAAATTGTGGCTTTGTGGGGACAGTGGAATTAAATTGTTAGCTGTTAGCTTTAACTATCTCCCTACAATATACAGATGGAGCCACTTTCTTTTGTAAGTTTATCGCTCTGTAACGCTAGATAAGCAGCAGCAAATGACATGCCTCATCGCATTTATCAAGTTTACCAGCATGTAAAATCAGTTGTGGCCACCAGAAGGCGCTAGCTAATGCCTTCAGTACCAGTATACAGTACATGAGTTACCAATAGAGAAAGAGAGAGGCATATTGCATGCAGTACTGGTAGCATAGTGCATTAAGTGGATGCTTTTGCCAGTAGGTTTAGTGTTCAATCCCCACTAAATTTTGTTTCCCCCCCCCTCTAATTTATATTAAAAAGTAAAATTTCCATTTCAATAGAAATTTAGCCCTATACTTTTATATTTAAACACACAAGGACCAAAAAGACTCCCTTCTGCCTCACTCCTCCCCCCAGCCGTGAGAGGAGTGGAGGATTGGTTTGTGATCTCAAGTAACAGTTTCAGACAAGCATGCGAAGAGTCTAAGCAAAGGAATTCTATTTCCACTCATTTCATTAGTAAAATGTAAAGCAGCACCTTTAGGGCAGAGACACACGTGAAGATTCAGGGAGATTTAGTCGCCCGGCGACTTATCACCTCTTCTTCGCGCGACTAATATCCCCGAAAAGCAGGTTCATACAACAATTTGCAGATGGAGAAATGTGGAAATTCACTGCGAATCCATGCCTGGCGAATAAATTTGCCCATCACTAAAAATAAATATTATTATAAATTTATAACACTACACAAAATTAACTGCTTTTGTATTTTATATGAATCTACATAACTTTATAAGGGCCGAGACACCTGAAGATTCAGGGGCATTTAGTCGCCCAGCGACTATTTTTCTCTTCTTTGGGTGACTAATCTCCCCAAAAAGCCTTCCCGCCGGCTACAATCTAAATTGCCAATGGGATGGCACTCGGTCACTTTGTTTTCTGAAGTAACCTCATGAGGAAACATCGGGTGACTTTGGAAAACAAAGCGATCCGAGTGCTTATTAGGCTTAGTTAGTTGGATTTCATATATTAGGCTTAGTTCCCCTTAAAAAGTGGGATCTCATATTAGGCTTAGTTCCCCTTTAAAAAGTGGTATCTCATATATTAGGCTTAATTCCCCTTAAAAAGTGGGATCTCATATATTAGGCTTACTTTCCCTTTAAAAAGTGGGATCTCATATATTAGGCTCTTTTTTCACTTTCCCTTTCCACTAGGCTTTGTTTCCCTTTAAAAGGTGGGATCTCATTTATTAGGCTTACTTCCCCTTTAAAAAGTGGGATCTCATATATTAGGCTTTGTTCCCCTTTAAAAAGTGGGATCTCGTATATAAGGCTTAGTTCCCCTTTAAAAAGTGGGATCTCATATATAAGGCTTACTTTCCCTTTAAAAAGTGGGATCTCATATATTAGGCTTAGTTCCCCTTTAAAGAGTGGGATCTCATATATTAGACTTAGTTCCCCTTTAAAAAGTGGAATCTCATTTATTAAGCTTACTTCCCCTTTAAAAAGTGCACTTGGACATACTGTACTTCAAAGTCCGAATTGAAATTGATAAATTCCGATGTCTTTACAGAATATACGTTTTCAGAGGCAACCGTCGATGTTCACGATATTTTCGTGAAAATGGCTAAAAAGTCCAAACTTTTAGTGAAAACCGTACAAACATATCGTAATGCTTTTATAAATTCTGAACTTATCGGTAACATTAAAAAAAACCTGAATTTATCTCAATATATTTTTATCTTACTAAGCCTAATTTATGACACTACTGGTTTTGGTTGACTAGAATATATAAATTACAATGTAACAATTGACAATACTTTATTGCAATATTTTATTGCAATAATGTATTCCAATATTTTACTGCAATGTTTTATTCCAATATTTTATTGCAATATTTTAATGCAATATTTTATTCCAATATTTTATTTCAGTATTTTATTCCAATATTATATTTGCAATATTGTATTTCCAATATTTTATTCCAATATTTTATTTGCAATATTTTATTTCCAATATTTTATTGCAATATTTTATTTCAGTATTTTATTCCAATATTTTATTGCAGTATTTTATTCCAATATTTTATTGCAATATTTTATTTCATTATTTTTTTTTCCAGTATTTTATTCCAATATTTTATTCCAATATTTTATTGCAATGTTTTATTCCAATATTTTATTGCAGTATTTTATTCCAATATTTTATTGCAATATTTTATTTCAGTATTTTATTCCAATATTTTATTGCAATATTGTATTGCAATATTTTATACCAATATTTTTTTTAATATTTTATTCCAATATTTTATTTGAATATTTTATTCTAATATTTTATTCCAATATTTTATTCTAATATTTTATTCCAATATTTAATACCAACATTTTATTACAAATATTTTATTATAATATTTTATTGTAATATTTTATTGGGGTATGTGATTTTAGGTGGGTGAATCGTGTTGAATGGTATTGGATGTTTTCCATGACTCCGACTACCTCTACACCCGGAAACCCGGTACGGAATGTTTCCCATAGACTCCATTTTATCCAAATAATCCAAATTTTTAAAAATGATTTCCTTTTTCTCTGTAATAATAAAACACTAGCTTGTACTTCATCCCAACTAAGATATAATTAATCCTTATTGGAAGCAAAACCAGCCTATTGGGTTTATTTCATGTTTAAATTAATTTCTAGTAGACTTAAGGCATGAAGACCCAAATTACGGAAAGATCCGTTATCCGGAAAACCCCAGGTCCCGAGCATTCTGGATAACAGGTCCCATACCTGTGATTGTAAAATGAAAAAAACAGGTTGGGCGATCTCCCTGATTTAATACTGCCATTTATCTGTACCACCAGCCCACCACCCCAAGTTAATCCTTCTCCCTGGTCCTAACTGGACTATTTTATTTATTTTATTAGTAATAAAAGTTATGTTTTACGTGTGTGTGTGTATATATATATATATATATATATATATATCTATATATATATATATATATATATACACGAGTTTGTGGACATGTTTTGATGGGAGGGTGCAAATACATAGGTCAGATCTTTCTCTTTCCCGTTTTCTTTTGATTTATTATTTGACATTTCACACCATCTCCTGTTTTGCTCCCCAACATCTCTCTTACATTTAATTTGGACCTTAGTTACCAGACTGCTTAAAATGAAAACTGAAGAGCTGCACTCGGAAGGCAAAGTTTAGTGATTGTTGTAATTTATCAAAACAGGTAACATCTGCCATATACACTGATGCTGAAAGACTTACTATCAGAGGGGGGTCAGCTGGTTGATGAAAACAAATTAAAAGCGCAGATTCTGAATTCATATTTTTCATCTGTCTACATAAATGAGGAATCAGTAAGTGAAGGTTTCCTTCTTAACAGTCCCAATTCTAGTAATACAACTAATGATGCATGGTTCACACATGATGAAATTCAAAAGAGAATAGAACATGTTAAGATTAACAAAGGTCCAGGGCCAGATGGTATTCATCCCAGGGTAATTAGCGAGCTTAGCTCTGTGATTGCCAAACCTCTTTACTTAATTTTTCAGGATTCATTGAGATCTGGCATAGTGCCGAGAGACTGGCGAATTGCTTATGTGGTGCCTTTATTCAAAAAAGGATCCCGTTCTCAGCCTCAAAACTATAGGCCAGTTAGTCTGACGTCAGTGGTAGGAAAGCTTTTCGAAGGGTTAATAAAGGATAAGATACTGGACTTCATAGCAAATCATAATACTATGAGTTTGTGCCAGCATGGTTTTATGCGCAATAGATCTTGCTAGACTAACTTAATTTCTTTTTATGAGAATGTAAGTAGACACCTTGATTCTGGGATGGCAGTGGATGTGATTTACTTAGACTTTGCTAAAGCATTTGATACAGTGCCACACAAAAGGTTACTGGTTAAATTAAGGAATGTTGGCCTGGAACATAGTATTTGTACCTGGATAGAGAACTGGCTAAAAGATAGACTACAAAGAGTGGTGGTAAATGGAACATTTTCTAATTGGACCAGTGTTGTTAGTGGAGTACCGCAGGGCTCTGTACTAGGTCCCTTGCTTTTCAACTTGTTTATTAATGACCTGGAGGTGGGCATTGAAAGTACTGTTTCTATTTTTGCAGATGATACTAAATTGTGCAGAACTATAGGTTCCATGCAGGATGCTGCCACTTTGCAGACTGATTTGTCTAAACTGGAAAACTGGGCAGCAAACTGGAAAATGAGGTTCAATGTTGATAAATGCAAGGTTATGCACTTTGGCAAAAATAATATAAATGCAAGTTATACGCTAAATGGCAGTGTGTTGGGAGTTTCCTTAAATGAGAAGGATCTAGGGGTCTTTGTAGATAACACGTTGTCTAATTCTGGGCAGTGTCATTCTGTGGCTACTAAAGCAAATAAAGTTCTGTCTTGCATAAAAAAGGCCATTAACTCAAGGGATGAAAACATAATTATGCCCCTTTATAGGTCCCTGGTAAGGCCTCATCTGGAGTATGCAGTGCAGTTTTGGACTCCAGTCCTTAAGAGGGATATAAATGAGCTGGAGAGAGTGCAGAGACTAAGTGCAACTAAATTGGTTAGAGGGATGGAAGACTTAAATTATGAAGGTAGACTGTCAAGGTTGGGGTTGTTTTCTCTGGAAAAAAGGCGCTTGTGAGGGGACATGATTACACTTTACAAGTACATTAGAGGACATTATAGACAAATGGCAGGGGACCTTTTTACCCATAAAGTGGATCACCATACCAGAGGCCACCCCTTTAGACTAGAAGAAAAGAACTTTCATTTGAAGCAACGTAGGGGGTTCTTCACAGTCAGGACAGTGAGGTTGTGGAATGCACTGCCGGGTGATGTTGTGATGGCTGATTCAGTTAATGCCTTTAAGAATGGCTTGGATGATTTCTTGGACAGACATAATATCAAAGGCTATTGTGATGCTAAGCTCTATAGTTAGTATAGGTATGGGTATATAGAATTTAATTAAAAGTAGAGAGGGGTGTATGTATGGATGCTGGGTTTTCATTTGGAGGGGTTGAACTTGATGGACTTTGTCTTTTTTCAACTCAATTTAACTATGTATGTAACTATGTATGATTAATAATCAGAATATGAAGACTGCACTGGTTCCTGTGTTGCCATGTAATGTAATGTGGGTTTTATAGTTTTTTGTATTGTTTCATAAAAAAACTTTTCCCCAACTCTTCAGAGCCAGTGGCTGTATTAATATGCAAAATAATCCTCCAATGAGAATCCCAGTTTATCTGTGTAAATCTGGCTCTATAATCTTTGTTCCTGCAACTGAAGTTTTTCCAGCACTGAACAAGTCTGTCCTGTATATCCATGTCTGATTCCATGGTCATATAATGTCACTGTATATAAGATAACAGCAAGATGCTTAACACAGTGCTGGGAATCTAATCAGCATTCTCATTGGCGGTCAGTTCTCTTGCAGCTATAAATATGTTTTTCTTAAAAAAACTAGTGGGATCTAAAAAATGAATCCTGTAGAATTCCTATTAATGATTCTGGCCAAATAGCCCATTGGGCATAAGGACACAGGCCTATCATGGATACAATAACATATAAACCAGTGCTGCCCTATAATATGCATTTGATTACAGTATTCCACAGTATTCCATAAAATACGCTTAGCTGTTAATTAAAAAAGAAATTAGTTGCATGCTGGGAAGATAGCATCTCCCATGTAACTATACAAACCTGCTTTTTTTTTCTTTTTATTAACACAAGCATAAAACAGAGGTTAAAGAAGTATCAATAAAACCCCATAGCACAATGTTCAGCTCAGATAAAGTCAGTTTACATGACATTAATGGACTGTGAAAACGAGAGAATGCAGTGTGAAACCTGATATCCTGACCCAAAGGCATGCTTCATAGGAAACCACAGTATTACTGCCCAATAAATAAAATAAAATGTATAATTGTTATTACATGTACAAACACTGAAAGTCTTCTCTACTCTTCATTCTTCATCTGAACCCTAGATTATGTCTGCTGATAGTATAATTTGCTTTATTTTATTTAGCTGTAAGTAATGCTGTTTAGTAGATTGTCTGCGTAGACCTGTAGTGCCCTCAAATGGTTAAAAATTAAATTACATCCACACAAGAATTTTTTTTTTTTTTAATTTACTCTAGCAATACATTTTCTAAATGTGATCACACACTGGGCAATTTGAACTATTTCCTCTCTATGGGGCAAACTCACTAAGATTCGTAGTTGCGCCAGGCGTAACTTCGCCGCACTTCGCCAGGTGTAGTTTCGCCAGCGATTCGCAAATTCACTAAAATCCGAAGTTGCGCTCAGGGGAAGCGTAAGGTTGCAAAGTTGCGCTAGCGTTGATTTGCTAAGCAAAGCGAAGTTACGCTAGCGATGGTTAATTTGCATACGGCGCCAAATTCAAATTTCAATGGAGGAACACGTATCAGCACTACAAATGCCTAGAAAACCTTCAAAACATCAAATAAAAATTTTATTTTGCCCTACACATGTGCCCACTGTCTAGGTAAGTTGCCATGAGTCAGGAAATGTAGGGGGGAAGGAGGGGAGCCCCAAAAAAATTGGCAATCTTTTTCAGCCTATCACCCATCATGTAGAAAACACGCCAGTGTTTTTTGGGACTTAGAAAAAATGTTGACTTTTTTTGAAGCAATCCCTATCTACTCTATTGCACTTCGCCAGGTCTGAGGTGGCGAAGGAAGTCTAGCGTAAAAGGTAGCGTTCAGTACACTGCGCGCGTTAGTGAATTTGCGTAGTTACGTCCGTAGCGATAATTCACCAGGCGTAAGGGTGCTAAGTAACACTAGCGAATCTACGCCAGTGTTCGTTAGTGAATTTGCACAGTAACGAAAATGCCAAACGCTAGTGAAGTAACGCTAGCGTTTGGCGCTTCGGCGCTTAGTGACTTTGCCCCTATGTGAGTGGGGAATACAGCTAGAGTCTTCCCCCTCTACTGCTGGTAAAGGGCCCTCTGCCGCCTTCTGGCCAAACCCGGGATAGCTATGAGGCATGCTATACACCCAGGAAGTGGAGAATTACTCCCTGCATTAACTAAAGCTGACCATAGACGCAAAGATCCGATCGTATGTATCCTCAATTCGTACGATTTTCGGACCCCCTTGTGACCAATCCTTAGGGGGATTGCACTATAAATTGGGATGCATTTATCAGTCCCCTACATTTTAATCTTATTTTTGTTTCTTGATAGTTTCATATACATGATGGTCATACCTGCTATCCCATGCTGTGGATTTTTGATATATTCTACCACATGCTATACTCTATGCAAAATTTAGGATTTTATCTGCGTTCATGGTTTCAGTGCGCTCCTGTCAGTACAGTCCACATAAAGGGGAATGGGGTTAGTTAACTCCTGCATTTCATGCACAAAAAAATTCCATGCCTGGGAAACACAAGTGTAAACGCCTATTTGTAAGAGCCCAAATTATTAGGGCCTTAATTATGAAAGCAACATAAATCCCCTGATGCAGCTGCTACAGTAATGACAAGGCTCCCTGCTATACTTCGCTGCTCTAAGTTGCTGATACAAATAAACAAATGGACTTTATGGTCCACTGTGAGATGCAGCAATGAAGGGACATGGTGTGATGTATCCCCTTTTATAAGTGAGTAACATACCATCTGCAAATGTGGGCACCTTCCTCTCTTCCTCAAGAAAATGAATGTCATTACAAAATGATATATGTATAGTATGTATAGCACACCACACTGTTGGATGCATTATTAGAAAATAACTTCATCATGTGGCTTGTTGCTGCAATCCTCTCATGGACAAATGACTGCCAAACAGCTAGGATACGTTTCACTCCATGAAATCTCTCTTTTTATGGTAATATGAGCAAAACTTTCAGTGTTCTGCCCAAAATAGATCTGTTTAAGGCCTGACTTGTATCGTTGTTATTGGTATTCTGGCATTACTATGGAATCATGTGTATAAATTGGAGGTGTTTTAATAGATCTCTATAAACCTTCCTAAACATTCATTAATTCCAACTAAATGGGTAATGTAGCAAATGCAGTGAAATGTGCTAAGAATAATTCAGTTGATTTATTAAGGGGGTAATATATGCAGTGGTACAATGATGTTCCCCACAGCTCCTAGAATGCACCAGGTGGTCTTCCGAATAAGCAATTTAAATGAGAATATAAATCTCTGGGGGAGAAAAGTTAATTTGTTAGGCATCCCCCACCCCATCACTCCTCTTCTTTATCTTATGTGATAGCAAGGTGTACTTTCATGCACAGTAGGCTCCAACATCTGCTGTAACTCCCAGTAGAGCACATGTTATATAGACTCTTTGCTCTCAGGTGGGTTACAGTTGGATGAAGGGCTAAACATAGTAACATAGAAAGTTAGTTTAAAAAAAGAAACAAGACCATCAAGTTCAATCTTTTAACTTTTTTTACCCTGCCTAACTGCCAGTTAATATAGAGGAAGGCAAAAAAAACCCATCTGAAGCCTCTCCAATCTGCATCAATTCCTTCCTGACTCCAAAATGGAAATCGGACTAGTCCCTGGATCCAGGCCCGGACTGGCAATCTGTGGGGTCTGGCAAATGCCAGATGGGCTGCTATAAGACCCCAGAGAAAATCAGTATTAAGTGGGCTGTTTGGGACTCTATGTGGGCTGATTGGGCCTCTGTGTACCTGAAATGTCAGGGCCTATTTTAATTCTCAGTCCAGACCTGCCTGGATCAACCTGTACTATGAGCTATCTCCCATAACCCTGTATTCCCTCACTTGCTAAAAAGCCATCCAACCCCTTGTAAAAGCTATCTAACACCCAAAACTCACTTTAACAAATAGCTTGGATGTCAGTGGTTCTTAAAAACCATTGATTTTCATTCAGTTTATGCTTAATTTAAATACTTTTATACCTCAGATTTTAGTCACACAATTTCAGCTGTAGAGGTTTTTGAACATCGCTATTCTTAACATAGATGCAAAATTGCACCAGTGGATTTACACACAGCAACCATTCAGCAAATAGTTCATGTTCATTCAATTTAAAATTCAAAAAAAGGAAACAAACATGTGGGTAACTGAACTAGTGCAATTTCGAACTTAGTAAATCTGCCTTCAGCTGCCACATATTTTCATTTTTCCAAGGGACCCCATGCACAGGTACATGTATGCATGCAGGGGTGCTTCGCCAATGAGGCGAGTTGAGGCTGTCGCCTCAGGCGGAAGCGCCCCACTAGGTACCAGGGGCAGCAAAAATGCTGCTCCTGGTACTTAAAGAGCGAATTTCCGGGGGAGGGGGGCAGCAGCAACTGTTGCTGTCTCAGGCGGCGGAGGGGCCAGGATCGCCCCTGTATGCATGGTATTGTCCTGGACAAGGGATCAATGGGAAAATAATATATTGTGCATGAGTGGTACACAGAATCAAAGCAACTTTTACAAGGCTTAGTGTGGGAGGTCCTGCTCCTATATGACTACATCATACTGTATATGACTACGAGTGGAAACACAGAAAACACATAAGGTGTTACTTGTAATGAAATAAAGAATTTTTTTGATCCTACACTGCATCCGAGGAGTTACTGGAGAGCGTGCCCAAGGTGGATTGCTAAATGAAGTGTTCTCCCCAGGCTACAGGTTCAGGGGCAGCACCTGGACCTCCAACGGACAGCGGTAAGTGAATTTTAAGACTGTGTTTAAGTTAGCGATGGGTTCAGGGCAGCGGCACCCTAAACACAATCATTACTTGGTGAGCGTGTGTAAAAATCACAATGTGTTAACATACTGTATAAGCGACCAAGTATTTAACTAATCAATTAAGCTAGCAGCACCTGTTTGAATAATGGACTCCTGCTGCTCAAATATGGCAGCCCCCTCATAGAGGAACATGGAGGTAAGAAAGGTAATGTAAAAGCATCTGGTAAATACTTATATGGCAAAATTATAAATAGTAGGCAAAGACAATATTATGATAGATATAAAAAAAAATCTGGTGTCAGTATCTCTTTAAGAGCTTATTTGAGGTTAGGGAGTAGGTGTGACTGAGCTTTACCCATGAAGGCTGTTTTACTAGGATGGCAGCTGCTCATCCTCCACCTGCTTGTCTGGTATGTGCAATTTATATTGCATCTCAACTCATCCTGGATAAGCGGTTTTGGATTGAGGTATTGTAAGGGGTTACTGGCACAAAACATAATGGTCACTGGTAATTCCACTGAATTATTCAGGTGAGTGTTAGCTGAAACTATGAAAGTGTCATGCAGTCGTTATAGTTCCATTGTAACCAGATGACACTGAGTTTCAGCCAACACCTACCTGAATAGTTCAATGGAAACATTGTGTTTGGATATTGGTGACAGTTTCCTTTAAGGGCTTGTAACTGTCGCTACCTACCATGTCTTGTATAGCCTTTTCATAATCATGATTAAGGTGGGAAAGCTTGCCCTCTACTGTTCACTTGCTCATATTGAGCAACATGTATTGTGCAGAATTTCATCACGTCCTCTTTTGCTATATTATTGTTACACTTTCTCCAATGCCTCTAAAGCTGCCATAGATGCAAAGATTTGATTGTACGATCTCTGTTTCGTACAATTTTTGAGCCGCCTGTAGATCGTCCAAAATTTGTCGGCTACCGATAATATCTTTGCATGTATCAGTGGGAGACTGTCACCAGCTTTTGTCGGACAAAACTTTTGTACGTCAGAGGCAGAACATCGTCTGATCTGTTCTTTTACTACTTTATTTGATCTGAATTGTTAGTGGCAGGTTGGAAGATGGCACTGAACAGGTTCGGACTGAGAATTAAAATAGGCCCAGGCATTTCAGGTACACATAGGCCGAATTAGCCCAGACCAGACCACTAAATACTGACTTTCTATGACACCTTATAGCAGCCCCTCTGGACAACAGATTGCCAGTCTGGGCTTGGCACCGAACGATTGTTTGTCCGATATGAAAGTAAATCTGCACGTCTATGGCCACCTTTAAGCTTCTCATTGCCTGTGTATGTCCTATACGGCCACTAGGAGTAATAGAGAATTAAACGGAAATTAGTCAGTAGACGAGTATTCTAAAGAGGGAGTCATTTAAAGGGAAATGTTCATCCAAAAAGTTTTCTGCAGACAGACAGAAGACAGAAAGGGTAGAATTCACCTCAATGCATGCTTGAAGTGCTACTAGGGTTTATTCTAAATAACAACTTTTGAACATGTTAGCAAAATGAAGGGTCCACCATATTTTCTATAGTTTCAACAATATCTAGGACAACAAATAAACATTGGATGTAGAAAAGAAGTTGGGGAGCACCTCCCATCAGATGAGAAAAACAGAAGATGGTGTGCAGGGTCAAGTGGTAATTCAAAATTGAACAAGAAAGAGAGAACTGAGCCGTGTATTTGCACCCTCCCATCAAAGCATGTCCACAAGCTCGTATTTATACACCATTAAAACTAACTTTTATTACTGATAAATAAGATAAAAAAGTCCAGTGATCATTAAAACATGGTTAGGACCAAGAGACAGATTAACTTGGGGTAGTGGGCTGGTGGTACAAATAAGTGGTAAATGTATACTAGTGGAGTAATATCCAATCAGTCCAAATTATAGTCCTAGGTTTGGTTGTGTTCACAGTCCCCTGCCGGCTCTCACTTGTATCCCTCAAGTCCACAAAATAATACCTAAAAAAGAAGCCAGCGCCACAGGCACCGGGCAAAACAAACAAATATAGGGCAATAACGTTTTGCAAATGACCCCCTTATTTCTGTGCACAGGTTTTATTGTATCTTCACCGTACTATGTGTAACCCCTTCTTATCCACCACCACAATTATATATAGCCTTTAAGGGGAGAGGGGTTTCTTCTTGCCTCGCAGGCCTTACAGATGGATACTCACAAACATACGGTTCAAATAGGCGTAAAAAAATCTTTGTTGTCCCAGCGCGTATCCTTTAAAACTGTGAAGTAGATGCGGCAGCGAAATAGTGTAATATTGCCTTTAATATATTTAAAAATGTAACATTAAAATTGCACTCACATGGCATTCCGCAAAAATAGCATGTATAGCATATCGTCCTAGAGAGGCTTTCTCTCCACGCCTATCCACAATCGGAAATCCTGCTGCCAGAGCGCTCGTGGCTTTAGGGTCCCTTGCAGTATGTCGGCGGGTCACTCTCCTATGGCGTGCTATTCCGTGCTCCGTGCCTTACGCGTTTCGTCTATCACTTCGTCAGAGGCTTGGACGCTGCATCTACTTCCTGTTACAGGGACCCTGAAGCCACGAGCGCTCTGGCAGCAGGATTTCCGATTGTGGATAGGCGTGGAGAGAAAGCCTCTCTAGGACGATATGCTATACATGCTATTTTTGCGGAATGCCATGTGAGTGCAATTTTAATGTTACATTTTTAAATATATTAAAGGCAATATTACACTATTTCGCTGCCGCATCTACTTCACAGTTTTAAAGGATACGCGCTGGGACAACAAAGATTTTTTTTACGCCTATTTGAACCGTATGTTTGTGAGTATCCATCTGTAAGGCCTGCGAGGCAAGAAGAAACCCCTCTCCCCTTAAAGGCTATATATAATTGTGGTGGTGGATAAGAAGGGGTTACACATAGTACGGTGAAGATACAATAAAACCTGTGCACAGAAATAAGGGGGTCATTTGCAAAACGTTATTGCCCTATATTTGTTTGTTTTGCCCGGTGCCTGTGGCGCTGGCTTCTTTTTTAGGTATACTAGTGGAGGTCACACCAAAAAACTGTTTAAACACTATTCAGTAATAAATATGGGGGTAATCAGAGTAGTAGATAACATGCAATACAAATCGCCCCCTTAGAAGCACATAACCCAAAGGGTCAGTGGGGCCTAAATCGGTGGGGTTGTTTAAGTCACTCACTTAGTTAGCACCCCCAATGTGTACAACATTAGTATGGGTAGAGGTGCTGCTAATCGTTGGAGAGGCAGGCTTGGTAAATCCCAGAGTTTGCGTATCTATTGGAACAACCCCCGTTGTGCAGCCCTTGGTCAGCCAACCCCTTCATCCACAACACAACCCTCCCATTTGGCAGATATCTGCTCTGATATGAGCATTGAAGCTTACACCTGAAGCAGTACCTTGTAAACCAACCCTGTCACCCACAGCATAGCCCCCCCCAATTGGCAAAGCTGCCTTAAGTTACAATTGGCAATTGGCAAAAGTTGCCTTAAATTACAAAAAGGTGGCGGTTGCAGAGAGTTATAATTGCAGGTTGCGAGCAGCCCTTGGTCAGCCAACCCCTTCCAATTGGCAGATATCTGCTCTGATATGAGCATTTAAGCTTACACCTGAAGCAGTACCTTGTAAACCCACAAAACTGGGGGGTCCCGCAGGTTTAGACCTGGCCTGCACATCACTACGACCCAGAGATAAGCAGCTAATGCTTATTAATATTCCTACAGGAATGGATGGAACAACATTACATCTATGGCAGAAAATATCTATTCTCACCAATTTAACAATAAAAAAAACCTTCACTGCACAAAAACCTGAAGGAGGCCAGACTCACACTTTGGAAATGATTGCTCTAAGGAGACCCTAGAATTACAGGTTCATGCTGTTGGTAATTGTAGGGTTCAGAGTTTGCTGCATGCACTTGAGCATAATTCATCAGAGCAGTCTAAGGGTGATTTGCCACTAATCACAAGTTGCAAATGAGTAAGTGATTTAATGCATGCACAGGGGTTGGAATCACTCCTGTTAACCCTAGGCAATGGCTATGTTGGCAAAAGTATAACTACAAGTTATGAGAAACGTTTTCCCTGCTTCATAAAGTATCCTGTTTGAGGAGGATCACATAATGTAAACTGATCTGTACTATGTGTGATAAAGCAGGAACCTGATTAGGGAACAACATGTATGTGAGACCAGCAGGGGCCAACACACAACACTAGGGGCAGATATGTGGCGAGCTCTAATCTCACATTTTGAGAAATCTGCCCCTTTAATATACCAAGTACTGGCAGTGTACACTGCACTGTAAGGTGTGGACAACCTGTAGATGTTGCAAAAGCTTACAGTATTCTACTGACATCTGAAGGCTTTAAATATGCAGGAGCATATGCGAGCCAAGTTTGAAATAAATTCATAAATGTATTTGCACAGTGGCACCGCCATAGGTTTTTATGTTCACAGTAAAGCAAACACAAATGGGAATAAGTGCTTAGTTTACACCCCAGTGCCAAGAATGCATTCATTCACGTGCTCAGAGTCTAAATGAGAAATGGGAAAAATGAGGGTTTGAGCAAATAAGCAATCTGTTATCCTGATTACACTGACTATCACCAAACAATTGATGTACAGTATATACAATGTACGCCCCCACATCAGATACCTTGTGCCCAGGTAAAACTTTATATATATAAAACTCTGGAGCGCCCTCTTCTGTCTTTAGACGTAACAGACAAGTTCTTATGAGAGAAACAAAACAACAACAAAAAAGTAATACAGTGTAATGCTGTTGGGATACTATCACACCCTTTAGTGTCAACTTCCAAATTAATTATTAGTGATGCACACAGTTAAATTGTCAAGAACCGTGAAAAATAACACCCCACTCTATGCAAATGTCTCAAATCTCTCAAATTCTTCTCTGTCTGTGATTCTACTTACAGACCACTCCTAATCAGGAGCCATCCATATCACAACTTTAGGTAGATTAGAGAACTTTTCACTTTCCTCTTCCCTATCGAGTGGCACTGACTGTGGGACAAATACCCTTGAACATGTGTAAAACCTGTCTGCAGGTCTGCAGTCCTTGTGTCTCGGGCAGGTGATCTCTTCAAGTATATGCTCTCCTCTAGCATTGGTATAGGATCTCTTCTAGTGACAGACGCTAGAAAGTATTCCACTACATACTTTTTTTGTTGTTGTTTCTTTTCTCCCATAAGACATTATCTGTCTAAAGACAGAAGAGGGCGCTCCAGAATTTTACATATAATGTGTTATATATTTACTCAACCTAAGGCTGCAGTAAGGAGGATCTGAGGATGATTACGCAAGTAAATAAGGAGTGGAGGTAGCAACATCTGTGGGGGAGTAGAACATGGTGAAGTAAGATGAGCTGCAGTGAAAGTTGAACAGTCTTTGTAGAAATGTAGGGCTCTGCAGGTTTGCAAAACTACATAAATTTAAACATTTTTAAATTTAATTTGCACTTAAAAATACAGAGTAACATGGAGGGGCGAAGCAGTGCAGCTGCAGCAGGGCATGCAAATTGTAGTTTGTGTAAATTGGAATTAGTTCAGGCTTAAACTACAGTTCATTAACCACAGAAGATTGCATTCCTGCTTTGCCACTAGCAGTTCAAACATGCTAGCTCTTGAGGCCTGCTAACAAGTCACTAGCTCATAAAAAGTTGTTCATCTGCAACTGTTAAAGAAATACCAAGTATCACAGAATTTTTTTTTTGTCATACTCCGAAAAGAGCGAAATTCTGTTCATGTCTGATTCTATGCCCATGACATTTCACAGATAGTAATAATAGAAATACATTTAAGCTAGACATATGTGACATGGATGGTTTATTTGACCTGGCATCTCTAGGCCATGGGGATAATTGTTTATTTAATCCACAATCTATTGCATTTTGATCACTGAACTATAAGTGGTCATTTAAGTATAGGGGGCCCATTTTATAATTTACAGAAATGTGTCATGGGCATCACAACCACACACGGTCATGGGTGGTCTAGCAAGGAGAGGGGTTAAAACTATCTGAAGCCTTTCACCAATAAACTGCTAGGGGGGAGGCTTTTTAGAGACTTTGCCTCTTTTGGTGAGCAGGCAGGTTTTATGTGTTGAAGTGAGGTGCAGTAGAAAGCTTATTTTACTAATCAGTGAGGTTCAGCTATCAGTTACTATTTGACCTTGGCCTATCACACTTTGATTTGTGTTGATCCTTGAGTACCGTGTTGTTTGGTTTTATATAGTTTTACCATACATGAAAGGAAAAAGTGGGAAACCACAGAGAAACCACGAAAATGGCTAAGCCAAAAAGTACAATAAATAAATTAAAAGAAAAAAATTTAACTTTCATCTCTCAACTGCCCTGACAATCACCCATTAGTATTGTGCCTCCTTGTGTATAACCCAGACTATCTGACCATTCCACAGCCTCTGCCCCGGTGCTATAGGTGACAGTGCTCATTCGATACCTTCCGAGCAATGCAGTGGTTCTGCTACGAAACAACCTCTTCCTTGCCCTCTGCACTACTGATCCTCAGCTGTAATCGCAAGCAAGGAGCTGGGGCTCACTAATACAATTCCTGGCACTGTTGTGAGATATATTTCTACATCCTGTTATACTCGCGAGCAATGAGCTGGGCTGGTTAATATAATTCCTGGCACTGTTGTGGGAATACAGTTCTAATAAATTACTTGAGCCTCTAGGGTCCCACATTCTGTACTGGTACTACAGACTACTCAACTGGGATTCAACACTTAGTGCCTCAGACCCACAACACACACTCAAAAATATTTTATATCGTTCATCTACCAACATTGATCAGCATCTTAGTAGTCATTGGTAGCTTCATTGCTTATATCTGGTATGTTGAAAAAAATATGCATGCTTGATGGAGGTCTAGACAAATATGTCTAAGTTGCTCTTGAGACCCCTTTGATGTTGGTAAGTAATAATCTTTGTATTGCATTTTTGCACAATCTTGATGTCTGATGTATAAGAGTCTGACTTGGTTCCAAAACAAAAACACAGTCCACTTTAAAAAGTCAATTACATTTCTGCTGCCCAGTCCCAGACATAAATAAGCTGCCAAGTGACATCCTGGTTTGCGTGCTTTTCAATGAGATGTTTCTGCAACACATTTTAGATCAGTCAAGTTCTCAGCTGCAGTCTGCATGTGGGAATTGTGCCAGGTACCTCCTATAAGAACCTTGATGGAATAATGTCTCCCAAACAACAGGTGACCCATTGCTGAAACTGGAGGTGTTCATACTGATTCATGTCTGCACAATAACTCTGGACTCTGTGTAATTAAGGAGGTGAGCCAGAGATGATAACATTGATTTAAATATAGCAAATAATAGGATACACAAATAGCAAAAATGTTCTTCCATTCCTCTAGGTTAAAATTACTCTAGCATATGTATAATGCAAAAGGGGATAACCCTGTGTTTAATAGTATCAAGTACGATGTTTTGGGGGTGTGCTATTGAAAATGATGGACTTGGAACTGAATCCCTTTATCATTTGATTTCCCCTATGTATATGTATAAATGACTTTGCATAAATGTGGTGGGTGGAGATCTGATTTAAACGTTTTTAAGGTGTGTGGTGGGTTGTATCGATCACATGATGAAAGGCTTTGCCCCTGAAACGTTGTACTTTTTGGCTTGACACTATTAAACATGGAGTAATTTTGCTCTATATTTATTGTGGAGGTGACATCCTTATATACCCCAAGCACTGTAATTGCACTGTAATTGAACTGTTGGAGAGTTGCAACTGTTGCATGTTATACACTAAATTGCAGTGTATTTGTTTGGTTGTTTATTTGTTATTTTCTTCTGGCTAACACGTTACCACAGTTTTTGTTTTGTGAGAATAAAAAACAAATCTTTAATAGGACTGTCTGGGAAATGTACGTTTTGGAGCTTTCTGGATAACAAGTTTTAGGGTAATGCATCCCTTAGCTGTACCATGTTTTATTGGGTTATGCCTCTAATAAAAGGCTCAGTAATCAGAACTAGGGATGCACCGAATCCAGGATTTGGTTCGGGATTCGGCCGGGATTCAACCTTTTTCAGCAGGATTCGGCCGAATCCTTGTGCCCGGCCAACCGAATCCGAATCCTAATTTGCATATGTAAATTAGGGGCGGGGAGGGAAATCACATGACTTTTTGTCACAAAACAAGGAAGTAAAAAATGTTTTCCCCTTCCCATCCCTAATTTGCATATGCAAATTAGGGTTCGGATTCGGTTCGGTATTCGGCCAAATCTTTTGCAAAGGATTCGGGGGTTCGGCCGAATCCAAAAAAGTGGATTCGGTCAGGCCCGGATTTGCGGCAAGGCCGCATAGGCCCGGGCCTAGGGCGGCAAAAGAATAGGGGCGGCATGCCGCCCAGCCGCATTATGGGGACGCGTGCGTCCCCATTCATTTACAGCAGCTGCGCCGGCGTTTTTTCGCCGGCGCACTGGGAAAGTGAGGTGAGGTGGGCGCTAGGACCGCGCGGCCGCCTGGTCGGACCGCGCAGCCTAGGGGCGCGCCTCAGTGAAATCCGGCGCTGGATTCGGTGCATCCCTAATCAGAACTACACTTTTATTTTTGTTAAACCTAGAAAGGCACCTATTTAAGTGCGAGAAGAGAAAATGTTTCCTATCAGATTATTAGTTTAATTTAATTTTAATGGCTCTGGCTTTATTGTAGGTTGAACAGGTTTTAGTTTATCTAAAGAATCAGACGGACTTGCACTGCCTGACACTTCCATCACTATGTACAGAGATCTATTTAGTGAAGTTCCACTTACTGTACGTGTAAAACATTTTTGTAGTGTCAGTCTCAAAAACTATATAGGGACATATTGCTGGGAAGCATTGCAGGTGTTTTCCCCAACATTTAACTCCGTCCTGTGAAAATTGTCACGATTTTGAGAAGTCCAGTGTTTTGGTTTTATTTAGGAAATACTCCCCCTTCCTCTGCTGTACTATGCAGTACATGATACCTCCTGAAATTCTGTAACACTAAAGACAGCGCCGTTTCTTATTATGCCTTTCCCGTGTATACTACCCAAATGGGAAGGGCAAAGTTCAGAATAATAAGGATCAGAGTGGGTGCAAAGAGTGGGGAAAGTGATCTTGGTATCAGAAGGATTAAAATCCAATTAACAAGAATTAGATTAGGAGTGCAGGTTCGGAATGAATACAAAAATCAGAAAGGGTAAGACCCACAATTGGGTATCGGGATTACTGTGCATTTCAGTAAGATTCAAAACTAGGGCAAATTACAGCACAGGAAACAGGATGGAATATCCTTAATTTTTATTATCTGAGCCAAATACACGTTTATAGTGCCATTCAAATGAATCTACATTCATAACTCCCTAGCCATCAAACTCTGATGCATTTTTCACCAATATGGTGCCAATATGGTGAAGTGGTTCTTTCAACTTATCTTTTAAGTAGACGACAATCAACCTGTCACATTCCCTTTGTAGGCACATTAATAAATACATAATAAATGACCTGCATTGAACCAGTACTTATATTATCCCATATGGCTTGTCAATTTTGGCCTTGCTTGTTGTCCAAAGAGAGCAAGGCCAGAGGGGTAGGTATTCCACCCATTACTTGGCCATTCACCCTTTTGTCCTGCTCCAGAAATATTAACTTAGCATAATGTTACTCATATAGAAATGCCCCCTTTTGATTTCTTAACTGCAAGAGTCTAATCAGTTCAGTACTCTCAATGACCTAAATCACTAGTCCATCATTTTCTCCTGGGTTCAAAATAGATAGGCATCAAGAATTAACCACAACAAACAATTTGAACATAGGATAGCTCTCCTTAATAACACGATCCCCAAGCATTTAAAAATATGGTCTGCCTGGGAACTTTTCTCACCTCCTTGACACTAGGAGATTCGACTTCGGAGCTACTGCACGGTTTGGTCACAGTGGAAATGAATGTTAATTTTAATTTTTTTTTTTTTTTTAGTCCAATATTTCTCCTTTTCTTTTCCTCTTTTTTGATATGCTTTTTTTACGTTAATTTTGTTACTGTTACAGTTCAACTACGATTATTGCATTACAGTCTCTTATAATTCCACAAGAATTTCTTTTTCTTTTTTACTGAACAAGTCTATACCTTTTCTTGTTACTTTTCTCTGCTACGGCTTAGAAGTTGGGATCATGAGCGAGGTTAATGTTTATTGTTACATGCCTGCAATCGTAATGCCGCTCTGATAGTATTGGATGAGGAAATTGTGATCAAAAGAAAGCAAACGAGTACATAACCGATGATGTACTGTTTATATTTTGCTTTATTGTCAAATTTATTACGCATGTACTATTGCCACAAAGTTTGCTTTCAACTTGTGCACTTATATTTGCTTTTCCTTTCCTGTAAAAGAGACAAATTACAATAAAAATTTAAGTTACAAAAAAAAAAAATAGATAGGCATATCACTTGTGTAAAGCAAAAAGAAAATATTTATAAAGTACTAATGTGTTGGTACCTTACTCCCTCTAGACTGCACAACATATTTCCTGATGCTTCACCACTATGTTGGAGGGGGTACCTGACTAATGGTACACATTACCATATATTTTGGGAATGCCAATGCATACAACCGTTCTGGTCTGAAGTTAAGAAATTATTAGATTGCTTAACGCATGACAATATTCCATTAGTTGTCACTACTTTCTTACTGGGGAAACCTTTTGAAAAGCAGTCTAAGCAAACCCAGAAATTGCTCAACCATGTACTAACTGTCATCTGCATTTCCATAGCATCCAAATGGAAGTCACAGGTTCTTCCCTCCTGGTCTGAAATAAATGAAAGAATTGAAAGTAACAAACGTTTTGAACATGCTATTGCATTCCTGCAAAACAAACTTCCTTAGTTTTTGTATGGACACCCTGGGACCTTTTCCTTCTGTAATTTTGGATGTTATGGCCACTACTTGCAGTTACGGGGAGGTGAGGGAAATTAATATTAATAGACGAGACATCAGGAAAGAACTTTTATTGAACAGAGTCTAACCTTAGTTTAATTGATTTTTGATTCCTGTTTTTTTTTTTATTGTTGTTTCTTTTTTTATATTTTTTTTATATACAGTATATTGTTGTATAGCTATTATTGCACTAATGAACAACTGCAACTGTAGACATGCTTATGCTATACTATAATGAAAACTGGATGTAAGCTATTAATGCTAATTGCATTGTAACCATTGTACTTCACTGTGACTGTGATTGTGATTTTTATTTTGTTAAAGGATAAGTAAACCTTAAAAATAAGTGAATGTAAAACTGATGAGGGGCTATTCTAAGCACTTTTGTAATTTACATTCATTATTTATTTTCTATTTTTCCCAAGATATTAAGGGATACATTTACTGTTAATATGAATGAATTTTGTTACAACAGCGCCACCTGCTGGGCATGTTCCCACCAGTCTGACCACCAAGTAGTCAAGGAAGAAGTTGTCAGGAGAAAAAAGAGGCTGCTCTGATGTTCTTCTGCTTAAGAAAGATGTGAGAAAGGTTTCTAATTGTTTTCTTAAACAGAAGAACATCAGAACAGCCTCTTTCTTTCTCCTGACAACTTCCTTGACTACTTGGTGGTCAGACCGGTGGGAAATGACCAGCAGGTGGTGCTGTTGTAACAAAATTCATTCAAATTAACAGTACATGTATCCCTTAATATCTTGAAATTAAAAAGAAATAAATAATGAATGTGCATTGCAAAAGTGCTTAGAATAGCCCCCTCTTCAATTTTACATTCATTTATTTTAAAGGTTTACTTATCCTTTAAAATAAAAAATTTAAGTTACAAAAAAAAAAATAGATAGACATATATCATTCCTAAAATTGGCAGGTAAGCAAATCTCAGAGCAGATCTTTTCCAACCTTAATGGCACAAGAGAGCAAACCTTTTAGACATGATCAGTCATCTGGGTCTTGGGCCTGCCCCATTTGGGTTCTATGCAAATGAAGCCCAATATGATGGTTAACATGATATATTTAACAGTACAATATATCCTATGAAATCATGGCATTTAAGAATTTTTTATTAATGTTAAAAAATGTGCATTTATTGTGTTTATAAAAAGGTTTGCTGTTATTAATACAACTCTGGTTTCCACCAGTCAATAGAATATGCTCCCCTGTAAGGAAGGAACGCTTTACAGGTACAAAATATGTACCGCAACTTTTCATGTTGTTTTTTCCTATTCACAAACTAGTGGAAATTTCCATCTTTACCCTAGATGTTAAAGAGATGTCAGACAAGCATTGTTGCTAGCTTCTACTGTTATGACTCATAAATCACACGATATCCTTGACTATCATCCAGTTCAGAGCAACTTGTTTGAGCAAAGATATTGTTATATTTGTATAAATTAGTTGCACAGGTACCTGGCATCACCTATAAATTTGATATGTTTAGAAACATTTTGTAATATGAGGCAGGCGGTGATATTCAGAGACTATTTTCAATTAGTCTTTTTTTCAGATGATGCAGTCACTGACAAAAAGCAGAAGAGAAATGCAGAAGAGAAAAAAAAATATACAAAAAAATGAAGACCAATTTAAAAGTTGCTTAAAGTTAATTAAAGGTGAGCCATCCTTTTATAAGCACTGTGTTTGGAACATTTAATCTGTTAATTAGTTCTCTAATGTTATGGAAAGCTGCAATGTCACTGGTCATATAGTCAGGTCTGTGCCCAGCACTGTCGAGGCAACCAACAAAACCTGCCGGTAAATTATGAATTGTGCTAATAGTATAAAATAGACATTTCCATGTCATATTATACCCCGCCTTTCCCGTCAGGCTTTTGTTTCCAGCAAATATAAGTAAATCAATGCACATCACTGAGCAAACAAGAACAAAATAGGACCATTTGGTAAGTCTGCAAAATGATCTTTCATAAAGACAATCTAGCATCAGTGATATACTGTACAAGCATTTAAAATCAACGATGGGTTCCTGGGTTTGATTCCAGCCAGCTTCAAGGAATTTGTACTGCTATTTACAACCCCCATACTGAATTAAACTGAGGTGTTTCTTGTGTATCTAGTTTATTATTATATGTGCTAAAATGGTGATACCAGCAGTGTAAACAGAAAGCCAAAACATAACACTAGTGGAATGATCGCTTATAAACAATGTCTCTTCCATCTTTCTCACCCTTCTGTGACAAATGTGTTGTTTTCTTCTCCAGCAGCATAAAACCAGTACCTCTTGTCTTATGCCATTGACTTCAAAGGCATTCACATCTCACTGCATACACAGGGCATATATTGGCCTGAAAAGGTACTCTTGATGGATGCCAGTCAACGTTATAAAGTACAGGTGGTAGGTGGGATGCTACAGGTAATATTATCCTATGGGTAGGCACAACTTTAGTTAATTGTTCCTTGCTCTTCTTAAATAGGAAATACATTCTTTTAGTAGGCAATATAGTCAATTACAGTAGTAGGCAATATAGTACATTTATTGTCCATAAAATGGACAGGACTATAGGGGTACATATTACATATATTATACTGTATGTAATATATGATTTATATATATATATATATATATATATATATATATATATATATATATATCTATATATGATATTGGGTTCTTTCTCTGACAGTCTGTATTATATAGGGAAGTCATCTATACGAAGAACTACGGTATAATTGGTTCTAAATTAAGCTAACCATAGTATGTGTACATATATCCGCCAGTGGTTGATACATTAGATTGTAAGTAAATTATTTAAGAGAATATGCATTATAAAAACAATGGATAATATGAAATTTGTTTTAAATTAAAAAAAAATGCTCTAGTAATGTAAAGCCTGTGTCCATGCATATGTAATGTTATATTATTATGTTATAATGGGTTTCTGGATAACGGACCCCATACCTGTATACTGTAAGTGATGAATGCTATCAGTCATATCAAGTATAGAAGAGAAAATAAGGAAGGTTTTCCTGGTTTATGCAAATATTAAGACACAATAAGGGCATGAAGCTGCTGTGCACCTTAAAGTATTAAAAACATGGCAATGAGTGGTACATTTGGAACAGAAGGTGTGCCCAAGGTTTTTGATATATCAGAAGTGATAATGGCAATCTTTTACTGCCCAATGTATTCATACAGTGCCCAAACTACAAAGAGAGGCAAGTCAAACATTCTTCATTTGTCTTTTTTATGTAAGCCTGTATGTCGTCAGCTTAAAGGGGAAGTAAAGTCTAAAATAGAATAAGGCTAGTAATGCTTTATTTTGTATACTAAATATAAACATGAACTTACTGCACCACAAGCCTAATCAAACAAATAATTTATGCTTTCAAAGTTGGCTACAGGGGGTCACTATCTTGAAACTTTGTTAAACATCTTTGCAAGACTAAGACTGTGCACATGCTCAGTGTGGTCTGGGCTGCTTAGGGGTCGCCATGAACAAAGCTGCTTGAGTTCTGCATGGCTGGGAAGTAAGGAGGGGACTGTCCCTGCTCAGCAGTTAGGGACCATCTGACAATTCCTATCCACAGCAGTAAATGAAGGGAGAATTTCACTGCATACAGTCAGGTTTCTTATAAAAACGGTACGCATTTTTTAATTAAAGTATATTGGAGATAGGTTTCTTTTTCATTAAAGAAAGTAAAAATTGGATTTTATATTTTTGCCTTTACATGCCCTTTAAGAAAATCATATAACAGCGTGTGAGTGTCTGTGTGTGTGTGCAGTGCCATACCGAACATCCTAAAACTGACGTGGCCCTCCCCTTAAACATGAAATAAATGTCTTTATACTAAATTTTTTTTATATACATTTGTCTTACCGAGTAAGCAACCATGAGTTTATTTCTATATGAGTGATAACTTTATAATTACTATATAATTATTACTACTATGACTGTAGCCTATAATAATTCTTCTCAATTACCAGCTCCACAGAGAGCAGGAGATTACAAGGCACAATCATGTCTTTACATGAGCTCTGCTCCATGTTATACAATAAGGCATTATATGCACACGTGAAATATATAACAGGTACAGCCAAGCCTCAAGCTTGTGAATTTCTATCATAATATTGTTTTTATTCTTAAACACTCATATTTTAATTATCAAATGTCTTTATCAAAGCTGCTTTTTTAACACTGCAGCTAAGTTCTAAACTCTGTTCTGTTTAGCCCTAAGATTATTGTCCATTTCTTTTTTATATCAAAATTAAAAATGTTGCTTTATGACCAGGGATCTGGTCAGGGATTACAGGTATAGGATCTATGAATACTTGGGACCTGGGGTTTTCTGGATTAGGAATCTTTTTTGTAATTCAGATCTCCATACATTAAGGGGCCCATTTACTTAGCTCGAGTGAAGGAATAGAGGAAAAGAAACTTTGAATTTTGAATGTTTTTTTGGCTACTTCGACCATTGAATGGGCTACTTCGACCTTCGACTTCGAATCGAACGATTCAAACTAAAAATCGTTTGACTATTCGACCATTCGATAGTCGAAGTACTGTTTCTTTAAACCCCCTTCGACCCCCTACTTCGGCAAGTAAAACCTACCGAGGCCAATGTTAGCCTATGAGGAAGGTCCCCATAGGCTTCCCAACAATTTTCCAATCTTTCCAATCGATGGATTAAAATCCTTTGAATCGATTTTTCCTTCGATCGCAGGAAATGTGCTAAATCCTTCGACTTCGATATTCGAAGTTGAAGGATTTCAATTCGGCAGTCGATTATCAAGGGTTAATTAAGTAAATTTGCCCCTAATAGTCTGCTAAAAACCATTATAGGGCAAATTAAATCCAAAATAATAATTTACCTAATAAAAGGAAACTTAATTCTAAGCAACTTTCCAATACACCTTTATTTAAAATTTACAGTTCTTTTAAAGTTAATAACATTTAAAAAACTGTGAAAAAAATAAAATGAAGACCAAATGAAAAGTTGCTTAAAATGAGTCATTCTATAACATACTAACCGTTAACTTAAATGTGAACTATCACTTTAAAAGTATGGTCGGTTTTTTGAGAGTTATTATAACCAAGGCTGCTGAAAGTTAGAATTCAAAAATGCTCCATCACAAACCTGCCGAGGTCACATAGAAGTCAATGGCAGATGTCCCTTTCACAAGTGGAAGATATCATGATCTGTGCTGTGTTTTGATTCAAAATCGGGAGTCCATGTAGTTATTCAGCCAAGCCCAAGGGACTCGCCCCAGTTCAAAAAGGCAATCAACTACAGAAAAGTTTATATCAAAAACGATATAAGTCCCAAGGCTTCTTCAAGTAAAAAATATTAATTTATTGTTATTCACATTAAAACAGTAACTAGTACATACTACCCCCCATACCCCACCTTACGCGTTTCGCACCCTCCGGCGCTTAGTCATAGGTGTATCATAGGTGTATAGGTGTTTTGTACACAGCACAGATTATGAGAATCTGAAAAAAATATGTGGTTTTCGGGAGATAACCTGAAAAAGCTGAGCTATTGAGTGTCAAATCCGAAAAAAATTGTTCGTTTTGAATTTTCTCATGATTTTATCAAGATTTTACAGAGTCTTTTCCCGCACCAAGTGTTTTAAATTATTTTATTGAAAAATAACTTAAAATTGTGGATGAGAGTTTGGTCAAAGTTTTTTTAATAAAATAGTGAGAAAAATTCAGATTTTAGCAAATAACCCCCTAAATCTGTATGTTGGAATGATTGCGTGGTGGGCTCTAATTTGGATGCATAGCTAGGAAATAGCTAGGTTATCTTACTACTTCTCTAAGAGCAAATCCAGAGATCCTGAACTACTTTGATCACTGGGTTGGCCCAGTATGTTCCTGACTCTGCTAATTGTTACTTCCTGACCTTGTCCTGTCTTCCAATTGTGCTTCTTGCTGCCTGTTTTGACCTCGACTGTGACTGAAGTAATTACTGCTGATTCCAATGTCAATATCAATGTCTTGCAAGGGTTCCATTAGAACTTGTCTATGATATACAGATTGTAATTTTAATGCTTGCTACGGCAGAATCATCACTAACACTCTCCCATGAGTCCGATCAGGTAAGGGACCACGTATGCCCTTTTGATCCAAGCCTTACAATTTGGATGAAGAACACTGCAAGTTTGTAGATTGATTCCAATGGAAGCAGCTCAAAATTGTGGTGCTGACAATGTGCAAAACTGACTGCTAAATCTAAGGTCAGATATATGATCGGTTATCTTTTGTTGTCAGACTTCCCACAAGTGCCGGGAAGAATAGACATTTATATCGTGCAGACAGGATAAACACAGTAGTCACGCCGGCTCGATTACATTTCCAGACTGAAGCCTTTCTGTAATGCAGGAGATCATTCAATGCTTCGAATCTACATGTATATTCCCTGCAAGTGCGTACATTACAAAGAAACTTGGTTTTAAATTACAAGATTTCATTAAGTCATTAAAGCTAAGCCTAGTTATTCATTTCTAGTTATAGAAAGTCCCTGGTCAGCGCTTTTGTCCAAAAACGTATCCCTTCACCATCCAAGGCTTTTTCATACAGTAGATAAAACCTCATAACACCTATTATTTAAGGCATAAGAGCCTAAGGGGTTCCCAAAAATGAATTACTGGCTGTTGGGGTCAGGGACCCTATCAATTAAAAGTTGAAAAAAGGTAGAAAACGAAGGCAAATAATAGGCTAACAAATGCGATCTTCGACAAACTTAAATAATGCTGTGCACAGAATGTTTTACAAAAAGAAGTTCGCTTAAACATGAACTGCAGGTTTAATATGTGTCCTATGTTGTAACTTGAACAGGGCAAATAAGAAAAATATATCATGAAGGGGTGCACATACTATAAATCTCTCTGGTATATACCTGCCCACACTGCAATTAATTTTTATTGGGGGAATGTAATATCTAGAAACCTAGAATTATCACTAGATATTTGCTTTCAAACAAGTGACCAGTAAATGCTACCTGTTGATTAGCTGCTATAGGCAACAAGACCTGCACTTTTTACTAATGAACTACATCTTATGAGCTATGAACAGTAGCATAAAGAAAATGAAGTGTTATAATGTACTGTTAACCTGCAGTGGTAAAATTGATGTGTTTGCTGCAGAAATGTTACTATGATTTAAATCAGGGGTCCCCAAACCTTTTTTTTACCCGTGAGCCACATTAAAATGTAAAAAGAGTTTAGGAGCAACACAATCACAGAAAAAGTCCTTGGGGATGCCAGATAATGGCTGTGATTGGCTATTGGTAGTCCTATGTGGACTGACGGCCTACATGAGGCTGTACATTTACGAAATGTACATTTATGAAACTAAACTTGCCTCCAAGCCTGGAATTCAAAAATAAGCACCTGTTTTGAGGCCACCGGAAACAACATCCTAGGCGTGGGTGAGCAACATATTGCTTGAGAGTCACTGGTTGGGGATCACTGGTTTAAATAAATAAACTGTGGCTATGGGGGCAACCATTCAAGTTCAAATAGGGCTAAACGGCAGAGGTTAAATAGCAGATAACAGGTAAGCTCTGTAGAATACAATGGGGCAAATTTACTAAAGTGCGAAGTGACTAACACTGAGTGACGTCATTTCGGCACTTCACTGATTTACTAACGGCCGCTGGTGTAATTACGCTAGCGAAGGAGATAGACTCTAGCGCAACTTCGCACTCTAATGCCAGGCGTATTTTCTCTCTGGTGAAAGAGCGTTACTATGCAAATTCACTACGTTTTTGTTTTTACTGAACGTTACCTCTATCGCCAGACTTGCCTTCGCCACCTCAGACCAGATGAAGTGCAATAGAGTAGCTAGGACTTGGTCCTAAAAAACGCTGACGTCTTTTCCTTTTTACAGGGTGATAGGCTCAAAAAGATCGAATTTTTTTTTTGGGGGTACCCTCCTTCCCCCCTACATTTGATAACATATGGCACCTAAACTATACAGTGGGCACATGTGTAGGGCATTATAACACCTCTATATAATTTTATTAAGGTTCCCTGGCTTTGTGTAGTGTAATGTATTTGTAATGTATTTGCTGCAGCATATACGACCATTGTACTTTAACTACATGCCGTATGCAAATTAGCAAACGCTAGCATAACTTTGAACTGCTGATCGTATTTTCGCTAACGCAACTTCGCAAGCGTTCCCTGTGCGCAACTTCGGATCTTCGTGTATTATGGTTGTCCAGGCGAATTTACGCCTGGCGAAGTGTTGTGATGGGCGCAAAGCCAGCCCTGGCGAATTTTCGCAGGTAAGTAAATGTGCCTCAATGGGTTTAGTTCTTACATAGGAATCTAAACCCACTGTATTTGAGAGAGCATAAATACTAAGTAACCTGTGCCCAGTGTCGGACTGGCCCAGGTGTCAGTGGCTCCTCGTGCTGCTAAACATTTGTCCTATTTCATGGCCATTCCCTATTTCTATAAGACCAAAGAAGCTAAATAGATGGAATAATAGATTATAGTATGTAAAGAAAAGAGACTTGGAGAATAGAGGTTGAGTGAGGAGAGGAAGAATAATAGTAGTGAGAGTGGGCCCCTGGTCTAAGGTTTCTGGGTGGGCCCCTGGTGTCCCAGTCCGACACTGCCTGTGCTTTTAATTTAAGGTATGAAAGAGATACCAGTTGTCATTATATAATATTCCATAGATGCTTTTTCTTTAATTTCAGTATTGATTTCTCTCATTGTATAATGTTCTGTAGATGCCAATATCCATTGCACACAGATGCCAGTGCTTCATCCTTCCTTGGTGCTCTCACTGTTTAATGTACCAAGTAATCAAGTGTGGACTTTCTCTAAAACGTTGTACAGGTATATTATACAGAATGCTTGTGACCTGGAGTTTTCTGGATAAGGAATGTTTCTGTTATTTGGAAAAAACCCTTACACCTTAAACCAATATGGATTTTTCCAGCTTAGTAACCATCAAGTGCAAGTTACTGTTTTATAATTCAAAGAAAAAGGAAATCATTTTTAAAATTATATGCTCAAAGTAGTCAATGGACTTCCCCTAATTCTGAGCTTTCTAGGTAGTGGGTTTCCAGATAAGGGACCCCATATTTTATTTCATGCATTTGTGCAATCTATAAGCAGCAAAAAAATGTTATTCAAAGAAACAAAAAAATCCCAAACATACATACTTAGTCACGGTGCTAAACTGCAGTTGTAGAATGTTGTGGTTTTTAATTGACTGTTTTGTGCCGGTTACACAACAGGCAGTGTTCAGGAAATTCCTGGTCATTTAAAGCTTTCTAAAATGGTCCAACAGGATATAACCAATTGTAAACAGTCAGTAATTACTGTTAACATTGGTGAGTGTACTGAGTACTTGACTACTAGCAAAACACAATATAGATCTAGAGAACAGAGCCATTGTTTTTGATCCCGGCTTGTTTGGATTTAGCTATCAGTGTTTAAGATCTACAGCTACTAAAAGTATTAAATGATTCCTCAGGAGTAAAACTGGCTCATATATGAAATAAAGCATGTCTGTGTTTTTATTGATTCTGTATACCATGGTGGGATTACATGCCAGGTGACTAAGGGCACTTACCTGTTGGCAGTCATAGAAACCTGGGAACCCTCTGTAATTGTTGTTGGTCAAAAGAGATAATAATAAATATAATGATATGGGGTATTACTAATCTTCATATTAGTTAAGGAGACCATAGACACAAAGATCCACTTGTTTGGCGAAACGAGCAGATCTTTCCCCGATATGCCATTAACGAGCATGGCTATATCGGGGTTAATCTGATTGTTTGGCTGTATGGCCGAACAATTCGATTACGATGTGCAATGGGCTCCGGCGGGATCGGTCGGGTCAAAAGCAAACCTGACTGATCGACCAAATGACCGATCTCCGCCAGACGAAAGCTGTCGGCACTTTCCACACATGATCCGAAAGTCGTTTGAATATTCGATTCGTATTATTATTTTATTATTAACATGTATTTATATAGCGCCAACATATTGCGCAGCACTGTAAAGTAAATGTGATTATACAACTACATCACACGAATTACATATATATATGGAGTAACAAACGTCACAATCAATACAGGTACAAAAAGGTGAGGAAGGCCCTATGCATAGGCATACAGTCTAAAGGGGAGGGAGTAATACACAAGGTGTGGGAGTGGGCAAGATCGAAGTAAGTGGGTGAGAAATGTGGTACTGTATGTGGTGTTGCGTTTGGTAGTTAAGCAGAGTGAGGGTAGGCTTCTCGAAAGAAGTGCGTTTTCAGAGATTTTTTGAAAGTAGAAAGGTTGGGAGAAAGTCGGACAGACCGTGGGAGAGCGTTCCAGAGGAGGGGTGCAGCCCTTGCAAAGTCTTGAATGCGAGCATGTGAGGAGGTAATGAGAGAAGAGTTGAGTAGGAGGTCAGTAGAGGAGCATAGTAAGCGAGTGGGTGAGTATATAGAGATGAGTTCAGAGATGTAGGGTGGAGCAGAGTTGTGAAGTGCTTTGAAAGTCAGTGTCATTAATTTGAATTTGATTCTGAAAGGTAACGGAAGCCAGTGCAGGGATTGACAGAATGGCGAGGCAGAGGAGGAGCGGTTGCTGAGGTGTATGAGCCTCGCAGCAGTGTTCGTTATGGACTGGAGAGGTGACAGTCTCTGGAGGAGAAAGAGATTGAAAGAGAGTTACAGTAGTCTAGACGCAATATGATGAGAGAGTGAATAAGAATTTTGGCAGCGTCTTGGGTGATAAATGATCGTATTTTGGATATGTTCTTTAGGTGGAAGTGACATGATTTGATAAGTGACTGGATATGAGGAGTGAATGACAGGGCAGAATCTAGGATAACCCCAAGGCACCGGGCCTGGGGAGAGGGGGTGATAGTTGAATTGTTCACTATGATGGATACTTCGGGGATGCTACTGGTGTTATTTGGAGGAAATACAATAGGATCTGTGTGTCTATGGCCACCTTTAGCTGCTTATACATGAAGTATAAACTAAAAGCCTACCATCAGTAACTTACATGTGAAGAGCACCCAACTGTTTGACTCAGTATACGAGTATTGGCGTCAGTTCAGCTGTACACCTTTGACACTTTGAGGCATTTTTTGTAGGCATATTACAATTTCAGAAACAAGAATTAGGTGGTATATATAACAACCTATAAGGTCATTTGAAATAAATACAAACAAGGCACTTTGCAAAGTTAATAAAGTATAAAATTGAGTTGATTAATTTGCAACCATGCGAGAAGGAAATCCAATCTACTGTAAAGATATCAGCACAAATCTCATTCTTACCAACTTTTCAATTGGTCTTCATTATTTATAGTGTCATAGTTATTTGCCTTTTTCTTCTGAATCTTTCCAGCTTTCAAATGGGTGTCGCTGACCCCTTATAAAAAGCAAATGCTCTGTAAGGCTACAAATGTATTGTCATTTTTATTACTCATCTTTCTATTCAGGTCTCTCGTATTAATATTCCAGTCTCTTATTCAATCATTACATGCTTGCTAGGGTAATTTGGACCCTACCAGCCAGATAGCTGAAATTGCAAACTGGAGAGCTGCTGAATAAAAAGCTAAATAAATAATGAAAAATGAAACCCAATTGCAAATAATGTCATAATATCTCTCTCTCTACATCCTACTAAAAGTGTGAACAACCCCTTTAAGTAAGGCATTCAATTTTCCAGCTCCTCTAGTGCCATATTTTAAGTGGTTGGTCAATGTGAGTCACTAATTCGCCAGCACATTTGACAACAATGTAGATGTATAATAAATGAATGTTTACATTTGATGGTGTAAACATCTAAAGGGATAGAACTATTTAAAAATAATTTTTAAATCTGCCACCATACTAGTAGACTTAATAGGCAGGGCCTGCAATGAGTGTCCCATGTATATGAGCAGTTCTTTATAGTTTTTATTGAATAGCCTTACAAGAAAGCCCATGCACAGTTTATTTTGGTGAATCAGAAGCAGTTGCACATTGTTCCAAGAGCATTTCGCCCTTCAACGGCAATGATGCTGGAATTGCTGCAATGTGGAAAAAACATGGGATTTGCACTCAGAATTGCACTTTGCTCACTGCACATGCGGGCATACATTTGCCTATATGTCTTTGCCTTGGATATCCTAAGGAAGTCAATGAACAAGAAGAACTATATCAGTCTGAGGAAATGTGTTGCTCCCAGTGTCCTGAAGAAGCAAATGCCAACAGAGCCAGATTCAATCCAGTGAGAAAAAGTTATCCCATGGTTCATCATGTGAAAACTCATGGACAAGATTTAATTCCAGGAAAAACCTTTACTTTTAGGGGCAAATGTATCAAGGGTCAAATATCGAGGGTTAATTAACGCTCGATATTCGACTGGGGAATGAAAATCCTTCGACTTCGAATATCGAAGTCGAAGGATTTTGCGCAAATAGTTCGATCGAACGATCAAACGAATAATCTTTTGATCGAACGATTAAATCCTTCGAAACGACCGATTCGAAGGATTTTAATCCAACGATCGAAGGATTATCCTTCGTCCAAAAAAAGATAGCCAAGCCTATGGGGACCTTCCCCATAGGCTAACATTGAGTTCGGTAGGTTTTAAATGTCGAACTAGGGGGTCGAAGTTTTTTCTTAAAGAGACAGTACTTCGACTATCGAATGGTCGAATAGTCGAACAATTTTTAGTTCGAATCCATCAATTTGAAGTCAAAGTCGTAGTCGAAGTTTGAAGTAGCCCATTCGATGGTCGAAGTAGCCAAAAAAACACTTCGAAATTCGAAGTATTTTTTCTTCTTTTCCTTCACTCGAACTTAATGAATGGGCCCCTTAATGTTGGAGCAGTATTTTCCCCATAGAATTTTCACATGATCAACCTTTTTCTCACTCAATTGAATCTGGCCCAATGTAAGCAAAGCTAAAATGCCATAATGGTACTTGTGCAAGGCCACATTGCTAATGAGCTTAACTGTCTATGAATAACAGGGATAAAAAAAAACAACAAATAGCAAAATAAGGCTGGCTAAACTACTTTCTGACATCTTGAAATAGGAATGTAAAACTTGGTCAGCCAAGTAACAACCCTTCATCCTCTTCTTTTACCAGCAGGTGCATTTAGTTCCGATACATCAGTTAAAAATTGCATGCCTCCCAACTGTCCCGTTTTTAGAGGGACGGTCCCTCAACCCACAGTCCCTCGTTTGTACTGGAAAGTCCCGTTTTTCTCTGCACTGAACAGCCAGAAAAAGAAACAACGTTTCTAACTTAATTGGCTTTTGGCAGAGAGCTGAGAACAGCCACAGCTGCAGATAAGATACATTTGTAAAAATCGAATGTATCTAGATAAACAAATAAGTAATTGTAACAATGTAAGATAACGGGTCCCTTGGGAAATGTTAGCCTCACAACATACAGGGCGATTTGCCTTTATTAGCATAATATTAACTGGAAAAAAAAAAACACAGAAATAGGCTCAAACTTTAATAACCTGCGTTTTTTTTTAAAAAAAAATTACCATGGTAATTAGGGGGTGTGGCTACAAACATGGGCGTGGTCAGATAGCATTTGCCATGATACATGCGGCAACTTTTGTGTCGCTCTTTTTATTTCCAAAATGTGGCAGGTTTGGGAAGTCTAATAAGAAAACCACCTCACTGAAGCCAAATGCATTATTTAGGAATATTCCTTTGCCAAACCAGCAGAGGAATGTCAGTGACGTTTGTAATAAAACGCGAGGTTCCCCTGAATAGATGGAGCCCTCGCTATAGCGGAGGAAGAGGAGGAGCAGCTGCTCTTGACAATGAGGGCTGCAATTAGGAATAATTACTAGGAGTTCCTGGTGTCATTTCAGGGAAAGTACCTGGGCAGGCCTGGCTACCCCGCCCCTCGCTTGTGCATAGGCCACATCTCTAGCAGGTTAGGCGCCTCCCCCTTTAGGGGCGGGTTTGGGGAGAGGAGGAAGTCTGTAATGTGCGACAGGAGGCGGCGTGTATTAGCGAAGGAGGCGGACAGTGGTACATTGAGCAGCGGCTACAGGAGACCTCGGGCCTGAGATATGATCCCTGTGATGTTGCTGCTGCTGCTCAACAGGTGAGACCGGAGCCCAGAGCAGATGCCGCAGTGAAATAAACAGACAGGGGCTTCCCAGCAGGTATTTCTATTCACCTCCCCTCTCACAACTTCTGTACCGGACAGTGCGAGCAGCCGAGAAGCAAAAGCTGAAAAAGTGTTGATTTAGTTTTGTAGCAGAAGCAGCTGATCGCAGTGTTTCATGAGCACGATGTGTGGCAAAGTCAGCAGCAAGTCCGCCTATGTCTAATAATCACAGCCATTTGAAGTTCTCTTTCATCCTGGTGTCATAGGGAGCAATTGCTGCACTTCTGAGTGTTCCTTATGCAGCACATTGGTTACTAGTGTTACTACTATTTGGTTACTAGTGTTACTACTACTACTGTCTGATGCCAAGCCCCAGACTCGGTGTGTGTGCTGCACGTTCACATTGTCGTGTAGTGTTGTCATGTGTTGCAGCATCTGCAGCTCAACTGTCACTTCCTGGAGAGCAGGACTGAGAGACAGGTAGTAGTAGCAGGAAATGGTTCTGTAGTAGCAGAGGGAACACTATAGTCTCTGCAAGGGACTGTGCTTGTTGGATGACAGCCAGGTATAGTATAGTGATCCCCAACCAGTGGCTTGTGAGCAACATGCTGGTCTCCAACCCCTTGGATGTTGCTCTCAGTGGCCCCAAAGCATGTGCTTAGTTTGAAGTAAAGCTGTAGTTGCATAATAACCATGTGTACTGCCAAATAGAGCATACTGTAGGCTGCCTGTCCACATAGGGGCTACCAATAGCCAATTACAGCCCATATTTTTTTTATATTGTGGCTCACTGGTAAACAAAAGTTTGGGGACCCCTGGTATAGATAGAGAGATGGTGCCTATAGTAACAGTGGGGTAATAGTCTCTGGGAAGGGAGTGTGACTGTGGGATAGCAGGTATAGTAGGGAGAGCTGGTGCCTATAGTAACAGTGGGATAATAGCCTCTGGGAAGGGACTGTGACTGTGGGATAGCAGGTATAGTAGGGAGAGATGGTGCCTATAGTAACAGTGGGATAATAGTCTCTGGGAAGGGACTGTGACTGTGGGATAGCAGGTATAGTAGGGAGAGCTGGTGCCTATAGTAACAGTGGGATAATAGTCTCTGGGAAGGGACTGTGACTGTGGGATAGCAGGTATAGTAGGGAGAGATGGTGCCTATAGTAGCAGTGGGATAAGAGTCTCTGGGAAGGGAGTGTGACTGTGGGATAGCAGGTATAGTAGGGAGAGATGATGCCTATAGTAACAGTGGGATAATAGTCTCTGGGAAGGGAGTGTGACTGTGGGATAGCAGGTATAGTAGGGAGAGATGATGCCTATAGTAGCAGTGGGATAATAGTCTCTGGGAAGGGGCTGTGGGATGGCAGATATAGTAGGGAGAGATGGTGTCTATAGTAGCAGTATGAAAAAAGTCTCTGGTAAGGGATTGTGGGATAGTAGTGAGAGATGGTGTCTAGAGTAGCAGTGGGATAATAGTCTCTGGGAAGGGACTGTGGGATAGCAGGTATAGTAGGGAGAGATGGTGGCTATAGTAACAGTGGGGATAATAGTCTCTGGGAAGGGGCTGTGGGATAGCAGGTATAGTAGGGAGAGATGGTGTCTAGAGTAGCAGTGGGATAATAGTCTCTGGGAAGGGACTGTGGGATAGCAGGTATAGTAGGGAGAGATGGTGGCTATAGTAACAGTGGGGATAATAGTCTCTGGGAAGGGGCTGTGGGATAGCAGGTATAGTAGGGAGAGATGGTGTCTAGAGTAGCAGTGGCTTAATAGCCTCTGGGAAGGGACTCTGCCTGTGTGATAGCAGGTATAGTAGGGAGAGATGGTGTCAACAGTAGAATTGGGATAATAGTCTCTGGAAAGGGACTGTAGCTGGAATTAGATGATATAAAGAGTATTACATTACATTACATATTAAATTACATTTGGGGGTGCCAAAAGTTAGGCACCCCTAAGTGAATATATTTACTTACCTGACACCATGGGCCAGTGCTCCAATCAACAGAAAACTGCACTGGCCTGTGGTTCTTCCAATGAGCACCACAGAGCTATCCTCTTCCTGCTTCCTGTGTCTTCGGCTGTGCATGCATAGTAGAGTGAAAAGCCGAACTTAAACAAAAAAGGCAGCTATTTCTTACTACTGCGCACATTTGAAAAACGAAGAAGAAGGATCGCTCCGTGGTGCTCGCTGGAAAAAAACCCGGTCCGGTGCAGTTTTCTGCTGATAGGAGCACTGGCCCTGGTGTCAGGTAAGTCAATATAATCACTTGGGGTGCATTACTTTTGGCACCCCAATGCAAATTGCCTTTCCTTCTCCATTAATTGTCCATTAATGGGACAATACTTCCTGGTTTGCATGCATTTTCCAAGGTTTTGGTTTTTGGTTTTGCTAAGTATAAAGCACTATATCTGTAACACCAAATAATTTCTGAATTTATTGGGTAAAGCACAATCAATATTTTTAATATTCTTCTTTTTTTTTAAATAAAGCACACTTGCCTTTTCACATTGTTTTAAGAAAACCTGCCTCCCCTCTTACAGTTTGATATATATATATATATATATATATATATATATATATATATATATATATATATATATATATATATATATATATATATATATATATATATATATATATATATATATTATTGTTGGCAAAAGCCTCTAGATAAGCAACTCCTTTAGTGAGCCATATGGATCAAATGCAGGGATGCTTTTTTATGTTTATAATGTGGAAGCACAGAGATTACTAATTACATTCATAGCTCCTGTGGCTAAAAGAAGTGTAATACCAGATTGCTATTTCCTATTACAGATAACATCATTAGGCTGTCTATTGTACTTGCCACCTCACCCCTTGTAAAATGTGATACGTATGAAATATTCATAGTGCTTGGCAACACAATAACTATTTTAGTCTGCAGTATGGCTTCATAAAATTTGATTAAAGCCATGCACCAAATGTGTCCGTTTTTGGAGGTGTGAGTTGAAATTATGTAATAATCCCTTGCAAAGCACAAAACCCCAACTGAAATAAAATAGTCCCTGCCATTACAGTACCGCTTTTAAGTGTGTAGTGTGTCATTGGAAATGTTATGTAAACTACCTGTGCTGGGAAATTCACATTTTAAAATGTATTTTTGATAGATTTTTGTATAGTTGTATTCCAGGAACATAAGTATAAATAATAATGACTTTATTTTCCCTGTTATTCTGGTTTATGCAAGCTTTAAGAGATCATTTTAAAAATGTATGCGTCTCCTGCAACAAATGTTCCACCAAACTTTGAAGTTTTCAAAGTTTGGTGGAACATTTGTTGCAGGAGGCGCATACATTTTTAAAATTATCTCTGACATTTTGGGGGTGGAATCCTCTGTTGTGTTGCGCATCTGACTATTATAATTGTGCAGGGTGTAAATTTGTCTTTCAGTCTATGTACATTTTAAACAGGCAAATTAGAGCTTTTATGCCCTAAGGGCTCTTACACATGACCGTTCCGACCTGCGCTCCCCTGCGTTCCGTTTTTTGGTGTTCAGCCGCAGGGGAGCGCAGGAATAGACGCACGTAATTATTTGAAATGGGGCTGTACTCACTCAGGCGCGTGTAGGCGCCGAACGCAGGAAAAATGCAGCATGTTGCGTCTGAACCTGCGTTCGGCGCCTACACGCGCCTGAGTGAGTACAGCCCCATTTCAAATAATTACTTGCGTCTATTCCTGCGCTCCCCTGCGGCTGAACGCCAAAAAACGGAACGCAAGGTCAGAACGGTCATGTGTAAGAGCCCTAAATTAGTTGGATGGAGGCTTGGAGTAAAGGTAGACATAGACACAGCCAATCCAAGCTTGGATTGAAGCTTATTGGCAATAAAACAATCACCAGGTATTGTCCGTATAGGGTGTATATAGGCCCTTGTTGTGATCTGATCATTAGCCTTGATAATCAACCCAATTTGACTCACCTTTACCAGAAATCCCATCCACAGGAACATCACCAATTTACTAACAAGTATATATGACAATTCGCTAGAGGAAGAGAGTTTTGCACCCTTTCACCAGGCGAATTCACCAAAGTGCGAATTTTATAGAATGTTGCCTCTTTCGCCAGAGTTTCCTTCGCTACGAGGCAAACTGATAGGATGAAGCTACATCCTCCTCAATCTTATGTCAGTGATATCATATCCTGTATGCCTGTATGAAATCATAAAAGTTGTAAAAAAAATGTTGATGTTTTTTTCATTTTTTAAAGCGGGATTGTCTTCAAAAGTCCTAACTATAACAGATTTTTGTCTTAACATTTTATTGTTACCAATTTGAGGTGCATGCCACGTTTGTTTTAGGGTGGGCTCATGTCTAGGGCATTAGAGGATCTCTTATGTCTTTATTTTGTTTCCATGGACATTTGTGATAATAAGTGGCCACTTCAAGCATTTTAACCATCTCTAATAAAGACATCTATACGACCTATATGTACCCACCCTATTCAAATTGACCTAAGCATAAGGGTACTAACAAAGTTTCACTAGGCAGAATTGAATGCTAGCAAAAGAAATGCTCACTTTGATGAATAATGCTAGCAAGAAACTTCACCAGAGTTTTGCTACAGAGACACAACTTAGCATTTTAGTGAATTAGCGTAGTGGTAACTAATTTACGCCTGGCGAAGTGTGACGGAGCGTTCGCTGGTGGAAATTCGCCCTTTGGGCAATTTGCCCCATAAAAAAAAAAAAAAAAAAAAGAATAATGTACGGGTGCATTAAACTCTTTTAAATATAGAAGGATGTGCTTTAACTGTGTTTTGGGCTGATTTATTGGAAAATTCTGCCGAAACCCTACTAGATATGCCAATATGCTTCACTTCCGGCTGCCTGAATTCTCTGGATGTGCAGGGGAGTAGGTATCACTCGGCCATCTGTATTTTAGGACAGGAACAACTCCGCTGCTAGGCAGATCCAGCATTTGTTTACATGACTGCAGGGCTGTTATTGACTATTCCCCTTCTACAGTGTTGGTGGCAGCGACTGTTGGACACATCCACGCCTCACTTACAGGGGCCATAGCAGATGTAGGTGCCGGAGGGGGCCCTAAGTAAAACGAGCATCCTATATAATTCATTATTGTCTACAAGATCTGATGGGTTTTTAGTCATGCTGTATGTCTCTTTTAACAGCAGACCTATTTCAATAGGTCTAGTTTTTATTATGTTTATCCCCTTTTTCTGACAGTGGTGCCATACCCAGACATGGATTCTGAGAGTTGTAGTTCAACACAAAGTAGCGCAAGGGTTTGTCTGTGAGGTATGTGTATAAATATTCATAAAGATATTTACAGCGTAGATAAAATAAATAAGTTATTTTTCACATCAATACACGTTGTATGAAGGAGGCCACAAAGCATCCGCAGTACTTACATAGTTACATAGTTACATAGTTAAATTGGGTTGAAAAAAGACAAAGTCCATCAAGTTCAACCCCTCCAAATGAAAACCCATCATCCATACACACACCCCTCCCTACTTTTAATTAAAATTCTTTATACCCATACCTATACTAACTATAGAGCTTAGTATCACAATAGCCTTTGATATTATGTCTGTCCAAAAAATCATCCAAGCCATTCTTAAAGGCATTAACTGAATCAACCATCACAACATCACCCGGCAGTGCATTCCACAACCTCACTGTCCTGACTGTGAAGAACCCTCTACGTTGCTTCAAATGAAAGTTCTTTTCTTCTAGTCTAAAGGGGTGGCCTCTGGTACGGTGATCCACTTTATGGGTAAAAAGGTCCCCTGCCATTTGTCTATAATGTCCTCTAATGTACTTGTAAAGTGTAATCATGTCCCCTCGCAAGCGCCTTTTTTCCAGAGAAAACGACCCCAACCTTGACAGTCTACCCTCATAATTTAAGTCTTCCGTCCCTCTAACCAATTTAGTTGCACGTCTCTGCACTCTCTCCAGCTCATTTATATCCCTCTTAAGGACTGGAGTCCAAAACTGAACTGCATACTCCAGATGAGGCCTCACCAAGGACCTATAAAGAGGCATAATTATGTTTTCATCCCTTGAGTTAATGCCCTTTTTTATGCAAGACAGAACTTTATTTGCTTTAGTAGCCACAGAATGACACTGCCCAGAATTAGACAACGTGTTATCTACAAAGACCCCTAGATCCTTTTCATTTAAGGAAACTCCCAACACACTGCCATTTAGTGTATAACTTGCATTTATATTATTTTTGCCAAAGTGCATAACCTTGCATTTATCAACGTTGAACCTCATTTTCCAGTACTGTGCTGCAAAACTTTTATTCCAAAATACACTACATGTTTTGACTCTAGTGTTTTGTGGCCTCCTTCATACGTGTATTTATGTATCTTTTGGTCTTTACGGTGCGACCCAATTAAGAAGGTGAGCCCACTTAATAAAAGTTAAGGGAAGCGCTGGGAAAATTGCATAGAAGTTATTTTTTATCCAATTTCTATTTCCAAAGCATAGTCAAATGTGTATGTGTATATATATGTAAGTATATACACTATGTGATTTCTGAGTTTTGCTGCCCTGTGATGTTGCATGTACAGTAAAGAGCCTCATCTACCACAAAAGACTTCAAGCTGTCATTGATGTTAAAGGAGGCAATACATGGTATTAAGAACTGGGGTATGTAAACTTTTGATCAGGGTCATTTGGGTAGTTTGTTTAGTGATTATGATTTAAAAAGAGTAATCACAGTTGTATGACAATAAATGGTTTCAGCCAACCACTAAGTTGCAAAAAAGAAGAACTTACACTCGCACACCCTGGCCGTCCGAAGTCACACGAATTCCAGGTGCTAGATGTTAGAGGAATTGGACATTTGTATGTGCACTAATATCTGGTATGCTTGAGAAAGGGGTCACGCCCCGAAACGTGGAATCCGCAAATAAACAAGCAAGGTTAAATCCTGCTAGAATTATCCATGTTGTGCTGGTGTGTCCTGTGTCTTCAGCCAACCACTAACCATGAGTGAAAGAAAAGTTTTTGTGTTATCGTTCATATTCTCTGAAAAATGGTTAAGAAATCATAAATTCTGCCAGGTTATCTAAACTTATGAGCAAAACTGTATGTATCACTCTCCATCAAATGCTTTATCGAAGCATTGCTCCAGGAAATATTTACAGCGTCCCTCCTGAAAACGTGTACTGAGATTAAGTAAATAAAGGTGGCTTGCAGCTTTGCCTGCTATATAAATATTTGAGTACAGATTTCTATTGTAAAACAATTTAATTTGTTGACTTCGAATACAACCCTTACAAATGCTAGATTTGCCATTTGAGCCGAAAACTGTGCTTGTCAGTTAGACAAATGGGGATGAAAAAAAAGATTTTATTTTGTTTTTAATGACAAGGATTAGTGTAATTCAGACATGGGAAACTGCCAGTGTTTGGCGTGTGCTTCTTTCTTTACATAGTGATGAAGGTTTAACAGCTGTTTCATTGTTGTAGTTCTCTGACACAGAAAGGGTTTATACATATGTATATGTTCTAGTGAATGTGAGTACAGTATTTTAGACACCTGGCATCTGTTTGGTGAGCTGCTGTGGCTGCTGGGAGATGTAGTTCATATCAGCAGTAGGCAGATAAATTTCACATTTGTGATTTGCTCATGTTAAGAGAGAGAGAAAAACAAAACAATCAAAGGGAAAGCTTTGCATATCTACATTCATATTCAGTTAGCTGTGTAATCTAAGGGAGAGGTATTTTGTATATTCAGGAGGCTTATACTAGGCTACTATACTAAAATATCATTAAATTCTCAAAGAGCTAAAATACAGAAGCCTTTGTTGCTTTGCTTGAATCGTTAAGCAAGGAAAGGGATTATTATGATAAACCTAGATTAAAATCAGCCAGGGAAAGCTTACCGGTATCTCTAGATTGTGGGCAGGGACTCTTTAGCATTTGCACCAGTCTGAATGTGTATGTGATGTATGTGAATGCTCTTATCTGCCCTGTCTGTGTATGCCCTGTTCTTACAGCACATAGGGACTATATTTCTTTTTATATTATTATTTTGATATAAGGCCAGAATCGCAAAAACAAAAATCAGTTAAATTTCATTGCTTCTTTACTTTTATTTTGTATTGCAAAATTTTATCAACCTGTGGGATAAAAATGGTCTCCCGTGTTGTCTAGAGTGGGTCTCTATTATCTTCTTGAATACAGTCTAATTGATTATTACCCTCAACAGAATTAAAGCATGGTCCTGATAACTGTTAAGCTAGTTTTTGAGTTGCAAAGCTCACTTTCTGTAGGGAAAAAGTTAAAGGAGAACTGAAGTTTAAAGGAATTGTTCAGTATAAAAATAAAAACTGGGTAAATAGGCTGTGCAAAATAAAAAATGTTTTCAATGTAGTTAATTATCCAAAAATGTAATGTATAAAGGCTGGAGTTACTGGATGTCTAACATAATAGTCACAACACTACATCCTGCTTTGCAGCTCTCTTGGTTTCCACTCATTGGTTACCAGGCAGTAACCAATCAGTGACTTGAGGGGGGGCACATGGGCCATAACTATTCTTTTGAATCTGAGCTGCATTTTAAAGGAGAATTCAATCCAAACCTTAAAAACCCCTACCCCCCAACCCTACCTAGACCCCCCCTCCCTTCTTCCCCCCAACCTACCTGGTACCCGGGGCAAATGTGAATGTGAATAACTATTGTATCAGTTATAGCACCCTCAAACACTTTTTCCAGTTCAGTTGGTTTCACATTGTTCACCAGAAATAGACTTTTTCCAATCACTTTCTATTTGTGACCGTTTTTTTTCTAATTTTTTTCTAAGTGTAAAGTTTAATTTTTCACCTAAAGCGGCTCTGGGGGGGAGGGGGGTGTCACTAACTCTGTCACTGTTCTAAATTGATACATTCAGTTGATACATTTGTTATCTTTGTCCCTACTGAGCAGAATGCCTGAGTTTCTTTAGGGCAGAAACACACGAAGATTCGTAGAGATTTAGTCACCCGGTGACAAATCACCTCTTCTTCGGGCAACTAATCTTCCCGAAAAGCCTTTCCGCAGACTAGAATCTAAATCGCTGGCGGGATGGCACTTGGAGTGCTTTGTTTTTTACTTCGGGCAACTTAGGAAAATGAAGCGCTACTAGTGCCATCCTGCCAAAAATTTAGATTCTAGCCGGCGGGAAGGATTAGTTGCCCGAAGAAATGCAATTTGTCGCATTGTGTCTCTGCACTGTTAGAATTGATACAATAGTTGCTAATATTCCACAGATACTACTGAGATGTAGCAACTAAATGTAGCAAATTGTAACAGTTTAGAACCTGCACCTGGATCACTGAGCTGCTAGACTGTAACACTAGAGACATGAACATTAAACTTTAAACTTACATTTTGGAAAAATGGTAAATAATAAAAGAAAATCTTTATTTATAGTGAACAATCTGAAAACAACTGAACTGAAAAAAGTGTTTGGAAGGTGAGCAACCCCTTTATAATGAAATTCAGGGATTTGTTCTCAGCTGAGCCAAAAGGGAAAAATGTATTGGTTAATTTATCAAATTAGAGCAGAAACAGAGTCTGTGATCCCCTTTCCAAACATACTATAGGGAGACATGAGAAGGTATTACGTTAAACTTTAAACTTAAATTTTAGAAAAATTATCAAAAATTAAATAATTAAAAATGGATATTGTATAAATATATCTATCTAGGTATTGGATCTATCATCCAGAAAGCTCCATTATTACTCAAGGCATGGCCTTGAGTAATTAGGAGCTTTCTGGATTATAGACTCCAATTTACCCAAATAATTCAAAATGTAAAAAATTATTTCCTTTCTTTCTGTAATAAAGAAACGTATGTACTTGATCCTAACTAAATTACTATTAATCAATAGATACTTAGTTGAGACAAGCCTATTGGGTTTAGATAATTTTTAAAACATTTTTTTAGTAGGCTTAAAGTATGGTGAAATGGAAAGATCAATTTTCTGGAAAACCTCAGGTCCAGAGCATTTTGGATAACAGGTCCCATACCTGTATATCACAACAAAGTATTTTCTATAATTCCAATGTTTTTTGATCAGATGTTGTCGCTGTGTGCTAGTACTGATGCCCAAAACATAATGTGTAGCATTTCTAGCCTAATTCTTTTCTTTATTACCTAAAATCATGAAAACATATTATATACGATTCCAGCATACTATGGCATTGGTAGAGAACAACAGATAAATGGTCTCATCATCCTAGAGCTCATGGAAATTTGCTGTAAGGGCCTTCTTAAAGGGCACATATTGGCAAAACATATACCCAACCATAGGTGCGGGCTAATGGAGCCCGCACTCCAGTTGGGGAATAACAGTAACTTTTGCCCCTGCCAGATCTAGGACACTCGCACCAGGAGCTACCATTGCGAGCGGCCATGTTGGCCAGAGTCATTCAAACCAAATCTGATTGGTAGGGTATATATGACCCTACAGTAATCTGTAGCTCTTTGTTCCCTGATATATTAGTAGCATCCATTCATTCATTCACTGCTACTCTACATATATTTGAGCCCTGTGCCTTTGTCTTAAAGGATAAATGAACTCTTAAAATGAATATAGCTAAAAATGCTATATTTTATACTAAAGTTTCAGTTCCTCAATAGCAGCAATGATCCAAAACTTCAAACTTGTCAAAGGGGGTCACCATCTTGGACAGTGTCTTCGACACATACTCAGTGGGCTCTGAGCAGCTCAAAATGAGGTTTGTCTGTAATATAAGCTGATGCTACAGGGCTGATTATTAAATTCTGATGCAATTTGCACTGGTTTCTGTATTAATTACTAATCAGCCTGATATTGTGACAGTTATATTCTATGTGTACTGTGTATTGTAAGTTGGTCCCTAAGCTCAGGACACCAGCACAGGGCATGTGCAGTGAATCAGCAGAAAAGAAGATGCTAAAGGGTTGTGGTTGCATTGGGCTGGTACATAGGTTAAGAACATAATGTACAATATTTCTGGCCTACTTCTTTATTTAAGCTTTAGTTCTCCTTTAAAATCAATTTTAGGGCTAAATTCCTCCAAAAAAATTCTGATTCCTAAACTACATGTAACATTTTCCATCCACTACTGTCGTATGTGAACTCTGCATGCTGTATCTTAATCCCGATAACATAAAAATTGATGGCATTGGAAAAACTTTTTTTTTTTTCTCCGACTGACTGTTTGATGTAAATGAATGAAGACTCCATCCGAATTTATCTGATCCGACTTTACATTCTTGCCTAGGGGAATCAGATTTTGTAGCATCCTACACAATCTCATGATGTTGTGGTGTTGCATGGAGGATCAGATAAAATCTGACCCCAAAATCTGCTAAAAAGTGCTCATGGAGTTGTACTCTTACTGAGCAGGATTCAGCTTATGCTGCTGACAGAGCAGTAGGGAGTGTGTTATAAATATATATGCAAATGGTGAACATTTTTAAACATATTTTATAAAAATAAAATCTAAAATACAAGTCCCTCCTGTACAGTTCTTAATCACTCAGCACCTTCTTGATGTGTAAAAGGCCTTGAGGGCAGAACTAACTGTCATGGAACCTGAGGTGAAGAGTGCAGATCGTGGGATGGTGATGGTTTCTCCTCTGGCAGTAACACAAGTTAGAGTCCTGCACGGAACCAATTTCCCAGACCGACCCGAACCTGCAGCCCACGACCCGAATCACAACCTGCATATTTATCCACTTTGATCTGCAACTGCCTTATTCACAACCTGCCGACCACCATCAAACACGAAGTGATGTCGCTGCAAACCAAAAGTGACATCATCAGAAGTGGGTGGGGACAGAAACATGTTTTGTAAAAGTTTAAAAGGAGTAAAATATTGACAATATTACATAAGATAAGAAATTTAGATGAGACCTGCAACCCGACCCGCGACCCGCATCTATACCTGCACCTGAAAAATCTACCCAAATTCCACAGGGTGCCCCGCTTTTTTTGCACGTAGCCCGACCCGTTGCAGGACTCTAACACAAGTGAAGGCAATAATATGGCAATGATTATTTGGGGATGCAGTGTGTTTTCTTTGCCGTTATAATGAACAGCTGTTAAATGTAGACGCTGATATTTCTGCAAGTAAATGAGGCTTCTGTGCCTTCAGTTTTTTCATTCAACCCTTCCACATCCTGACTGTTTCCTAAAACCTAAGCAGAACATGGACAGACTGCAATTGGGAATTCTAATACTTTTATTTTCCTGCACCTTTTGATCTACTTTGTATTTCCTAAGAAGTTCACTAGAAATATTATGCTGCCTGGGCAGTTCCACATCTCTAACTAAGCTCCACCAGACTTTTAAACTAAACAGTGAATAAGCAAACTGTCAAAACTTTCCTGACATTCCTTCAGTTCATAGTTAAATGCTATGTTCAGGCTAATTTGTATATGGGCTGTCCAGCCGCATTTGTAAACATAGTAATCAGCAGTCTTGGTAAATACAGACTGTTAAAGGGCTAGTCGGCTATCTCTGGAAGTTGCAGAAATTCAAGAATGAGAATTGATATGATGATTAATAGATCAACTGATGTGTTGCACCAGTGTCCTTGATGATTTCTATGTATATACTGTATATTATATATATTGTTTCTTAGTTCAGAGACATGTTATGGCTCTGATGACTTAGACCTTGTGTAGGGGAATATCTCTGATACATTTTGTGGTATCCCTCTGTATAAGCTACCGGATGCATAGCCACAAGGACATAAAGAAGTGATTTGCACATGTCTGCCCATAATGCCTTCTAACCAAATACTGTCAACGTACTCCGTCCAGTGACATTTTGAGAGGGGAATTACCATTCTTAATTTAAATTGAACCTTGTATGCTTTCAGGAAAATGACTGTGTTACCCAACAGGAACCCTCCTGTTTTTTTATATTTACTGTAATGCTGTGTGCATCCTTTCCCAGTCCTGCTGCTTGGAAATTCCTGACCCGCCGTGCAACAGAGTGCTTTGTACAGTTATTCCCCAAGTTCTGCCCAAGCAAATTACAGTTTTGTTAGAGTAGCGAGTACTGGTAGTTGATTTAACATTAGTGTGATTCATACACTGTATAAAAGTACATAGATTATATTTATGGTAAAATTTATGCTTTATCCACATCTATATTTTTAACTATACTTGTTAGAATTTGGGTCACATCTTCAAGGCAATTTATTTCTCTTGTTTACCCTATAAGAAATAATAATACTTGTAAAGAAACACATAGTATAGCATACCTCTCCATTGCCAATACCTATCCTGGCTTTATGTCCATGGTTACCATTTTATCTGTTGGGCTGTTTCTATACCAGTTTGAAGCAAATAAGTGATGTAAAGCTCTTCCAACCATACTCCTTTTCCCAACCAGATTTGTTTGTGGTGGATCATTAGTTCAACACATACATTTATGACCACAGACATTTTGGAAGCAAATTGCTATAATGCAGATATCCAGCGTAATAGTGGCTGTGCAGGGCGTTGCGTTCAAAAAGAACACAATTGTGCATGAGTGTGGTAGCAAATCTATTGCAAGTTGCAGCTAACATTTTCAGAATAGGAATTGTGTCACTTCCGGCAAGTGGCATTAAAATGTTTGCTGCCTCTATTAATGCAACCTGCTGTGAATTTGGAAGTCGACTGTCTGTCATGTTAAAGGAGAACTATACCCCCCCAACAATGTAGGTCTCTATAAAAAAAAACATTGCATAAAACCGCTTGAATGTAAAACCCTGTTAGGTCAAATGAGCCAATTACCGTATATACTTGAGTATAAGCCGAGTTTTCAGCCCCCAAAATATGCTGAAAAACTCGACCTCGGCTTATACTTGGGTCAAGCGCAAAAACGGTCGCCGAGACGGTGTCCAAGAATAGTCTCCAAGAATATTCGCTGGCGTCCAAGAATGGTCGCCGGCATCCAAAAACGAGACGCCGGCACCTCCAAAGGGAGCAGAAACCCTAAATTTTTTGATTGAAACTTACCAGAAGCTGCTGCAATTCTCACCATCGGCTTATACTTGAGTCAATAAGCTTTCCCAGTTTTTGGAGATAAAATTAGGTACCTCTGCTTATACTCGGGACGGCTTATACTCGAGTATATACGGTAACAGACCGAGTTCTGTTTTTTACTCCCACATTTATTCCTGTTACAGTTAAAGTATTTCTAGTCAGTTGATCTCTGAGACCATCACAAAATGGTGCTTCAAGGCAAGAGATGTAAAAGGGCAATAATTACTTAAAGGGATTCTGTCATGATATTTATGGTGTGGCTTTTATTTCTAAATTTTACTATTTACACTGCAAAAAATGTAATTCCTAATCCAACAAGTGTAATTTTTTTAGAGTTACTATTGGTGTATAGGCAGCCTACCAGTTTGGTAAGATTCTTTAATATGCCACTTAATTTGATATAAACAATATGTTGCTTAAGTATTTATTTTGGGGTAATAGTTTTCATTTAATGCCTGTTATGTATCCCCCAGCCTCATTGATAGGAAAAAGAGCAATAGTAATAAAGTTGCGAGCTCTTTCCTTTTTTTTCCTCCTTTCTTTCTGTTCTGATGTACTTTTCGGCTATGTCTGCTGCTAAATAAATCAATTTGTATTCATACCCTGTGTTTTACTATATCAAATGGGTCTGCACTTGCTTCTTGTGTACCTTCAATTGCAGATATTGGTTTTTAACTCTAAATGTGTCTTTCTTGTCCATGTATTATGGCCAGATACATGCCTGCTATTTATTTGTCGCTGCAACTAGGGAATTTAGGGAAATGTGGTGGGCTTCCTTTATTTAGTTTATTTCAATTAAACCTGTTTTTGGATCATGTGCCGATTTTCTCCATCTGGCAGAGTTTCAATTGCATGATTGTAGGTATGGCAGAACCAGCAAACAGGTTTAGAAACGCCTTTATATAGTGAGAGGAAATACTTTCTATACAGTTGTGTCCTGAAGGGTGGTATAAGCTGCTTTCCAGCACTCATTTTTCTTGCCAAGTCTGCAAGAGGTGCAGTTATAGTATAATGGAATTGATATATTGTCATTTAAAGCCATAGCCTAATAGCATAGGCCATATACTTCTCTCTACATAGGAAGCCCAGCACCATTTATACGTGTAAATTCATCCACTCCTAATAAAGCAAATACTTGGGGTAAATTAACAAAAATAAATTGAAACTAGGAAACTGTTGTATTTCCCATGAATTTTACTAAAGCTTTTATCAATGTCTCTAAATGATTTGAAGGTTCCTGTTGAATAAACCACAAGAGGATCTTGCCAACTTCCTCATGTTTTCCTAGTCGTGTTTCATAACATGTTTGTTGTCTTTCAAATATTGGCCTATGCAATAACTCACATAATGAGTTCTTTACATGGCAGAGTGATACATCTGAGGGCCATAGTAGAAGAAGCAGTGGTGATTTCTGGTGCTTCTCTGCCAGCTAAAATACACTGGTGGAGTGTAATAGCTTAAACAAAGGGAGAGAGTACAATTTTAATTTGCCAGTAATATAAATACATAAAAAGGGCGACTGTAACACTCTTTAGGTGTATAATGCCAAAAGATAAATGTTTAGATGCTCTTGTGAACAAAGAACACAAGATATACTGTATGCAGAGTAAATAGAATTTTAATTTGATAATGTTTTTGCATTAAATGTGCCCTATCCCTGGTGAGCTCCTGATTTAATTTAATTGAATGTAATTGATTGTATTGCTCACTATGATGGTAGATTTAGGCGTTTCTTATTCAAATGAATAATAGCTATAGGAAAAGCTTTTTACCTGGCCAAAATGCATTGGGAAGGGAAGCATCTCGCATGCTGTAGCCCCTTATATACTCGCTATTGAAATGAATGCATCAGCCACATAATGCCTGAAAGGGCTTAATTGCAGGAGAAATATGATTCTCTGAATGCGAAAACCTTTCTGTAAGGTTGCCACCTGACTGATAAAAATCATGCTTAATGCCAATGTTATTAATAAGGCAAAAATATAGAAAGGCTGGTAATTTTTTCCCAGAAAAGGTGACAACCCTCCCTTCCTTCCTGGTCCAAGCAACCAACTTTTTTATTGACTCTATTCCATCACAAAACCTTGTCTGAACCTGCTGTAGCTGTCATGCATGTTGCAAAATACTCCTCCCCTAGTCTCCCTCACTGTCCTAAAGTGACAGCATTAAATATAATTTGTATTTGGAGCATTTCCTGCTGAAGAAAAGGAAGTTGTTCTCTCCTAAATGCTTCAGTAATTTAATATTTTCTGGGATGAAGATGAAAGGCAAAATAAAAAGGCCTCAGTTACAAAGGCCAAAATACACTTCATCCAGTCTATGGACCAACTCCATTGCTTAATATTTAATTTATACTGTATGCACATTGCCAATATTACACTATCATTTGCTTCTTTTGCCTCCACCTGTTGGCACTGTGAGTCTCTGCCCTGGCTACCCTGTAAGAATACCTTTATGTCATCACTCAGGAGATCTCACTAACATTCAAGATGAGAAACCTTACTAGGAATGCTATAGGGGTCATTTCCTTCCTGCCCCTGCCACAAGTGCATGAGCCTAATGGGTACAACATCTCTCTCTTTATTGCTCAATCACATTGGACTTACAGAAGGGGTATTGCTGAACCCTATAAGTTGCTCTGGATAAAGAAAAGTGTCAGGAGGTGCAACGAGCAGTGCCAGTGGAGGGAAGGCAGCCTTTTACCCTCTGCAACTGCAGGTACTCCCATTTTAAAGTACAAAGACTGCCGGCTGCAATGGGCTAGTTCAAGGCAAGAGATGTAAAAGGACATTATTACTTAAATGAATAAATTAGGGATGCACCGAATCCAGGATTCGGTTCGGGATTCGGCCAGGATTCGGCCTTTTTCAGCAGGATTCGGCCGAATCCTTCTACCCGGCCGAACCAAATCCGAATCCTAATTTGCATATGCAAATTAGGAGCGGGGAGGGAAATTGCGTGACTTTTTGTCAGAGAACAAGGAAGTAAAAAATTTTTCCCCTTCCCGTCCCTAATTTGCATATGCAAATTAGGGTTCGGATTCGGTTCGGTATTCGGCCGAATCTTTCACGAAGAATTCGGGGTTCGGCCGAATCCAAAAAAGTGGATTCCGTGCATCCCTAGAATAAATAAATAGTTTGGTAAGATTCTTTAATATGCCACTTAATATGATATAAAATCTGTTGCTTAAGTATTTATTTAGGCTGAATTATAAATGCAATCAACTTATAGAACTAATTTAATTTACAACTAAAGTATTATGCAATATAAATATGTTTTGTAATGTTCCCACATGCACTCTCCTGTGTAGCTGTATATAATGATTTCCATGGGCATGATTAATGCTTCTGTAATGCAGCTGATCAGCAGTCAGGAATGTGTAGGCAGGTAGTCATTGATTATTTTGCACTGGAAGATATCCCATCTGTTTATATCTGTTATATGTGACCAACCTTGAATCATGTTACCTTTCCTTTGACCTTACAGAAAGCACAGACAGGTTAAATAAGGAGGAGGTAGAGTTTGGTCTTAGCACAAAGCTGCTGACTGTGCATAGTAATCAGCTTTACTGCATTAGCCTACAACTTCCAAAGTAAATTCCACTCTACAGCCTTTGCCTCTAACTAGACATTCTAGGCAGTGATTGTAGCAGGACAATTATTCACATATTACTCTAAGAAATTATACTGACATTTTATTCGGACTGTGAAATTTGTATTTCAAAGCACTAAAACGGAAACTTTACATTTTTTAAATGTAAAGTTGTTGGACAATGACACAAATGAGACTTTAATGGGTGTGAAACCCCACCAGTGATTAACCTGGGACCCTAAGCTGGCACTCTTCTTCTTTAATTAAAAAAAAAAAAAGCATGCACAGGGCCCCAGGATATGTTTTGCAGAGTTTGCAGCTGCTATTTTATTTCTTTTGACAGGACCTCTTGTGCCACCCTGGGCAGATACATACACAGTATAGAACATGGGCTATTTCTGTACCATGCATGTGTTCAACTTCATTTTCAGAGGAGGGGATCCCTGTAAAGAAAAATGTTTACCATGGGTAAACACACATGACCCAAAGGTTTTTGGTCCAGCAAGCATTAAGGCAAGGCATTCGTTTTTGGGTTGGTTACATTTGACCCAAGGTTTTGGTCCAAAATGCAATATGACTAAAGTTAAATTGCCCAGTTTTTTGCCCAGTCTGATTCTCCTTTCAGAAAACGGCCTGAGGAAAATACTAAGACAGTGCCACACCACCATATTGCTTACATTTCCAAGATGCCCCTAAAAAAGAATTACACTTATGCAGTAGAGTGAAATCTGGAAATTTTATTGAACTGTGTATACAAAAAAGTTTACTCGCATCAACTCTAACCCGCCTGGCGATCTGTCTCTATTTATATACCAGAGGCCAGTCTGTCGATCTCTGATATCACCAAATGGAGTAGGGCAAAGCAGGCTTGAGTACATAAATGTTGACAGTTGGAGGCAGAGAAGGGGCATAAAGACATTGCGGGTCGTGAAGAGAAATGTTCGCCCTGCACCTGCTGCGACTGATATCGGGTCCTGCCAGTTTTGAGCTGGTCTGTACATCACTATAAGTTAAGGTTGCCTGGTATCAGGCCCTGGCAATCTGTGGGTTCTGGCAAATTCTGAAGGGGCTGCTGTAAGATGCCATAGAAAGTGACTATTAAGTGGGCTAGTGGGGGCTTTTTGGGCCTCTGTGTACTAGGAATGCCAGGGCCCATTTTGAATCCCAGTCCAGTCCTCCCTGGTAGTTCTATAATTCAAAACCCACAAAATAGTTTAATTACAAATTGTCTCAGAATTACATTCTCTATCTGATACTAAAAGTGAATGTAAAGGTGAACGACTCATTTAAAAAATGTATGAAAGTAGCAGTTTCTTTCCATACAGAAAAAATTTAGTTAAAATGACTCAAGTTTGAATGTTAAAATAGCTGGTGTGACTTCCTTACGCACTCTGTATTCTATATGCTCTTTGTGGCTTAGCAATGTTACTCGACAATTCTACCTTTTAGATTTTTTTTTCCTTACTGTATCTTCTATGTGAATACCTTCAGACATACTGTATATATGGGGCTTCCGTTTTAACCATGCTTTGTGGATAACCATGCTCTCTCTCTTTAGTCTACTTTCAAGAGTGAGATGAATACCTGGTTTATTCAATGCAAAATCTAAACTGGGTGACAAAATGGCAACAAATATCTATATCTATCTATCGCTATCTATCTATCTATCTATCTATCTATCTATCTATCTATCTATCTATCTATCTATCTATCTGTATAGCAATATGTTTTTTTCATATGCATATTTGTGCACTCATTGCTTTAAAGTTTCCACTACTATATCCCTAATGCTTTTAGGTCTTTTAACCTATTTAGTGATATGAAAAACATTTTTGAAGTTAAGGATTGTCTGAAACAAACTTTTGTCCTGAATATGTAAAATCGACACCTCTAACTGTTTATTGTTTAGGCTTTAGAGGCCACAGTAATTCTCCATTAGATTTACATAAGCAGATAAATTGGTAGATATAACTACACACATACAATAAAAATCCTTTGTAATCTATACGTATATAGGGTATATAGGGCAAATGAAGTTTGACAAAGGTTTAGACTATAAAATGTGTACTTACTGTGCCGGCCAAGGATTATTGATCTCTTGGTTTTGGGTATCTTTGCATGTAGTCTGTTATGCATTGCGTTGCTGTAGGTAACAGTATGAAGCTTCCGAAGATTTCTCACTGTTAGCTCCTGTACACCCAAGGTGGTACAGCATTTCTTTTTATAAAGTGTTTATGTCTGCCTTCATTTGTGTTTTAATTGTGCTTTAATATAAAATGCAGTTGAAATGGCCATTCAGAATGATCAGAAAATATAGATGTGGGTTGCAGGTGTGAATCCATTTTAGTTCATAGCCATGTTTATGCCCTCATTCCTTGTTTCTCATTTGCTCCCTTTAAAGGAAAACTATACTCCCAAACAATGTAGGTCTCTATTAAAAGATACTGAGTAAAACAGCTCATGTGTAAATCCCTGCTTTATGCAAATGAACCATTATCATAATAATATACATTTTTAGTAGAATGTGCCATTGGGTAATCATAAATAGAAAATTGCCATTTTAAAAAATAAGGGCCGCCCCCTGAGATCGTAAGATTCACTGTGCACACATACAAACCACATGTAAGGTCACATGAGCCAATTAACAGACAGAGTTCTGCCTTTTGCTTCCTCACTTCTTCCTGTTACAGTTAGTGTTGTAGTATTTCTGGTCAGGTGATCTCTGAGGCAGCACAGATAGAGTCACGAAATGGTGGTTCAAGGCAAGAGATGTAAAAGGGCAATATTTATGTAAATATATATTCCAGTTTGGTAAGATTCTTTAATATGTCATTCAATTTGATATAAACTATCTGTTGCTTAAGTATTCATTTTGGGGGTATAGTTTTCCTTTAAGAAATGTTTTCCATGTATCTCACTGACTTTGAAATGTTGGAACATGTTTATCTCCTCTGCCCCAGCTATTTCATAACGGATTTCTCTGCAAAGCTTGGAAGAGGATATGGCTGGAAGCTTGGCACTGGCATCGTTGTTAATCACCCATTGCTGCGTTTAGTTTTATTAATACTGTGTGCCCCAGAGATGGAGCAAAATGTGTTTGTTTCCCGAGCTGGCATAATCGTGGCCTTTTCCTGCAGTAGACGGTTTTGAGAAACCCTGCCCAGTTGGCATGGAATATGCTTTGTTTACTTGTTTCTGGTATTAATCCCTTATTTAAAACTGAAGTTAAAAAAAGGAGGCAAAAAAACAGCATTTAATTTCCTACATTCTCTGACAAAATAAATCTTGAATTTGACTTCTCCTTAGTTATGCGCATTACATAATGCCTTTGGTGGTGTTTTTGGTGCTCTGCTCGTACAGGGTGTATGCAGCATCTACATTCGCTGTACTGTCCTTTTTATAGTTATTTAGCCATCTTATAGCCAGGCCAGCACTAAGCACACCAGCAGGGATAGAACTTCTTCTCTAGAAGGACTCATGGGTAATTTCCTGGTGGACAGCAAAATGGAAATTCATGATTTTAGAGTCAGTAGGACTAGGGATGCACCGAATCCACTATTTTGGATTCGGCCGAACAACAGAAATACAGAATACAGAACTATATCCGATTTGCATATGCAAATTAGGGGTGGGAAGGGGAAAACCTTTTTTACTTCCTTGTTTTGTGACAAAAAGTTGCGCTATTTCCCTCCCCGCCCCTAATTTGCATATTTATTTAGTGGGGGGTATTCGGCCGTGAAGAAGAATTCGGCCGAATCCTGGATTCGCTGCATCCCTAAGTAGGACATACTTTTAGATTGTAGTACATTCCTTATTTTACATTAGTTCAATGAATATTGCATAATATAGAAATTTTCTTTTGATATTTCTTGCTCTAAACAGGGTAAAGATTGAATCTGAAAGTAAAGTCACATCCTACTAATTTTCTAGTTATGACACGCTGGCTGAAAAAAAAAATTCCAGTCTACTGAAAAGCACTCTAAAAACAAATCCCTTTGCCATGGAAGGCCCCTGGTATGCGAGGTGTGTTTTCATCTAACAATATAAATGTGGTCATTTGAAACCATAAGCACAGTTGTACTTGGTCCCAGTCAGTTGCATGATAAGAACTTGCATCAACATACACTCCTTGCACTTTTGTGACGTTTTGTACTGCACCTCTTGCCTCCTGTTGTGCCTAATGATGCAGGGGAACCCTGGGTCTACTGCCACTTCCAAACCAGAGATCCCCCAAGCAGTCATTGCTGATCGCCACAGTGCAGTTGCACTGAAATAATACAATGCACCTTTCACTCTTCTCACCAGAAATGACACCAGCCAGAATATTTCACTGCAGTAGTGTTCTATTGTACCAAAGCACAACCATGCTAAATGTTGCATTATGAGTAGTTGAGCTAATCTTGGCCGACTGCATTTGCAGTTGTCAATGACCCCTAAAGTCTTATAAGCTTTTGTTTCCCTTTAAAATACATTGACTGTCAGATACAGATGCATGTGAACAAGGAGCTATCTGACTTAACTGATTCTACATTAAAGGAAAACTACACCCCCAAAATGAATACTAAAGCAATAAATAGTTTATGATTGTATCATAAGTGGCATATTACCAAACTGGAATATATATTTAACTAAATATTGCCCTTCTACATCCTTTCCCTTGAGCCCCATTTTATGATTGTCTCTGTGCTGCCTCAGAGATCTCCTGACCAGAAATACTGCAGCTCTAACTGTAACAGGAAGAAGTTTAGGAGCAAAAGACAGAACGCTGTCCATTCATTGGCTCATGTGACCTAACAAGTATGGTCTGTTTGCTTTGTTTTTGTGCACCAGGAATAATAGGAGATGGCCTTTATTACTTTAAAATTGCTATTTTCTAGAATTAACCAATGGCACATACTTCTTAAAACGTACATTGTTATAAACATGGTTTATTTACATGAAGCATGGTTTTACATATGAGCTGTTTTATGCAATATATATTTTTATAGAGACCTACATTGTTCGGGAGTATAGTTTTCCTTTAAACAACATAAAATTTTGCCTGTCCTACAAATCCCGTGCAGTTGCATTAATGTTGTGGCACAGATATGTGTCCAGTATAGATGTGTCCTTAGTGTTATTGCTCAGACCTGGCACAACTCCAGGTGTTTAGCAAAGATCAACTGTTCCACTAATCATTCAGCCTGTTCCGTTGTAACTGAGCTACAGAAACGGATCTCCTATCAGGCATTTGGTTTGGAGTTTGAACACTGCTACTTTTATTCCAGACATGCTAAATATTATTTGAATCATGACCTAATTATTCATTTGTAGATCAGAATTATACATGGAGTAATTAACAAACTTTTGTGCTAAATAAAAAAAAAAGAAGGTTACAGTAAGTACTAGAGCTTATCCGCTTAACTGTCTCTATTCTTGGAACTGGAGGTACCAGAGAGCTGGGTTGCTTGTGGGTGCAAGGCTGACCTAACAGATAGTGACAGATAACCATTGCATCCTGTTTTTCTATAGCCACCTATTTATTCTGTGGTTAAACATGTAAAAAGTGATCTTATTAGTCAGTCAGTGGCACACGCACACACTTTTTAAACTTTGTTTAAAAGTATAAAAATTTAACTATTTTCTGTTATAAAGACTTTATTTCTGGTGAACTATCTGAAACCAACTGAACTGAAAAAAAGTGTTGGAAGGTAAACAACCCCTTTAATTAACTGAGCATTAATTATGTACCGGTATGCAGTTTTGACAGACCATCCTAACGTCCATGTGCCAATACCCCTTCTTGCCGGGTGATGTTCCTGTTAGATCGCTGATGTGATTAGCCCTTCTGTGTGGATGATCACAATGTACAGTATTCAGGGTTCAGCCCTTAGACCAGTATGAGATGACTATTAGGTTGGCCTGTACAGGTATGGGAATCCCTTATCCCGAAACCCATTATTCAGAAAGCTCTGAATTTCAGGAAGACCTTCTCCCATAAACTCCATTTTAATTAAATAACTTACATTATTACTACCGGGACTGCCACATCAGGACCACCCTTCCAACGCTTACCTTCTTGCGCATCCCTTCTTGCACGTCATTTGTAATTGCAATTAGCGAGGAGAAGTCAGAAAGGAGTGCAGAAGGCCAGGAGCTTCCAGCTCTAGGGAGCAGATCTGTGCTGGCGGGCCCACTAGGGCTGGGCCAGACTGACTCTGGATAAATTTGTAATAATAAAGCAGTGCTTTGTAATTTGTTCTCACTAAGATGTACTTTTCTTCTTATTGGAGACAAAACAATCCTATTGGTTTATTTAATATTTAAATAATTTTTTAAGTAGACTTAGGGGCAAATTTACTTATCGTCGAATATCGAGGGTTAATTAACCCTCGATATTCGACTGCGGAGTGGAAATCCTTTGACTTCGAATATCGAAGTCAAAGGATTTACCGCAATTCGTTCGATCAACGATTGAACGAAAAATCGTTCGATCGAACTATTAAATCCTTCGAAACGCTCGATTCGAAGGATTTAAATCCATCCTTCTAACAGTTTTTCTTTGACCAAAAAATACTTCCCCATAGGCTAACATTGACTTTGGTAAGTTTTAGGTGGCGAACTAGGGGGTCAAAGTCTTTTTTTTTTAAAGAGACAGTACTTGGACTATCGAATGGTCGAATAGTCAAATGATTTTTAGTTTGAATTGTTCGATTCTAAGTCGTAGTCGAAGGTTGAAGTAGCCCATTCAATGGTCGAAGTAGCCAAAAAAATCCATTCGAAATTCAAAGTTTTTTTTATTCTATTCCTTCACTCGAGCTAAGTAAATGGGCCCCTTAAAGTATGGTGATCCATATTACAGAAAGATCCCTTACACAAAGTCAAAACATGGTCCCGAATATTCTGGATAACGGATCCCATTCCTGTATATGGGCACCTTAAAACAGCTACAGTTATGTTATTTTTTAGATTTTAGAAATATTTTCTGTATTACTCTTGATTTCTTATAGAAGCATAGATATGTAGTGATATTGTTATTCAATAACAGGTTACATTTTTCATATAATTTTAGTCTATAAGATTTTAAAAAAAATGTTAGGTAGATTTCACCTTTAGGAAATAATGGGGGTTGGGGTCAGCTGTCCCTTTTGTTCCTTTAGTATTAAACATTTTTATTTTCTTTGCTGTAGGTGAAAATTGAAGTACAGTAGGGAAGGTGAGGTCATTACATTTCTCCAGCCATGGAAGTGGATAAACACTCTGTTTGGGATTCCCTAAAAGAAAAGACTCGTCCTTTAATTCAAAACTTGTCCATGAGGAAAAGCAAGAAAAATTCACTCAAAGTAGATATAAAGAAAAGGCGCAAACTGGGTCAACGGATGAGTTTGTCGGTGCCTAATATGAAGGAGATTGGATGTATGACACAAGAAGAGAATGATTACAAAGAAACTCAGGTGTCTGCCTGCTCAGTCTCCAACCGCTATTCATCTCCTATGCTCTTTCACAGCAGACAAAGGGAATATTTTAAACAATCCAAAGAAACCAACACTTGGGTTCAAGAGGACAGTGTGCATATGAAAATTATAGTGACCGAATATGATGATTTGGACTGTTCACAATCGGGACCAAAGAATGACACTTGTGAGGCTAATATATTAGACTTGCTGCAGAAGGAATGCTTAGGTGATGATCCATCTTATCAGAAGCCTGAGGTTTGTTATACAATTTAATGTGGAAAGGCTCTAAATCAAAAATATGATGCCACCTAGTCCAGTCTGCTCATTATTTTCCACCTAGCATCTCTCTTTACAATCTCTAGTAAGAGAGAGAAATGCAATGTTTTGGGCATCTACGTACATCTATGCCAGCTTACATATTTTATTTTTAGTATTCGGTTATACAGTTAACAAATAGAAAGCGGTGTATGGTAGGTTGTTGTATCTTACCTGTGAAAAAACAACATATTGGTATTTTTATCAGGAAAACATAAAGGGGAACTATTGTGAAAAGGAAAATGCAATATAAGATTCATCACACTGAAATAAGAAACATTCTTAATACAAACAAATAAAATTCTGTATGTTTCTGAAAAAAACAAGTTTATCTTCACTATCCCTCTCTCAGCACCTTTTACTCTTCATTCTCTCTTCATGCAGGAGTTGGGATATTAATTGACAGTTAGATCCACTAATCTTAAGGGGGGGGTCCTTTTGGCTAGAAGATGTATTAGAGCTCAGTCTTTTGTCATTTTGTTTGTACTGGAATCAGTTATTTGAGTGAGCTCTACTTCATCTGCTAGGATAGGCAGCTCCCCCTTATAAGATACAGTATATACAATCTAACTGTCAATGAATATCTGACACCCAACTGCTGCATGAAGACAGAATGAAGGGTAACAGATGCTGAGAGAGGGATAGTGAAGATAAACTTGATTATTTCAGAAACAATGCAAAATATTTAATTGACTATATTTAGAAACTTATTATTTCAGTATGATGAAGCTTGTATTAAATTTTCAATTTCGTCATAGTTCCCCTTTAAGCTTTCTAAATACTGTATGGGGCCGATTCACTAACTTCGAGTGAAGGATTCAAAGTAAAAAAAACTTCGAATTTCGAAGTGTTTTTTGGGCTACTTCGACCTTCGACTACGACTTCGAATCGAAGGATTCAAACTAAAAATCGTTCGACTATTCGATAGTCGAAGTACTGTCTCTTTAAAAAAAACTCTGACCCCCTAGTTCGCCATCTAAAAGCTACCGAAGTCAATGTTAGCCTATGGGGAAGGTCCCCATAGGCTTTCCTAAGTTTTTTTGGTCGAAGGATAGTCCTTCAATCGTTGGATTAAAATCCTTCGAATCGTTCAGTTCGAAGGATTTAATTGTTTGATCGAAGGATTATTCCTTTGATCGTTCGATCAAACTATTTGCGCTAAAATCCTTCGACTTCGATATTCGAAGTCGAAGGATTTTAATTCCCAGTCGAATATAAAGGGTTAATTAACCCTCGATATTCGACCCTTGGTGAATCGGCCCCTATGTCTTTACTCCAAAACTATGTGATATGTAGTGACCCCAAAATAACAATAGCGGTTATATATTTTCAAAGCTAGCAAACTAGCTGTGTTTTTATGTGTGGTAAAATCCCTTAACAATATGTTGATCCATGAAACCATTTTGGAAATTATGCATTCTTAAAAATGATAAATGGGTCTTTTAAATCCAAATTACCAAACTTGAGAGCTCTGCTGAAACCAAGGTATGTAGCATGGTGAAATCCCAGAATAATAAGTGATGCAACAAAACCAATCAAAGCAATGTAAATATATGTAAACTGAGGTCAAAATCATTGTGCAGTATTTGTTTTAAGGCCAATTACCTATAAGCAGTCAAAATAAATATGGGACCAACATGCAATACAATAATAATAATAAATAATAAAACACTGGGCAATCAAACACTTTTTAGAGAAGAAAAAAACAGTACAGTAAAAATGGGTAAGCCATTTGTATATGTGTACACTTTTCAGTTTGTGTGTGCAATAATCCCCAATCATATAAAAAAGAAGTGTTTAGTGGTTTATATACAGTGGAAGGGAGTTGTAGTTGCAGATTGTGTTGTGAGAGCCTGGCTGTGTGGCACTGCAGAGGGTACGGAGCAGTCAAGATGGGCATGAATAGTTCTCATCCTATACTGATGGCATGGTGCTGGTGTTAGCCTTGGAGCCAATTATAATCCATCATCCCGCCAAAGACAAATTACCTTCTGTAAACACCCAGAGTGGGAAACGTGCTGCTCCCTGCACATAGACGTGCATGGCTCAAAAGCAATCTGATGAGAAAATACATTTCTGTGGTTGAGCCCAGCAGACCAGGATGTGTTGTTTAAGAAATAACATCTAGCAGGATGTGCATTGTCTGAAATCACATGCCTCAGGATTGTTGGGTTTGACTGAATACATTGCATTTCTAAAACAAACTCAATAAGCCTAATTGGTTTCATCTGAACATATAAAAAAGGGTAAGCCTGGAGGCTTGATCAGTAAAAGTACCAAGGTCAATTTAATTACTGTTTACTGTCTAGTCTTGTGCAGTCACACTCCGTGGTTTGCTGTCTAGACCAGTTGCTCCATTTGGGTGCAAGAGAGCTGTTTAAGGTAGTGCTGTTCTTCATGCCAGCTCTGAGCAAGTTCTGGAGAGCCTTGCACCCTGTGAAAATGAAATTACATCCAATTCTTGTCAGTGGCGTACTGCAGTATTTTTCTTCTTAGGGAATGCAGAAAGTAACATATGGGTACATGTGAGTATCTTCTACCATGAATGTGGGAAAGAGAAAAAAAAATGGTTTCTGTTGATATTCTGCTGAAATTTCTGAACCCATTAACACTGGCCTGATCAATTCTCATACACAATTACAGAAACAGTCTCTCTGGATTGTACTGGATTTAAAAGCGAACTAAACCTAATTAATATGGCTTAAAATGCCACTGAACTTGCACCAGAGTACAGTTTCAGCTTCTCAATAGCAACAATGATCCAGGGGTCGCCATATTTGAAAATGTCTGCAAAACTCAAATGCTCAGTGGGCTCTGAGCAGCTGTTGAGAAACTAAGCTTAGGGGTCGTCACAAATTATCAAGCAGAAAATTAGGTTGGCCTGTAATATAAACGGATGCTACAGGCCTGATTATTCAATTCTGGTGCTAGTAGCACTGATTTCTGTGCCGTCACGCAGTAATTATGTGTATTAATTACTAATCAGCTTTCTGTTGTGACATTTATTGTGTACTGTATATTGTGAGTCAGACCCCGAGCTCAGTAAGTGACAGCAGCACAGAGCATGTGCAGTGAATCAGCAGAAAAGAAGATGGGGAACTACTGGGGCATCTTTGGTGGCAAAAATCTTCCCTGCTAAAGGGCTGTGGTTGCCTTGGGCTGGTACAGAAGCCCAAAACATAATATACAACGTTTCTAGTCTACTTCTTTAATTAAGCTTTAGTTCTCCTTTTAAGGAACTGATTTACAGGATAATGAAATTGTTGACACTAATTCTGACCATAGGCTTCAGTAAATCTAATCTCATTTGCAGCATGGTGGTGCGTTGGTTAGCTCAGTTTCTTTCCAGAGCTGGGGTCCTAGGTTTTATTTAGCCTGGGTACTATGTACAGTATATTTTTCCATGCGTGCATGGGTTTCCTCCCGCACCCCAAAAATAACCAGGCAGGTTAATTGGCTCCTTTTTAAAATTGACCATAACCTGTGAATAATGACCTTAGACTGTTAACTGCAATTTGGAAGGGACTTATATGAGTATCTCTGTAAAGAACAGTAAAATATGTGAGAACTATAGGAATAATTCATAATAATATGCTGCCATGTGTAATTACATTTGTGCGTTATGTTCGATGGTAAATTCAGTGCCGGAATCTCTGCAGAGAGCGAGCAGCTTGTGGAATATGTCCGCAGTGCCCACTGCCAAGCTGTCTTCGCATTTGTTACATTATGGCAGGAGATTCTCATGCAGAATAAATATAGCAGATCAGTTCATCTACTTCTGTGAGGGAATGCCAGTTAATGAAGAATTCAAAGATTTCCCATGTGCAATATCTTTCAGCACTGAATGGAAAGGTCCCTGTTTGTTTGCTGTTAAGCGACAAATGTTTTGTGAAGGATATTGGGATTTGTTGTATAATCTTGTTGGATTTTCATGAAGTTTGGGAAACTCTTCTCTAGTATTATTGCAGGTTGCTCTGTGAGGAAAGAAAATCAGTACCATGGGTTTAATAGCTGTGCCCCTGTATTATACAGTAATGAACAGTAATTCTACACTAATGAACAAGTGGCCCTCGGGTGGTACTTCCCGACTAGGTGGAGCAGAAGTTCAAGACTTTGGGCTATTCTTAAATAGTTTGTGAATCTGTCCATGAGATATACTTTTTCTTGTCACTGTTTTTAAGAATACTTCTTTAATGGCCTTCATTTCAGTCCCTCTTATGTTACCTTTTTCTTGCAGGAACGTTCAGACAGTATTGATCTGAATTCATCACTGGCATCCCAGCTTTCTGCCGAACTAAGTGTAAGTACGGTTATTCATGTACACCTCTGTGTCATGCCTAATCTCTCAACATCTATGAAACTGCCTTTAAAGGAGAAGGAAAGCTACATAAGCAGTTTATTGCCAATATATTAGCCACAGTAGTGCAAGCTAGAACAGTCAGTATATTTATTCTGCAGAATGCTTTACCATACCTGAGTAAACAGCTTTAAAAGCTCTCTCTGCTTGTTTAGGATAGCAGCTGCCATATTAGCTTGGTGTGACATCACTTCCTGCCTGAATCACTCCCTGTTCACTCATAGCTCTGATTACAGATTACAGCAGGGAGGGGAGGATGGAGGAAGAGAGGAGCAAACTGAGCATGCTCAAGCCCTAGCCCTGGAGGTTTAAGCTAAAAACAGGAAGTCTTATACAGAAGCCCATGTATTCACAATAGAAGGAAAGAAAAGCTGTGCTTCGTTTGACAGAGAACTCAGAGCAGCATTACTTTGAGGGTTTACTGGTGTATTTATATAAAGTTTTCCTTTAACAGTTAGGCACCCCCAAGTGATTGTATATACTTACCTCATACTCTGGGCCGGTGCTCATATCAGGCCACTACATGGGTTCCTCCAACAAGTACCATGATTGCCTTCTTGTTTCTTCAAATTTCCTGTGGCAGACACATGCGCAGTAGAATGAAATCTCCGACTTTGATTTATGTTCAGTTTTTTGCTCTACTGTGCATGTGTAGCCGCAAGAAGAAAGAAGAAGCAGTAAGGCGATTGATCCGTGGTGCTCTATGGAAGAACCCCGGCCGGTGCAGTTTTCTGCTGATCGGAGCACCAGCCTGGGGTGTCAGGTAAGTATATATAATGACTTTTGGGGGCAAATTCACTAAGATTCATAGTTGCGCCAGGCACCTCGCCACACTTCGCCAGGCGTAGTTTCGCCAGCGATCCGCAAATTCACTAAAAATCCGAAGCTGCGCTCAGGGATAGCGTAAGGTTGCAAAGTTGCGCTAGCGTTGATTCACTAATCGAAGTTACGCGATGGTTAATTTGCATACGGCGCCAAATTCAAATTTCAATGGAGGAATATGTAGCAGCACTACAAATGCCTGGGAAACCTTCAAAACATCAGATAAAATTTTTATTTTGCCCTACACATGTGCCCACTGTATAGTTAAGTTGCCATGAGTTAGGAAATGTAGGGGGGAAGGACGGGAGCCCCAAAAAAAAAATTGATCTTTTTCAGTCTATCACCCATAATATAGAAAAAAACGCCAGCGGTTTTTGGGACTTCGAAAAAATTTGAACTTTTTTTGAAGCAATCCCTATCTACTCTATTGCGCTTCGCCTGGTCTGAGGTAGCGAAGGAAGTCTAGCGTAAAAGGTAGCGTTCAGTACAGTGCGCGCGTTAGTGAATTTGCGTAGTTACGTCCGTTGCGCAAATTCGCCAGGCATAAGGGTGCGAAGTATCACTAGCGAATTTACAACAGCATTTGTTAGTGAATTTGCGAAGTACCGAAAATGTCCGACGCTAGCGTTAGGCGCTTCGGCGCTTAGTGAATTTGCCACTTGGCACCGCCAAGTAAATAGGGCCTTTCGTTCTCCTTTAAAATGTCCATGATAGCTCAACTGAAATAGTGCATAGGACATTCATAGTATAACTCCATGTAACATAATGAATCATTGTGCTAAAAAGAAAACAAATTATGTAAAGTTGTTCCTTCTTACTTCAAAAGTCACACCCCTTTAGAAGTGTAAATCATGCATTATGAATGGAGCAAGACTTGTGGGAGAATGGGCAGAGTTTTAGTATAATAGGCATGGCTCAAGGCATGAACATGCATCTTGGGTCTTTTTTTTTTTTTCATTGGGGCCCCATTCTGCTTTTTTTGGTAGGCCCTTCTCTCCTTCTTTAAAAAGGAGAGCCCTGATAACGTCGTAGTATTGTGCACACATCGGATCTGTTACTGCATTGTACCAATATAGAGGAATATAATAATAATAAGTTGTTCACACAGATTTGTAAGCTCTGAAAGTATTACACCAACCTCAAGCTGGCCTAAATAAAATGTTTGTGCAGTTCAAATTCATAATAAAATGGCTAAGGAGCTATGTCACATTTCATGCTTTACTCTTTTTTATTCTGGATATAAGTTTTATAATGTTTCTCTGTACATGACTTTAAAGTGTGATTGAATTCCAACAGAATCTGGGTTTATTCCTATCACTGTTGATCCTTTTGATTTCCTGGTAGAGTAGAAGAGGCAGAGCTGCCATATTGATTTGTCATGCAGAAAACCATGTTATCTGATTAACTGATTGGTCATTACAACTTCTGTGCAGGGTCTTGAAAACTATGATTGCCTCAGCACTTCACCTAGTCTTGTGTCTTTTCTCTTGACCATCCACCTGAAAGAGGGGCGGAATCTAGTAATCCGGGATCGCTCAGGTAACATCGCTCTGCTTCTGCCTTTTGTTTTACACAGAAATAGTTTTATTGGTTCTTAATACAGCATTCATTTTCTAAGTGTAGCTTTGCAATATATTTTTCATACCTCTAGCATGTAAAGTATTCAGGATGTATCTTCCACTTTGCTGGGTGCATAGCCAAGAACATAATGTCATTTAAACAGCTGGGGGGCACTGAGCTGGCTGCCACTAACCTCAACCTAAAGGGATATGGCTGGAACACAAATTACTTTGCATTCTGGCGCACACTCCTATGCATCGTTTCTAGTTAACTGAATGGGATATGGTGTGCAATGTATGAGCAGGAAGAGCCAATTGAGGGTTTTACCTTTTTGTGCAACATAAAGGGGCAAATTTACCGAGGGTCGAATATCGAGGGTTAATTAACCCTCGATATTCGACTGCGGAATTAAAATCCTTCGACTTCGAATATCGAAGTCGAAGGATTTAGCGCAATTCGTTAGATCGAATGATTAAATCCTTCGAACGATTCGAAGGATTTTAATCCATCAATCAAAGGATTATCCTTCGATCAGAAAACCCTTGTAAAGCCTATGGGGACTTTCCCCATAGGCTAACATTGGCCTCGGTTGGTTTTAGGTGGCGAACTAGGGGGTCGAAGTTTTTTTTTAAAGAGACAGTACTTCGATTATCGAATTGTCGAATATCCGAACGATTTTCAGTTCGAAACGTTAGTTTCGAAGGTCGTAGTCGAAGGTCGAAGTAGCCAATTCGATGGTTGAAGTAGTCAAACTCTTTTTCCTCTATTTTCCTCTATTCCTTCACTCGAGCTTAGTGAATGGGCCCCAATGTATCGTTAATAGGGGATCTCTTTTCCCCAAACCGAGGAAGATGGAATTCTAAGCAATTTTTTTCAATTTAAATTTACTTTGCAATGGTTTAAAAGTTATTTGCAAATGCATTTGCTAAATAAAGCGTGATATGTTTGTTTTTATGTTATGCACTACACTTTTAGTTCTGACTCCTGAAATAGTTCAGCAGAAGCCAGCTGATTACCAGACCTGGAGGTGAATCAATTTCTGCTTCATTGTTTCAGGAATGAGTGCTGAGAACAAAAAGGGATAAGCAAATTAGTAACACAATGATATTGTATGGCAGGATGACCCATTCTGAAGGATAAACGGTAACTTTTGTTAATAGCTGCTCTTCGGAGGTGGTGGAAAAATTCAAGTCAGCATTAATCATTTGTGCTTTTTTTATGACAAATAACTATTCTATCAGGGCAATCACGAAGCAATATGTTTATGGTGGCTATGATCCTGCATGAAAGGAGGACCTGGTGCTGCCAAAAGCTTCATTACTTAATTTTGTCTGGTCCGTATGTGCTGTGTTAACTGGCCCACAGTCGGACATTGGACAATGGTGTTATTTTGTCATCAACGAGAACTGAATGATATTGTGAAATGTCTCCATCTTGTGGAGTCTGATGGGTTTGCAACAGTTTCCTTTTAAAAATTGCTAACAAATTAAATGTGTATGCATGTTTTATGAGCATGAAGTTGTTCTGTTTCCATCCCCCTTGCTCTTACTGTGATCCTTCTAATCTAATTTGTTAGTAAAAAGTAGGGATGCACTGAATCCACTATTTTGCATTTGGTCGAACCCCAAAATCCTTTGTGAAAGATTCGGCATAATAACGAACCAAACCCTAATTTGCATATGCAAATCAGTGAGGGGAAGAGAAAAGGAGAGCCGCGCGCACAACTAAATATTTTTTTTTTTACTTCCTTGTTTTGTGACAAAAAATTACATGATTTTGAAGATTCGGCTGAATCTGAATCCTGCTGAATACTGAACCGAATCCTGGATTCGGTGCATCCCTAGTAATAAGTGTGTTATTTGATGTTGCTGCATGGACAGAATACATTGCCCGAAAGGAATGGGCTACTGATATGCTTCCCCTAGTGCAATATGCCCAGGGAAACATCTATAATCCTGAAGAAATGCCTTGAACGGTTAGAATATGTGTTTGTGTGTATATATATATATATATATATATACACATAATATATATATATATATATATATATATATATATATATATATATATATATATATATATATATATATATATATATATATATATATATATATATATATAGAAAGTAATGTTTATCCTTTGGGTTAATTTATCTAGACTAGGCAAATTTGCACCTGAGCAGTGAGCAACGGCAACGAATTACATTTTTGTGTTTATTGTTCAGCTTGGATGAATCATAGAAGGAGTTCTAATAATGACTGGTCAAAATCACATTTGGACTCTTTGTTGGAATAAGTCTACTTGTTACTATATGTTCCTACATACTAGTTTTTCAAGTGTTATGGGACTTTTATTTTCCCATTAATTATTGGAGAGGAGGAAATCTTTAAAGAATGGAAACCTCATAAAACCAGGTAATACTCTCCAGTAACTGAAATGCAAACAGTTTTTTTGGAAAGCACACGGTTTGCATTGAACTCTTGGCTGTATAAAGCATTCATATGTAAAGTTTACAGCATTTATTATAATTCCGTTTCTTGTTTGCAAATCTTTCTGGCACTCAGTTGAAAGGATACAAAAATGTTATAATATCTAATATTATTTTTCCCACTGTTCTTCTTAGTCCTTTAGGCTGTGGCCTGATGAGTTTAACTCCCATATGTAATAAAAGGCACTAAGTTTGCCCAGGAGCAGTAACCCATAGCAACCAATAAGATGTTTGCTTTTAAACAGATGGCCAGTAAATGCTATGTGCTGATTGGTTGCTTTGGATTACTGCAGCTGTGCAAACGTAATGCCTTTTATTACATAACCTTCTAAATGTTCAAAATTGCTTAGACAACTTTTTTTTTTTTTAAACACATCAGTTAATAGTGCTGCTCCAGCAGAATTCTGCACTGAAATCCATTTCTCAAAAGAGCAAACAGATTTTTTCATATTTAACTTTAAAATCTGACATGGGGCTAGACATATTGTCAGTTTCACAGCTGCCCCAGTCATGTGACTTGTGCTCTGATACAAACCAATATTGCAACTAAATAAAATACACTTGCTGGTTCAAGAATGACGTTTTCCATTGTAGAGTGAATTATTTTCAGTGTAATCAGTTTAATTTAGAAATAAAAACCATCATAAAAACAGTGGTAAATGCTCCATGTGTGTCCCAATATGCCTTTTGGTCCATCTCTGAGGCAGATATGCCCCTGACCATCCAGTTCATGTACCCGAGCATTTAAAGTTGTAGAAGTGCTACACACAGGAAGGCTAATGACAGCTGAGCCACTCATGGGGAACTTTGAAGGTGTATACCAAACACATTTTTCATCGGCACACCACTTACTTTCTTTCCATAGGGTGCATTCAACTCAGTCTACTTCCAAGCCAATTCTCATTCATGTTTGCTGCTCAGCCCTCCCTTCCCCTCAGTGCTTGTTGCTGTCAGCCCCCCTTCTGTGTCCCTGTTTGTTGCTGTCAGCCCTCCTTCTGTGTCACTGCTTGTTACTGTCAGCCCTCCTTCTCTGTCCCTGTTTGTTGCTGTCAGCCCTCCTTCTGTGTCACTGCTTGTTACTGTCAGCCCCCCTTCTGTGTCACTGTTTGTTACTGTCAGCCCTCCTTCTGTGTCACTGCTTGTTAATGTCAGCCCCCCTTCTGTGTCACTGCTTGTTTCTGTCAGCCCTCCTTCTGTGTCACTGTTTGTTGCTGTCAGTCCCCCTTTTGTGTCCGTCTTGCTTAGCCCTACCTTCTGTGTCCGACGTGCTTGCTGCTCAATATCTCACCCTCCCTTCGTTCCATGTCCATGCTTGACTCTGCTCTCCGCCCCGCCTTCTCCTCTGATCTCAGCCAGCCCCGCATTCCTTTCTCCTATGCGCTCTGCCTGCCTGCCCGTTCTCGTCTCTCAGCCAGCCCCTGCTGCTCTGGGGCCTGTTGTGAGAGAGTGTGGCTGTCTGGAGCATGTTGTGGCTGCAGCATGACCCGCGTCAGTAAAATAAAGATGGCGGCTGGGCTGCAGCATATGCGCAGCTCTCGCGAGACTTCGGACCGGTCACGCCAGAGACAGTCCGTGGGGCACATGCACAGTAGCGCAATCCCACGGACACAGGGACTGAACGCAGAGACACTTCAACACAGTATATATATATATATATATATATATATATATATATATATATATATATATATATATATATATATATATATATATATATATATATATATATATATATATATATATATATATATATATATATATATATATATATATATTTGAGAAAGGCCTCCGAAGAGGTCGAAACGTCAGTCTCCTTGTGAATAAAAACCTTTTATGTTTTTCTAAGTCCTGAGAGTGTGGACCTTATTCTGTATGATATTGTATCTATTTTTGGACACTGCACCCAGGCATATTTGAATTCTGTGACGTGAGTGCCGACTCCTCCATGGACTGTATGTATATATATGTATGTATATATATATATATATATATATATATATATATATATATATATATATATATATATATATATATATATATATCCTTAATAGATAGTACTTTATACCTTTTAGCAGAGTAGTAGAATTAAATACTTATTTAGTGCCTAGCTTTATCCAGTCTATTTTAACCAATATACCCCCCCCCCCCCTGAATCTGGTGGCATGAGAGGCAGCACTGCTTCCTCTTTAATTTCAAACTTTGAACTGCAAGTCCTACTATAATTTTGTGGAGTATGTAGGAACCTGCACTTGTGGATTTTCTGAGGGGTAAAGGGGTGGTGGCTATATATGCCAGATGCTCCAATTAAGTCTTTACTCTCTGTACTATCTTTGTTCTACATCAGCAGATCTAGCTTTCCAGTGTACTGAAAGCGGTTGTTCACCTTTGAGTTAACTGTAGAGAGTGTGTTATACTGAGACAATTTGCAATTGGTTATTATTATTTGTGGTTTTTGAGTTATTTAGCTTTTTATTCAGCAGCTCTCCGGTTTGCAATTTCAGCAACCTAGTTGCTAGGGTCCAAAGAGGTTGGAATATGAATAATAGATTATCCAAATAGAAAGATAAGCAATAAAAAGTAGCAATAACAATAAATGTGTAGCCTTATAGAGCATTTGTTTTATAGATGGGGTCAGTGACCCCTACTTGAAAAATGGAAAGAGTCAGATAAAGGAGTCAAAAAATTCACAAACTATTAAAAATAAATGATAAAAACCATTTAAATATTGCTCAGAATTGGCCATACTAAAATTTAACTGAAAGCTCAACACCACTTTAAACTTACTTAGATTTAAACTTTCCTATCTGAATATGCAAATTCGCTTAGGCAGTCATTTTCATCCCTCTGTGAATCAGTTTCTAATTGATTTTAATTTAGTGCCTAAAATGAGCATGAATTATTATCTTATTATGCCAGCTAATTCTCAGCAAGGATACTTTGCACAGAGCTGAATCCCCTTTGCTTTTCTACAGATCAAAAAAGTACTATCGGCATTAATATGGCCTTATCCGCCCATCTGCTTCAGCTCTCTGATAGAGTGGATTCCGCAGGGGGTAATGAAGTGATGAAGAACTGAGACATTCATTTCATAGTGGAACTAAATGAATTGGGCTTATCTCTGCATGAGAACTTTGATGTTTAGCATTGTGCTGTGCCATAATTCTAATCCATTACTGCCGTGTAACAGGGAAGAGTTGAGGATGATGCTCTCACACTGTTCACTGCCAATTATTGACCCTTCTAATAAACTCTTCAGCTGGGGAACCCAAGATGCACCCGCGCTACTCCTACACAGCTTTCTCTGCAATTTGTAAAAAAAAAAACAACAACGGATGATTATAATGATTCTGGCACCAAATAAGAGAAAAGTTTTATTTTTATTACCTGAGTTACAGAACTACAGGGAAGATTATATGGGTGGGTTGCAATGCTTTTACAGTTTCATCATTAAGTTCTGTGAATGTAATTGTGTCTATTGTTTAATTACCATTACACCATTAGGTCTTAGCTGCACCTGTGGCAATGCTGCTGGTAGAGTCCTGCAGCGGGTCCGGTACCTGCATGTTACCCGCAAAACCCGGAACGAGGGTAGGATTTTCAGGTGCAGGTATAGATGCAGGTCTGCGTGTTATGGGCCGGGTTGCGGCTCTCTTCTAAATTTCTTATGTTATATTGTCTATATTTTACGCCTTTTAAAATTTTACAAAGCTTGTTTCTGTCCCCGCCCACTTTTGATGATGTCACATCCGGTTTGCAGGTGCAGTTGTGGGTCCGTGTTCGGTTGCAGATCAAAGTGGGTAAATATGCGGGTTACGGTTCGGGCTGCGGGGTCGGGTCTGGGTCTTAGAAATTGGTTCCGCGCAGGACTAAATAGCTGGCTACCTTCCTTTTGATTAAAAGACAAGTCAACCTCAAAATTGAAATTTGCCTAATAAAAGAAAAAATAATTGTAACCAATTTTACAGTATCAATACATTAAAAATGTCCAGTGCTTTTAAAGTTATTTTGCAAAAACATTTGCTATTGAAAAGCAGAATTTGCTTAAATCCTGGTTGTTACTTTTTAAACAATGTTGCAAAAGTCTAGTTTCCCCAGCAAAGACATGTCTGTCAATTAGCTGCCTTGTCTTACATTGTATCAACAGTCTTCCCATCAGTCAGAGAATAGAAAGGGACAGACAAACACTGCTTTCAATAGCAATACATATACAAATAACTTCAAAAAACCGACAATTTGTAATGAATATATATTGCAAAGTTGCTTAGAATTATGTTTTCTTTTATTAAATGTAAAATTTTCATTTTAGGGTGAATTGCCCTTTAAAAATTCAGTCTACAGCCTAATAAAATCCAGTGTGACATTTAGAGTGCAGTACAGTTCTATTCAGGGCAGCCCTGTACTGAAGGGAGAACACAAATCCCAAAAATAATATGGCTAGCAAAACTGTATTTTTTATATGTAGTTTACTGTACCAACTCTGAGGGTCAGCAGTGCTATAGCAGTAATGAGCTGGGCCTTCCTGGATCTAATTAGTTCATCTTTTGAGACAGTCAGACGACACATACTTAGTGTTGAGAAGCTAAGCTTAGTCATTGGAAACCATCAAGTGGAAAATGACGTTTATCTGTCACACAAGCTGATGCTACAGGGCTGAGTATAAAATTATAATACAGAATGGAATATATACAGATATGGGATCTTTTATCTGGAAACCCATTATCCAGAAAGCTCTGAATTATGGGAAGGCCATCTCCTATAGACTAATTCACATTTTTAGAAATGATTTCCTTGTTCTCTGTAATAATAAAACAGTACCTTGTACTTGATCCTAAGATGTATTTGATCCTGTTTGGAGGCAAAGCCTATTGTTTTTTTTCATATTTAAATTATTTTTTTAGCAGACAAGTATGGAGATTCAAATTAGGGAAAGACCCCTTATGTGGAAAAACCCAGGTCCAAAGCATTCGGATTAACAGGCCCAGTACCCATACTGTATATTATGAGTCAGTGCCCTGACAATAGGGTGTCTCCATTGAGACCCATAACATAATATGGGTCATTTACAAAGACCGAAGCAGTAATGCAGAGAGCACATCTGCCTGGGGTCTGACTGTGCTTTGCATCTAATGGTAGATAAGAAACTGCAGAACTGTCATAGGGCAGTTAAAGGGGGTATTCACCTTTGCTTTAACTTTTAGTGTAATGCAAAGTGTAATATTCTAAGACAATTTGCAATTGGTTTTCATTTTTTATTACTTGTAGTTTTTGAGTTAGTTAACTTTTTATATAGCAGCTGTTCAGTCTCCATTGTAAATAATCTGGTAGCTAGGGTCCAAATTTCCCTAGCAACCATGCATTGATTTGAATAAGAAACTGAAATGTGAATAGAAGAGGACCTTACTAGAAATATGAGAAATAAAAATTAGCAATAACAATACATTTGGATACTTACAAAGCATTTGCTTTATAGATGGGGGTCAGCGACGCCCATTTGAAAGTTGGAAAGAGTAGGAGAAAGGGCAAATAATTACAAAACTTTGAAAAATAAATAATGAAAACCAATGGAAAAGTTGCTTAGAATCGGTCATTCTATTACATACTAAAAGTTTACTTATAGGTGGACCACCCCTTTAAGTACAAGGTCCCGTTGCAGCCTGTGCTTGCTGCCACATTACCCTTTACTGTTACATTTGCTATGCTGTTACTTTGCTGTGTTAGTTGAAACAGTACAAGTGAAAGATTAAAAGCTAAGCTGATGGAGGGGAAAATGTATGAAATTTATAAAAATCCCACCCTCTAATGTTATAAAAAAAATACTGTAATGGGGAAGTAAACAAAAGAAATGAAAGAAAACGTGTAGTTCCCCTCCGAGAACTTTGAAGAATTCAAATGATTCTAGCAGTTTTATAATGTAAAGCAGTACCTACAGCTTAGAAGGCTGTAAATATTAGGTTCATTTTACACCATTTTTTACTTTTTTGTGGTGGACAATTGAAATGAAAAAATTATAGAGGTCATAATGTTAAATAGCTGCACAACTGCATGCATTAAAGCAGCCCATAGCATGTCAGAAATTGTCTCTCCGCACTGTGCCAATGGAGTGGAATTACTAAATAGCTGCTATTGATTACTTCCGTGTAGTAAATGTGCAGAAAATTGGGTTAAATCTCATTGTGGGACAGCTGCAGAGGTATCACGCTACTGTCTCGTGAGAAATTCCATGGTTTGTTGATATTTGGTAAAGGTGTAAATGGGGGCATTGCCATCCTTCACATTCCATTTTCATTATTTCAGCAAAATATAAAGTTGATGATTCACTGATATTTACCTTGTACTTTGAATTGGCATATAGTATAATATGCCAAAGAAATGCACCTTGAACTATATAAGAGATTTAAGGAGCATTTTGCATAGGAAACCAATCGGGGAATGTAATAAAAGTTTCAGAGAGAGGAAAACCATTTGCACGAATAAGAATAAAAATTAGCATTTCATAATGTAATATCCATCCCTAACCTGTTAATTTATTGTGAATTTTAATTGCGCATTACACACTTTTAAGATGTGCTTGAAGGTGTCATCATCTTTTGGAGCAAACATAACGTCTTTTTCAGTTACAAGTTTTATTGTATGTACTGGGCACTGGTGCAAACTATAAAATTCGCAGTCCTTCTTCCTCTGTCAGAAGTGGTCACTGAACAGATTCCAGGTTAGCAAAAACTATATTAAATTTGTGTAAAGGAAAATTTGTTTGCGCAAAGGCAAAACTTTTCACGTTGCGAAGATTTTTCCCATTACCGCCTTATATTACATTCCACCAAAAGAGTCTGTATGATCCTTCTGGATTGCACTATATACTTTTGTGCATACCAGGGCTAGATTGTCTGTACAGAAAGGCTCATTTTCACTTGTCTCTAAGCCTTTATCTTGTGCTTTTTATAGTGCTCCCTTAACAAAAGCACCCTTTAAGTTTAATAACAGGCTTATAACCTAACCACTGTGTCTCTGCTTGCACATGCCAAAGAATGATTAACAATGCTTACGTTAGTAAAAAAAATTCAGTACAGGTATGGGACCTGTTATCCAGAATGCTCAGGACCGTGGGTTTTCTGGATAATGGATATTTCCATAATTGGAATCTTTTTTTTTTTTTTTTTAATGTTTCCTCCTGAGGCAACTTCAGGTGACTTTAGAAAACGAAGCGCTCTGAGTGCCATCCAACCGGCAATTTAGATTCTAGCCGGCAGGAAGGCAGTTGGGAGAGATTAGTCGAGGGATTTGTCACCGGGCGACTAAATCTCCCTGAATCTCCACATGTGTCTCTGCCCTAAATGGACAGAGCTTTGTCTTTTACTCCCACTTAAAAACATACATTATTTCCTGTCAGGTGATCAATGACCTCACAGAACAGCACACAATGGTGGCTCAAGGTAAAAGATGCAGAATGGAAATATTGATTCATATGTATATGCCAATTTGCATTAGCTTTTTTTGACAAGTCACTTGTTCATTTATAAATGAGTTGGTTAAGTGTTCATTCAGAATATAAAGTTCTCCTTTAAATCACTGATTGTGTTCTGTGTGTTGTAGTGTGCGGATGTAGTTTGCAGATACCATTTTGCTACTTGTATTTCTAGGTTTTTCTCCCTCTTACACATCTGATTATGTGCAGCGAGCCAGTTAGTTAAGATGTTTCAGTTGCTGACAGTAAGACAGTACGCCGATAAGCAGAAGCTCTGTGTGTTCTTTCACAATTATTTTCCCCAACAATTAGCTCCGTGCTAAGCTGACACTTTTCCTCGTTCTTGCTTTGTGTACCACTGCCTCCTCTTCCATTAAATTCCAGACATTTAATATTTTCTTTCAAGCAACTGCCGCCATTCAGCCGTCAAACAGTGTGAACATTATGTAGCTGTCAAGATGCCTGGGGATTACCCAGCATGCACCGCCTGTGAGAAAGTGACACCATGGAGGCCTGCTTTTGAGATGTTTATTTTCAGAGTAAGCTGACAGGCATGAAGCCGCGATCCCAGAGTGGCCATCTCATTTAATTAAAGGGCTCTTTTTATTTCAGGTTTTTTCCCACTGTTTTTATATATCGGAAAGACTGAAAAAGCTGAGCGCTCCACAAAAAAAGAAAATGTGTATTTTGTTTTGATAAGCCAGACACTTTAGTTAGTGAAAATATGCTGAGCATAATTAATATTTCAGTGGAAATTAGTTGCAAAGATATCAGAACCAGCGTTGGGATTTTGTATTACATGATATGTCAGAGGCTTAGCATGTGCATTTGTACATCATGTAACCCAATGCCAGCAGGGCTCTCTGCTCCTCCTGTACATATCTGTATTCATTATATTACATGTCTGTGTTTGCCTGCCAGGCATTGTACAGTACCAAACAACATTCTCTCTCTCTCCAGTTGATCTTACTTTCTCCATTACGCATTCTTCAAGGTTACAGTATTAAATTGGCATTCTGGGTTTAAAAAGGGATGTTTCCATATACTGTAGTTATACTTTTTGTTTTTTTTCCCCCATTTTGAGTGAAATTCTTTATTTGTCTTTTTTTTAAGGTACCAGTGACCCTTATGTCAAGTTTAAACTCAATAAGAAGACCTTGTACAAAAGCAAAGTGATCTACAAGAATCTAAATCCGGTTTGGGATGAGACTTTTGTGTTGCCAATCCAGAGCCTTGACCAAAAACTACACATAAAGGTTAATATTTATTCTTAAGTGTTGAAGGACATCCTTGTATGAAGATGTTCTCTGCTAATGAAGTGTTTCTGTATCATATCTTAAAGGTCTCTATGGCATCATAATTATGGACAGTCCATACAATGTGGCTTGTTAACTGAGATATTGTTGTCATTAATCATTGACAAACTTTATTCCATTCGATGCAGGTTTATGACCGAGACTTGACAACAGATGATTTTATGGGATCTGCTTTTCTAGAACTTCAAGACCTTGAACTTAACAAGTATGATCAAATGATTTCCACCAAAGCTTCCCCCCATAAAAGCTGTGCATGTACTTACAGTAGATAGTGGCATTGTATGAGCAGTATTGGCTTTGTGTTGTGCCACAGAGTTGTACATACAACAATAGTATCTGTTGTACATAAGGTACAACTTAAAACTCTTCACTCATTCATTAAATTTGTTCATTACAATATCTACATTTTGCTGTGGGAGGAAGGGTTCTCACATATCTGCCATCTCTGTGCTTGTCTGTTTTACCAAACCAGTAATAACTCCCCAGTGACGGCTTGCTATGGATTACTAGAAATGTGCTCCTATCACACCACACCACACCCTTATTTTTATTCTGCTTCAAATTTATTGAGCATTACTGATTGGGCCTGGGACCCTCATGAGTCCTTGGGGTTCTTGGGACCCAGAGCATTTAATGTGCCCTGTGTATCTTTTAGCTTTAGCTCTTTAGCTATAGCTTGGGTATGTCCACAAATGGAAAGTTGCCATTTAAGTGCAGAGGTATAGACAAGTTTCAGGGTGGAAGGAAGGGTAACTCCTTCAACACAGCTGATCTTGCCACATTGTAGGTTTTGTCATATTGTTCCACAGATTATTTTCTTTCTTCCTAATATAGAAATACAGAAAAAATATTCGATCTAGAAGATCCAAATAGCTTGGAGGAAGATATGGGCATAATCTTGGCAGATGTTATCCTTTCTATCAGGAGGAGAGACCCCAAAGACACTGTGAGTGCCTCTTAGTTAACTGTCAGTGATAGTTCTAGATCAGACTCTCTAAGCTGCCATTCAATTTCCTCAATTAGGATCAATTTGGGTCAACTTGATGTGCAAACTAGCTGGAAATGATTCATAGAACACTCTACTTGATTTGAATTTCTGTGATTGCTGTTTGGTTGTTCTGTGTAATCATAGATCCCTGGAAGAAACCCATCCTCTTAGTCGCATGAACTCCACAATATTCATTTTATTAGTGCTATTCTATGCATCTGTTTTATTGTTCTGTAGCTCAATTTACTGAATGTTATACAAGTGCAAGGTTAGGGCATGCACATCAACTCTCATGTTGTATCTGTATTATTTATTATTATTATTTACTTGGTTTAAAATTGTAATGTGTATTTCTCATTGTCATCTTTGTACAGGGTCGATCCTCACGAAGGAGACTTGGTACATCTAAGGTAAATTGTCGGTCTTATTTATGCACTTGTTATGTGCTGTAATGCCACTGCACTTTTGACATATGATGGGACAATGACTTGTGATACTGCATGTACAAAGACTGGATTTTATTAAAGAGATAATGTCATAGAAATAAGTATATGGAGCCTTTTTGCAGACTAGTGGCCATTCAATTTATTTGGTATAGCTACTGTACATCTAGCCCTTAGGCCTCCAGCTGGACAGTTCTACACTAAAGTACAGAGTGCTCCTGATCATCTGGTGTTTGAGAAGAAAAATAAATCTGTCGTCTAGTGACAAACATTCATATCTGCAAAGAATGTGTGTATGTACGCTAGGGATAGATACTGGGAACAGGGACCTGCACTAAACAGGATTAAAATACTGGACTGGATTCAATAAATATTTTTTTTTTGTAAATTTAGGAATTTGTTCAAGATTGGGCTGCATCCCAACTAATATTTAGATGAATCCATAATATTCATCTGAATCTGAATTGTTAATTCCGGCTGACTTTAATTTACTAAAACTATGAAAGTGACAAATCTTTATATTGTTTAAAAAAAAAGAAACCCCACCAAATAGAGGGTTACTATATCTATACCAAGTAGACTCAAAACAAAAATTACAAAACCAAAATAATCAATGAGGATAATAATTCATTCATAAAGGTTCCGATTAATAAATTAGGTAAAGTGCTAGTGCAATCAATTAAAGTGAGAACGATCAGTCTAAGGACTGATAAAAATTGATTATTCCTGAATCAAAAAGGTGTGTTACCCCACCAGTAGATTCCAATAACACCCCTTAATAAATAAGTTCATTCATTGATTAATATATAGAGTTTGGTTAATCAAAATAGATTAGACTAAATGATATTGCAATAAATTACACCAATAAAGTGCAGTGCAATAAATAGGCTAAAAAATGAGGCTTGGTAATTGATTAAATGGTTAAAAAGGATTTAGTAAAAAATGGCCAGAAGAAAATGTTTTTTATATATGGGTTAAAAAATTATTCGGTCATATTCCAACAATAAGGTTAAGAGAAATTTGAAAAATATAGAGGGTGGAGTTGTGACAAAATCGTTGTTAAAGCACATTCAATATTGTAGGGAGTGGTCTTACATTTTAATAAAAAAAATTGCACTTTGGGTCAGTATTTTGGCAGATTTATGAAGGAGGAATCGATTATTGACCAAATGCAGAAATGATGAATCTTTATAATGATGAATCTTTGATAATAAGTACCCCAACAGTGCATGTTTATATAAATATAAATAAAATATAAATTAGCTTACGGTTCTCCTTTTGCTTCTGGTACTGCTTGGTTCACTGTTGTAAAACTATATGAAGTCACTTTCCTGTATATTAAAACTGAGATGCAGAAAAAATATCAACCATTGTTTCCTCAGCCTGCTCTCTAGGGACCAAATTAAACAAAAAGCCTGTCTATTCATATTGCTGCCTGTCTTGTTTCTCTTGCATCCTTAAAGCTGTTAATAACCAAGAAATTACTTACACTCACATTCAAGGCCCTTAATAAAGAA